>OY744483.1:281235852-281820343 GCA_963556165.1 Tipula helvola
AATCGGAAGCACAATTGCAGATTTTTCATTTTGTAGCTCTGATTTTGTGGGCTATAGTTCAGGTGATTTTCAATAAAATTTAATTTTCTAAAAAATGCCTGTAGAATTTTTCTAGGGCGATTGTTGGCATAGCAATTACAGGTCTCAACGCCTATTGATCGAGGTATCAATCATCGGAATCGGAGCACAATTGCAGATTTTCCCATTTTGTAGCTCTGATTTTGTGGGGCAATAGTTCTGGTGATTTTCAATAAAATTTAATTTTCTAAAAAATGTGTAGAAATTTTCTAGCGGTGTTGGCATAGCAATTACAGGTCTTAACGCCTATTGATCGAGGTATCAATCATCGAATCCGGAGCACAATTGCAGTTTTCCATTTTGTAGCTCTGATTTTTGTGGCTATAGTTCAGGTGATTTTCTATAAAATTTAATTTTCTAAAAAATGTGTAGAAATTTCTAGCGATGTTGGCATAGCAATTACAGGTCTTAACGCCTATTGATAGAGGTATTTCAATATCGGAATCGGAGCACAAATTGCAGATTTTCCATTTTGTAGCTCTGATTTTGTGGGCTATAGTTCAGGTGATTTTCAATAAAATTTAATTTTCTAAAAAATGTGTAGAAATTTTCTAGCGATTGTTTGGCATAGCAATTACAGGTCTCAACGCCTATTGAACGCGCTATCAATCATCGTAATCGGAGCACAATTGCAGATTTTCCATTTTGTAGCTCTGATTTTGTGGGCTATAGTTCAGGTGATTTTCAATAAAATTTAATTTTCTAAAAATGTGTAGAAATTTTCTAGCGATGTTGGCATAGCAATTACAGGTCTCACGCCTATTGATCGAGGTATCAATCATCGGAATCGGAGCACAATTGCAGATTTTCCATTTTGTAGCTCTGGATTTTGTGGGCTATAGTTCAGGTGATTTTCAATAAAATTTAATTTTCTAAAAAAAGTGTAGAAATTTTCTAGCGATGTTGGCATAGCAATTACAGGTCTTAACGCCTAATTGATAGAGGTATCAATCATCGGAATCGGAGCACAATTGCAGATTTTCCTTTTGTAGCTCTGATTTTGTGGGCTATAGTTCAGGTGATTTTCAATAAAATTTAATTTTCTAAAAAATGTGTAGAAATTTTTCTAGCGATGTAGGCATAGCAATTACAGGTCTCTAACGCTATTGATCGAGGTATCAATCATCGGAATCGGAGCACAATTGCAGATTTTCCATTTTGTAGCTCTGATTTTGTGGGCTATAGTTCAGGTGATTTTCAATAAAATTTAATTTTCTAAAAAATGTGTAGAAATTTTCTAGCGATGTTGGCATAGCAATTACAGGTCTCAACGCCTATTGATCGAGGTATCAATCATCGGAATCGGAGCACAATTGCAGATTTTCCATTTTGTAGCTCTGATTTTGTGGGCTATAGTTCAGGTGATTTTCAATAAAATTTAATTTTCTAAAAATGTGTAGAAATTTTCTAGCGATGTTGGCATAGCAATTACAGGTCTCAACGCCTATTGATCGAGGTATCAATCATCGGAATCGGAGCACAATTGCAGATTTTCCATTTTGTAGCTCTGATTTTGTGGGCTATAGTTCAGGTGATTTTCAATAAAATTTAATTTTCTAAAAAATGTGTAGAAATTTCTAGCGATGTTGGCATAGCAATTACAGGTCTTAACGCCTATTGATAGAGGTATCAATCATCGGAATCGGAGCACAATTGCAGATTTTCCATTTTGTAGCTCTGATTTTGTGGGCTATAGTTCAGGTGATTTTCAATAAAATTTAATTTTCTAAAAAATGTGTAGAAATTTTCTAGCGATGTTGGCATAGCAATTACAGGTCTCAACGCCTATTGATCGAGGTATCAATCATCGGAATCGGAGCACAATTGCAGATTTTCATTTTGTAGCTCTGATTTTGTGGGCTATAGTTCAGGGTGATTTTCAATAAAATTTAATTTTCTAAAAAATGTGTAGAAATTTTCTAGCGATGTTGGCATAGCAATTACAGGTCTCAACGCCTATTGATAGAGGTATCAATCATCGGAATCGGAGCACAATTGCAGATTTTCCATTTTGTAGCTCTGATTTTGTGGGCTATAGTTCAGGTGATTTTCAATAAAATTTAATTTTCTAAAAAAATTGTGTAGAAATTTTCTAGCGATGTTGGCATAGCAATTACAGGTCTCAACGCCTATTGATCGAGGTATCAATCATCGGAATCGGAGCACAATTGCAGATTTTCCATTTTGTAGCTCTGATTTTGTGGGCTATAGTTCAGGTGATTTTCAATAAAATTTAATTTTCTAAAAAATGTGTAGAAATTTTCTAGCGATGTTAGCATAACAATTACAGGTCTCAACGCCTATTGATAGAGGTATCAATCATCGGAATCGGAGCACAATTGCAGATTTTCATTTTGTAGCTCTGATTTTGTGGGCTATAGTTCAGGTGATTTTCAATAAAATTTAATTTTCTAAAAAATGTGTAGAAATTTTCTAGCGATGTTGGCATAGCAATTACAGGTCTCAACGCCTATTGATCGAGGTATCAATCATCGGAATCGGAGCACAATTGCAGATTTTCCATTTTGTAGCTCTGATTTTGTGGGCTATAGTTCAGGTGATTTTCAATAAAATTGAATTTTCTAAAAAATGTGTAGAAATTTTCTAGCGATGTTGGCATAGCAATTACAGGTCTTAACGCCTATTGATAGAGGTATCAATCATCGGAATCGGAGCACAATTGCAGATTTTCCATTTTGTAGCTCTGATTTTGTGGGCTATAGTTCAGGTGATTTTCAATAAAATTTAATTTCTAAAAAATGTGTAGAAATTTTCTAGCGATGTTGGCATAGCAATTACAGGTCTTAACGCCTATTGATAGAGGTATCAATCATCGGAATCGGAGCACAATTGCAGATTTTCCATTTTGTAGCTCTGATTTTGTGGGCTATAGTTCAGGTGATTTTCAATAAAATTTAATTTTCTAAAAAATGTGTAGAAATTTTCTAGCGATGTTGGCATAGCAATTACAGGTCTCAACGCCTATTGATAGAGGTATCAATCATCGGAATCGGAGCACAATTGCAGATTTTCCATTTTGTAGCTCTGATTTTGTGGGCTATAGTTCAGGTGATTTTCAATAAAATTTAATTTTCTAAAAAATGTGTAGAAATATTCTAGCGATGTTGGCATAGCAATTACAGGTCTCACGCCTATTGATAGAGGTATCAATCATCGGAATCGGAGCACAATTGCAGATTTTCCATTTTGTAGCTCTGATTTTGTGGGCTATAGTTCAGGTGATTTTCAATAAAATTTAATTTTCTAAAAATGTGTAGAAATTTTCTAGCGATGTTGCATAGCAATTACAGGTCTCAACGCCTATTGATCGAGGTATCAATCATCGGAATCGGAGCACAATTGCAGATTTTCCATTTTGTAGCTCTGATTTTGTGGGCTATAGTTCAGGTGATTTTCAATAAAATTTAATTTTCTAAAAATGTGTAGAAATTTTCTAGCGATGTTGGCATAGCAATTACAGGTCTCAACGCCTATTGATAGAGGTATCAATCATCGGAATCGGAGCACAATTGCAGATTTTCCATTTTGTAGCTCTGATTTTGTGGGCTATAGTTCAGGTGATTTTCAATAAAATTTAATTTTCTAAAAAATGTGTAGAAATTTTCTAGCGATGTTGGCATAGCAATTACAGGTCTCAACGCCTATTGATAGAGGTATCAATCATCGGAATCGGAGCACAATTGCAGATTTTCCATTTTGTAGCTCTGATTTTGTGGGCTATAGTTCAGGTGATTTTCAATAAAATTTAATTTTCTAAAAAATGTGTAGAAATTTTCTAGCGATGTTGGCATAGCAATTACAGGTCTTAAACGCCTATTGATAGAGGTATCAATCATCGGAATCGGAGCACAATTGCAGATTTTCCATTTTGTAGCTCTGATTTTGTGGGCTATAGTTCAGGTGATTTTCAATAAAATTTAATTTTCTAAAAAATGTGTAGAAATTTTCTAGCGATGTTGGCATAGCAATTACAGGTCTCAACGCCTATTGATCGAGGTATCAATCATCGGAATCGGAGCACAATTGCAGATTTTCCATTTTGTAGCTCTGATTTTGTGGGCTATAGTTCAGGTGATTTTCAATAAAATTGAATTTTCTAAAAAATGTGTAGAAATTTTCTAGCGATGTTGGCATAGCAATTACAGGTCTCAACGCCTATTGATCGAGGTATCAATCATCGGAATCGGAGCACAATTGCAGATTTTCCATTTTGTAGCTCTGATTTTGTGGGCTATAGTTCAGGTGATTTTCAATAAAATTTAATTTTCTAAAAAATGTGTAGAAATTTTCTAGCGATGTTAGGCATAGCAATTACAGGTCTCAACGCCTATTGATAGAGGTATCAATCATCGGAATCGGAGCACAATTGCAGATTTTCCATTTTGTAGCTCTGATTTTGTGGGCTATAGTTCAGGTGATTTTCAATAAAATTTAATTTTCTAAAAAATGTGTAGAAATTTTCTAGCGATGTTGGCATAGCAATTACAGGTCTCAACGCCTATTGATAGAGGTATCAATCATCGGAATCGGAGCACAATTGCAGATTTTCCATTTTGTAGCTCTGATTTTGTGGGCTATAGTTCAGGTGATTTTCAATAAAATTTAATTTTCTAAAAAATGTGTAGAAATTTTCTAGCGATGTTGGCATAGCAATTACAGGTCTTAACGCCTATTGATAGAGGTATCAATCATCGGAATCGGAGCACAATTGCAGATTTTCCATTTGTAGCTCTGATTTTGTGGGCTATAGTTCAGGTGATTTTCAATAAAATTTAATTTTCTAAAAAATGTGTAGAAATTTTCTAGCGATGTTGGCATAGCAATTACAGGTCTCAACGCCTATTGATCGAGGTATCAATCATCGGAATCGGAGCACAATTGCAGATTTTCCATTTTGTAGCTCTGATTTTGTGGGCTATAGTTCAGGTGATTTTCAATAAATTTAATTTTTCTAAAAAATGTGTAGAAATTTTCTAGCGATGTTAGCATAGCAATTACAGGTCTCAACGCCTATTGATAGAGGTATCAATCATCGGAATCGGAGCACAATTGCAGATTTTCCATTTTGTAGCTCTGATTTTGTGGGCTATAGTTCAGGTGATTTTCAATAAAATTTAATTTTCTAAAAAATGTGTAGAAATTTCTAGCGATGTTGGCATAGCAATTACAGGTCTTAACGCCTATTGATAGAGGTATCAATCATCGGAATCGGAGCACAATTGCAGATTTTCCATTTTGTAGCTCTGATTTTGTGGGCTATAGTTCAGGTGATTTTCAATAAAATTTAATTTTCTAAAAATGTGTAGAAATTTTCTAGCGATGTTGGCATAGCAATTACAGGTCTTAACGCCTATTGATAGAGGTATCAATCATCGGAATCGGAGCACAATTGCAGATTTTCCATTTTGTAGCTCTGATTTTGTGGGCTATAGTTCAGGTGATTTTCAATAAAATTTAATTTTCTAAAAAATGTGTAGAAATTTTCTAGCGATGTTGGCATAGCAATTACAGGTCTCAACGCCTATTGATCGAGGTATCAATCATCGGAATCGGAGCACAATTGCAGATTTTCCATTTTGTAGCTCTGATTTTGTGGGCTATAGTTCAGGTGATTTTCAATAAAATTTATTTTCTAAAAAATGTGTAGAAATTTTCTAGCGATGTTGGCATAGCAATTACAGGTCTTAACGCCTATTGATCGAGGTATCAATCATCGGAATCGGAGCACAATTGCAGATTTTCCATTTTGTAGCTCTGATTTTGTGGGCTATAGTTCAGGTGATTTTCAATAAAATTTAATTTTCTAAAAAATGTGTAGAAATTTTCTAGCGATGTTGGCATAGCAATTACAGGTCTTAACGCCTATTGATAGAGGTATCAATCATCGGAATCGGAGCACAATTGCAGATTTTCCATTTTGTAGCTCTGATTTTGTGGGCTATAGTTCAGGTGATTTTCAATAAAATTTAATTTTCTAAAAAATGTGTAGAAATTTTCTAGCGATGTTGGCATAGCAATTACAGGTCTCAACGCCTATTGATAGAGGTATCAATCATCGGAATCGGAGCACAATTGCAGATTTTTCCATTTTGTAGCTCTGATTTTGTGGGCTATAGTTCAGGTGATTTTCAATAAAATTTATTTTCTAAAAAATGTGTAGAAATTTCTAGCGATGTTGGCATAGCAATTACAGGTCTCAACGCCTATTGATCGAGGTATCAATCATCGGAATCGGAGCACAATTGCAGATTTTCCATTTTGGTAAGCTCTGATTTTGTGGGCTATAGTTCAGGTGATTTTCAATAAAATTTAATTTTCTAAAAAATGTGTAGAAATTTTCTAGCGATGTTGGCATAGCAATTACAGGTCTTAACGCCTATTGATAGAGGTATCAATCATCGGAATCGGAGCACAATTGCAGATTTTCCATTTTGTAGCTCTGATTTTGTGGGCTATAGTTCAGGTGATTTTCAATAAAATTTAATTTTCTAAAAATGTGTAGAAATTTTCTAGCGATGTTGGCATAGCAATTACAGGTCTCAACGCCTATTGATCGAGGTATCAATCATCGGAATCGGAGCACAATTGCAGATTTTCCATTTTGTAGCTCTGATTTTGTGGGCTATAGTTCAGGTGATTTTCAATAAAATTTAATTTTCTAAAAATGTGTAGAAATTTTTCTAGCGATGTTGGCATAGCAATTACAGGTCTTAACGCCTATTGATAGAGGTATCAATCATCGGAATCGGAGCACAATTGCAGATTTTCCATTTTGTAGCTCTGATTTTGTGGGCTATAGTTCAGGTGATTTTCAATAAAATTTAATTTTCTAAAAAATGTGTAGAAATTTTCTAGCGATGTTGGCATAGCAATTACAGGTCTCAACGCCTATTGATCGAGGTATCAATCATCGGAATCGGAGCACAATTGCAGATTTTCCATTTTGTAGCTCTGATTTTGTGGGCTATAGTTCAGGTGATTTTCAATAAAATTTAATTTTCTAAAAAATGTGTAGAAATTTTCTAGCGATGTTGGCATAGCAATTACAGGTCTTAACGCCTATTGATAGCGGTATCAATCATCGGAATCGGAGCACAATTGCAGATTTTCCATTTGTAGCTCTGATTTTGTGGGCTATAGTTCAGGTGATTTTCAATAAAATTTAATTTTCTAAAAATGTGTAGAAATTTTCTAGCGATGTTGGCATAGCAATTACAGGTCTCAACGCCTATTGATCGAGGTATCAATCATCGGAATCGGAGCACAATTGCAGATTTTCCATTTTGTAGCTCTGATTTTGTGGGCTATAGTTCAGGTGATTTTCAATAAAATTTAATTTCTAAAAAATGTGTAGAAATTTTCTAGCGATGTTGGCATAGCAATTACAGGTATCAACGCCTATTGATAGAGGTATCAATCATCGGAATCGGAGCACAATTGCAGATTTTCCATTTTGTAGCTCTGATTTTGTGGGCTATAGTTCAGGTGATTTTCAATAAAATTTAATTTTCTAAAAAATGTGTAGAAATTTTCTAGCGATGTTGGCATAGCAATTACAGGTCTCAACGCCTATTGATCGAGGTATCAATCATCGGAATCGGAGCACAATTGCAGATTTTCCATTTTGTAGCTCTGATTTTGTGGGCTATAGTTCAGGTGATTTTCAATAAAATTTAATTTTCTAAAAAATGTGTAGAAATTTTCTAGCGATGTTGGCATAACAATTACAGGTCTCAACGCCTATTGATAGAGGTATCAATCATCGGAATCGGAGCACAATTGCAGATTTTCCATTTTGTAGCTCTGATTTTGTGGGCTATAGTTCAGGTGATTTTCAATAAAATTTAATTTTCTAAAAAATGTGTAGAAATTTTCTAGCGATGTTGGCATAGCAATTACAGGTCTCAACGCCTATTGATCGAGGTATCAATCATCGGAATCGGAGCACAATTGCAGATTTTCCATTTTGTAGCTCTGATTTTGTGGGCTATAGTTCAGGTGATTTTCAATAAAATTGAATTTTCTAAAAAATGTGTAGAAATTTTCTAGCGATGTTGGCATAGCAATTACAGGTCTTAACGCCTATTGATAGAGGTATCAATCATCGGAATCGGAGCACAATTGCAGATTTTCCATTTTGTAGCTCTGATTTTGTGGGCTATAGTTCAGGTGATTTTCAATAAAATTTAATTTTCTAAAAAATGTGTAGAAATTTTCTAGCGATGTTGGCATAGCAATTACAGGTCTTAACGCCTATTGATAGAGGTATCAATCATCGGAATCGGAGCACAATTGCAGATTTTCCATTTTGTAGCTCTGATTTTGTGGGCTATAGTTCAGGTGATTTTCAATAAAATTTAATTTTCTAAAAAATGTGTAGAAATTTTTCTAGCGATGTTGGCATAGCAATTACAGGTCTCAACGCCTATTGATAGAGGTATCAATCATCGGAATCGGAGCACAATTGCAGATTTTCCATTTTGTAGCTCTGATTTTGTGGGCTATAGTTCAGGTGATTTTCAATAAAATTTAATTTTCTAAAAAATGTGTAGAAATTTTCTAGCGATGTTGGCATAGCAATTACAGGTCTCACGCCTATTGATAGAGGTATCAATCATCGGAATCGGAGCACAATTGCAGATTTTCCATTTTGTAGCTCTGATTTTGTGGGCTATAGTTCAGGTGATTTTCAATAAAATTTAATTTTCTAAAAAATGTGTAGAAATTTTCTAGCGATGTTGGCATAGCAATTACAGGTCTCAACGCCTATTGATCGAGGTATCAATCATCGGAATCGGAGCACAATTGCAGATTTTCCATTTTGTAGCTCTGATTTTGTGGGCTATAGTTCAGGTGATTTTCAATAAAATTTAATTTTCTAAAAAATGTGTAGAAATTTTTCTAGCGATGTTGGCATAGCAATTACAGGTCTCAACGCCTATTGATAGAGGTATCAATCATCGGAATCGGAGCACAATTGCAGATTTTCCATTTTGTAGCTCTGATTTTGTGGGCTATAGTTCAGGTGATTTTCAATAAAATTTAATTTTCTAAAAAATGTGTAGAAATTTTCTAGCGATGTTGGCATAGCAATTACAGGTCTCAACGCCTATTGATAGAGGTATCAATCATCGGAATCGGAGCACAATTGCAGATTTTCCATTTTGTAGCTCTGATTTTGTGGGCTATAGTTCAGGTGATTTTCAATAAAATTTAATTTTCTAAAAAATGTGTAGAAATTTTCTAGCGATGTTGGCATAGCAATTACAGGTCTTAACGCCTATTGATAGAGGTATCAATCATCGGAATCGGAGCACAATTGCAGATTTTCCATTTTGTAGCTCTGATTTTGTGGGCTATAGTTCAGGTGATTTTCAATAAAATTTAATTTTCTAAAAAATGTGTAGAAATTTTCTAGCGATGTTGGCATAGCAATTACAGGTCTCAACGCCTATTGATCGAGGTATCAATCATCGGAATCGGAGGCACAATTGCAGATTTTCCATTTTGTAGCTCTGATTTTGTGGGCTATAGTTCAGGTGATTTTCAATAAAATTGAATTTTCTAAAAAATGTGTAGAAATTTTCTAGCGATGTTGGCATAGCAATTACAGGTCTTAACGCCTATTGATAGAGGTATCAATCATCGGAATCGGAGCACAATTGCAGATTTTCCATTTTGTAGCTCTGATTTTGTGGGCTATAGTTCAGGTGATTTTCAATAAAATTTAATTTCTAAAAAATGTGTAGAAATTTTCTAGCGATGTTGGCATAGCAATTACAGGTCTTAACGCCTATTGATAGAGGTATCAATCATCGGAATCGGAGCACAATTGCAGATTTTCCATTTTGTAGCTCTGATTTTGTGGGCTATAGTTCAGGTGATTTTCAATAAATTTAATTTTCTAAAAAATGTGTAGAAATTTTCTAGCGATGTTGGCATAGCAATTACAGGTCTCAACGCCTATTGATCGAGGTATCAATCATCGGAATCGGAGCACAATTGCAGATTTTCCATTTTGTAGCTCTGATTTTGTGGGCTATAGTTCAGGTGATTTTCAATAAAATTTATTTTCTAAAAAATGTGTAGAAATTTTCTAGCGATGTTGGCATAGCAATTACAGGTCTCAACGCCTATTGATAGAGGTATCAATCATCGGAATCGGAGCACAATTGCAGATTTTCCATTTTGTAGCTCTGATTTTGTGGGCTATAGTTCAGGTGATTTTCAATAAAATTTAATTTTCTAAAAAATGTGTAGAAATTTTCTAGCGATGTTGGCATAGCAATTACAGGTCTCAACGCCTATTGATAGAGGTATCAATCATCGGAATCGGAGCACAATTGCAGATTTTCCATTTTGTAGCTCTGATTTTGTGGGCTATAGTTCAGGTGATTTTCAATAAAATTTAATTTTCTAAAAAATGTGTAGAAATTTTCTAGCGATGTTGGCATAGCAATTACAGGTCTCAACGCCTATTGATCGAGGTATCAATCATCGGAATCGGAGCACAATTGCAGATTTTCCATTTTGTAGCTCTGATTTTGTGGGCTATAGTTCAGGTGATTTTCAATAAAATTGAATTTTCTAAAAAATGTGTAGAAATTTTCTAGCGATGTTGGCATAGCAATTACAGGTCTTAACGCCTATTGATAGAGGTATCAATCATCGGAATCGGAGCACAATTGCAGATTTTCCATTTTGTAGCTCTGATTTTGTGGGCTATAGTTCAGGTGATTTTCAATAAAATTTAATTTTCTAAAAAATGTGTAGAAATTTTCTAGCGATGTTGGCATAGCAATTACAGGTCTTAACGCCTATTGATAGAGGTATCAATCATCGGAATCGGAGCACAATTGCAGATTTCCATTTTGTAGCTCTGATTTTGTGGCTATAGTTCAGGTGATTTTCAATAAAATTGAATTTCTAAAAAATGTGTAGAAATTTTCTAGCGATGTTGGCATAGCAATTACAGGTCTCAACGCCTATTGATAGAGGTATCAATCATCGGAATCGGAGCACAATTGCAGATTTTCCATTTTGTAGCTCTGATTTTGTGGGCTATAGTTCAGGTGATTTTCAATAAAATATAATTTTCTAAAAAATGTGTAGAAATTTTCTAGCGATGTTGGCATAGCAATTACAGGTCTTAACGCCTATTGATAGAGGTATCAATCATCGGAATCGGAGCACAATTGCAGATTTTCCATTTTGTAGCTCTGATTTTGTGGGCTATAGTTTCAGGTGATTTTCAATAAAATTTAATTTTCTAAAAAATGTGTAGAAATTTTCTAGCGATGTTGGCATAGCAATTACAGGTCTTAACGCTATTGATAGAGGTATCAATCATCGGAATCGGAGCACAATTGCAGATTTTCCATTTTGTAGCTCTGATTTTGTGGGCTATAGTTCAGGTGATTTTCAATAAAATTTAATTTTCTAAAAAATGTGTAGACATTTTCTAGCGATGTTAGCATAGCAATTACAGGACTCAACGCCTATTGATAGAGGTATCAATCATCGGAATCGGAGCACAATTGCAGATTTTCCATTTTGTAGCTCTGATTTTGTGGGCTATAGTTCAGGTGATTTTCAATAAAATTTAATTTTCTAAAAAATGTGTAGAAATTTTCTAGCGATGTTGGCATAGCAATTACAGGTCTCAACGCCTATTGATAGAGGTATCAATCATCGGAATCGGAGCACAATTGCAGATTTTCCATTTTGTAGCTCTGATTTTGTGGGCTATAGTTCAGGTGATTTTCAATAAAATTGAATTTTCTAAAAATGTGTAGAAATTTTCTAGCGATGTTGGCATAGCAATTACAGGTCTCACGCCTATTGATCGAGGTATCAATCATCGGAATCGGAGCACAATTGCAGATTTTCCATTTTGTAGCTCTGATTTTGTGGGCTATAGTTCAGGTGATTTTCAATAAAATTTAATTTTCTAAAAAATGTGTAGAAATTTTCTAGCGATGTTGGCATAGCAATTACAGGTCTTAACGCCTATTGATAGAGGTATCAATCATCGGAATCGGAGCACAATTGCAGATTTTCCATTTTGTAGCTCTGATTTTGTGGGCTATAGTTCAGGTGATTTTCAATAAAATTGAATTTTCTAAAAAATGTGTAGAAATTTTCTAGCGATGTTGGCATAGCAATTACAGGTCTCAACGCCTATTGATAGAGGTATCAATCATCGGAATCGGAGCACAATTGCAGATTTTCCATTTTGTAGCTCTGATTTTGTGGGCTATAGTTCAGGTGATTTTCAATAAAATTTAATTTTCTAAAAAATGTGTAGAAATTTTCTAGCGATGTTGGCATAGCAATTACAGGTCTCAACGCCTATTGATCGAGGTATCAATCATCGGAATCGGAGCACAATTGCAGATTTTCCATTTTGTAGCTCTGATTTTGTGGGCTACAGTTCAGGTGATTTTCAATAAAATTTAATTTTCTAAAAAATGTGTAGAAATTTTCTAGCGATGTTGGCATAGCAATTACAGGTCTTAACGCCTATTGATCGAGGTATCAATCATCGGAATCGGAGCACAATTGCAGATTTTCCATTTTTTAGCTCTGATTTTGTGGGCTATAGTTCAGGTGATTTTCAATAAAATTTAATTTTCTAAAAATGTGTAGAAATTTTCTAGCGATGTTGGCATAGCAATTACAGGTCTTAACGCCTATTGATAGAGGTATCAATCATCGGAATCGGAGCACAATTGCAGATTTTCCATTTTGTAGCTCTGATTTTGTGGGCTATAGTTCAGGTGATTTCAATAAAATTGAATTTTCTAAAAAATGTGTAGAAATTTTCTAGCGATGTTGGCATAGCAATTACAGGTCTCAACGCCTATTGATAGAGGTATCAATCATCGGAATCGGAGCACAATTGCAGATTTTCCATTTTGTAGCTCTGATTTTGTGGGCTATAGTTCAGGTGATTTTCAATAAAATTGAATTTTCTAAAAATGTGTAGAAATTTTCTAGCGATGTTGGCATAGCAATTACAGGTCTCAACGCCTATTGATCGAGGTATCAATCATCGGAATCGGAGCACAATTGCAGATTTTCCATTTTGTAGCTCTGATTTTGTGGGCTATAGTTCAGGTGATTTTCAATAAAATTGAATTTTCTAAAAAATGTGTAGAAATTTTCTAGCGATGTTGGCATAGCAATTACAGGTATCAACGCCTATTGATAGAGGTATCAATCATCGGAATCGGAGCACAATTGCAGATTTTCCATTTTGTAGCTCTGATTTTGTGGGCTATAGTTCAGGTGATTTTCAATAAAATTTAATTTTCTAAAAAATGTGTAGAAATTTTCTAGCGATGTTGGCATAGCAATTACAGGTCTCAACGCCTATTGATCGAGGTATCAATCATCGGAATCGGAGCACAATTGCAGATTTTCCATTTTGTAGCTCTGATTTTGTGGGCTATAGTTCAGGTGATTTTCAATAAAATTTAATTTTCTAAAAAATGTGTAGAAATTTTCTAGCGATGTTAGCATAGCAATTACAGGTCTCAACGCCTATTGATAGAGGTATCAATCATCGGAATCGGAGCACAATTGCAGATTTTCCATTTTGTAGCTCTGATTTTGTGGGCTATAGTTCAGGTGATTTTCAATAAAATTGAATTTTCTAAAAAATGTGTAGAAATTTTCTAGCGATGTTGGCATAGCAATTACAGGTCTCAACGCCTATTGATAGAGGTATCAATCATCGGAATCGGAGCACAATTGCAGATTTTCCATTTTGTAGCTCTGATTTTGTGGGCTATAGTTCAGGTGATTTTCAATAAAATTTAATTTTCTAAAAAATGTGTAGAAATTTTCTAGCGATGTTGGCATAGCAATTACAGGTCTTAACGCCTATTGATAGAGGTATCAATCATCGGAATCGGAGCACAATTGCAGATTTTCCATTTTGTAGCTCTGATTTTGTGGGCTATAGTTCAGGTGATTTTCAATAAAATTTAATTTTCTAAAAAATGTGTAGAAATTTTCTAGCGATGTTGGCATAGCAATTACAGGTCTCAACGCCTATTGATCGAGGTATCAATCATCGGAATCGGAGCACAATTGCAGATTTTCCATTTTGTAGCTCTGATTTTGTGGGCTATAGTTCAGGTGATTTTCAATAAAATTGAATTTTCTAAAAAATGTGTAGAAATTTTCTAGCGATGTTGGCATAGCAATTACAGGTCTTAACGCCTATTGATAGAGGTATCAATCATCGGAATCGGAGCACAATTGCAGATTTTCCATTTTGTAGCTCTGATTTTGTGGGCTATAGTTCAGGTGATTTTCAATAAAATTTAATTTTCTAAAAAATGTGTAGAAATTTTCTAGCGATGTTGGCATAGCAATTACAGGTCTTAACGCCTATTGATAGAGGTATCAATCATCGGAATCGGAGCACAATTGCAGATTTTCATTTTGTAGCTCTGATTTGTGGGCTATAGTTCAGGTGATTTTCAATAAAATTGAATTTTCTAAAAAATGTGTAGAAATTTTCTAGCGATGTTGGCATAGCAATTACAGGTCTCAACGCCTATTGATCGAGGTATCAATCATCGGAATCGGAGCACAATTGCAGATTTTCCATTTTGTAGCTCTGATTTTGTGGGCTATAGTTCAGGTGATTTTCAATAAAATTTAATTTTCTAAAAAATGTGTAGAAATTTTCTAGCGATGTTAGCATAGCAATTACAGGTCTCAACGCCTATTGATAGAGGTATCAATCATCGGAATCGGAGCACAATTGCAGATTTTCCATTTTGTAGCTCTGATTTTGTGGGCTATAGTTCAGGTGATTTTCAATAAAATTTAATTTTCTAAAAAATGTGTAGAAATTTTCTAGCGATGTTGGCATAGCAATTACAGGTCTCAACGCCTATTGATAGAGGTATCAATCATCGGAATCGGAGCACAATTGCAGATTTTCCATTTTGTAGCTCTGATTTTGTGGGCTATAGTTCAGGTGATTTTCAATAAAATTTAATTTTCTAAAAAAATGTGTAGAAATTTTCTAGCGATGTTGGCATAGCAATTACAGGTCTCAACGCCTATTGATCGAGGTATCAATCATCGGAATCGGAGCACAATTGCAGATTTTCCATTTTGTAGCTCTGATTTTGTGGGCTATAGTTCAGGTGATTTTCAATAAAATTGAATTTTCTAAAAAATGTGTAGAAATTTTTCTAGCGATGTTGGCATAGCAATTACAGGTCTTAACGCCTATTGATAGAGGTATCAATCATCGGAATCGGAGCACAATTGCAGATTTTCCATTTTGTAGCTCTGATTTTGTGGGCTATAGTTCAGGTGATTTTCAATAAAATTTAATTTTATTGAAAATCACCTGAACTATAGCCCACAAAATCAGAGCTACAAAATGGAAAATCTGCAATTGTGCTCCGATTCCGATGATTGATACCTCTATCAATAGGCGTTAAGACCTGTAATTGCTATGCCAACATCGCTAGAAAATTTCTACACATTTTTTAGAAAATTCAATTTTATTGAAAATCACCTGAACTATAGCCCACAAAATCAGAGCTACAAAATGGAAAATCTGCAATTGTGCTCGATTCCGATGATTGATACCTCGATCAATAGGCGTTGAGACCTGTAATTGCTATGCCAACATCGCTAGAAAATTTCTACACATTTTTTAGAAAATTAAATTTTATTGAAAATCACCTGAACTATAGCCCACAAAATCAGAGCTACAAAATGGAAAATCTGCAATTGTGCTCCGATTCCGATGATTGATACCTCTATCAATAGGCGTTGAGACCTGTAATTGCTATGCCAACATCGCTAGAAAATTTCTACACATTTTTTAGAAAATTAAATTTTATTGAAAATCACCTGAACTATAGCCCACAAAATCAGAGCTACAAAATGGAAAATCTGCAATTGTGCTCCGATTCCGATGATTGATACCTCTATCAATAGGCGTTGAGACCTGTAATTGCTATGCTAACATCGCTAGAAAATTTCTACACATTTTTTAGAAATTAAATTTTATTGAAAATCACCTGAACTATAGCCCACAAAATCAGAGCTACAAAATGGAAAATCTGCAATTGTGCTCCGATTCCGATGATTGATACCTCGATCAATAGGCGTTGAGACCTGTAATTGCTATGCCAACATCGCTAGAAAATTTCTACACATTTTTTAGAAAATTCAATTTTATTGAAAATCACCTGAACTATAGCCCACAAAATCAGAGCTACAAAATGGAAAATCTGCAATTGTGCTCCGATTCCGATGATTGATACCTCTATCAATAGGCGTTAAGACCTGTAATTGCTATGCCAACATCGCTAGAAAATTTCTACACATTTTTAGAAAATTAAATTTTATTGAAAATCACCTGAACTATAGCCCACAAAATCAGAGCTACAAAATGGAAAATCTGCAATTGTGCTCCGATTCCGATGATTGATACCTCTATCAATAGGCGTTAAGACCTGTAATTGCTATGCCAACATCGCTAGAAAATTTCTACACATTTTTTAGAAAATTCAATTTTATTGAAAATCACCTGAACTATAGCCCACAAAATCAGAGCTACAAAATGGAAAATCTGCAATTGTGCTCCGATTCCGATGATTGATACCTCGATCAATAGGCGTTGAGACCTGTAATTGCTATGCCAACATCGCTAGAAAATTTCTACACATTTTTAGAAAATTAAATTTTATTGAAAATCACCTGAACTATAGCCCACAAAATCAGAGCTACAAAATGGAAAATCTGCAATTGTGCTCCGATTCCGATGATTGATACCTCTATCAATAGGCGTTAAGACCTGTAATTGCTATGCCAACATCGCTAGAAAATTTCTACACATTTTTTAGAAAATTAAATTTTATTGAAAATCACCTGAACTATAGCCCACAAAATCAGAGCTACAAAATGGAAAATCTGCAATTGTGCTCCGATTCCGATGATTGATACCTCTATCAATAGGCGTTGAGACCTGTAATTGCTATGCCAACATCGCTAGAAAATTTCTACACATTTTTTAGAAAATTCAATTTTATTGAAAATCACCTGAACTATAGCCCACAAAATCAGAGCTACAAAATGGAAAATCTGCAATTGTGCTCCGATTCCGATGATTGATACCTCTATCAATAGGCGTTGAGACCTGTAATTGCTATGCTAACATCGCTAGAAAATTTCTACACATTTTTTAGAAAATTAAATTTTATTGAAAATCACCTGAACTATAGCCCACAAAATCAGAGCTACAAAATGGAAAATCTGCAATTGTGCTCCGATTCCGATGATTGATACCTCGATCAATAGGCGTTGAGACCTGTAATTGCTATGCCAACATCGCTAGAAAATTTCTACACATTTTTTAGAAAATTAAATTTTATTGAAAATCACCTGAACTATAGCCCACAAAATCAGAGCTACAAAATGGAAAATCTGCAATTGTGCTCCGATTCCGATGATTGATACCTCTATCAATAGGCGTTGATACCTGTAATTGCTATGCCAACATCGCTAGAAAATTTCTACACATTTTTTAGAAAATTCAATTTTATTGAAAATCACCTGAACTATAGCCCACAAAATCAGAGCTACAAAATGGAAAATCTGCAATTGTGCTCCGATTCCGATGATTGATACCTCGATCAATAGGCGTTGAGACCTGTAATTGCTATGCCAACATCGCTAGAAAATTTCTACACATTTTTTAGAAAATTCAATTTTATTGAAAATCACCTGAACTATAGCCCACAAAATCAGAGCTACAAAATGGAAAATCTGCAATTGTGCTCCGATTCCGATGATTGATACCTCTATCAATAGGCGTTGAGACCTGTAATTGCTATGCCAACATCGCTAGAAAATTTCTACACATTTTTTAGAAAATTCAATTTTATTGAAAATCACCTGAACTATAGCCCACAAAATCAGAGCTACAAAATGGAAAATCTGCAATTGTGCTCCGATTCCGATGATTGATACCTCTATCAATAGGCGTTAAGACCTGTAATTGCTATGCCAACATCGCTAGAAAATTTCTACACATTTTTTAGAAAATTAAATTTTATTGAAAATCACCTGAACTATAGCCCACAAAATCAGAGCTAAAAAATGGAAAATCTGCAATTGTGCTCCGATTCCGATGATTGATACCTCGATCAATAGGCGTTAAGACCTGTAATTGCTATGCCAACATCGCTAGAAAATTTCTACACATTTTTTAGAAAATTAAATTTTATTGAAAATCACCTGAACTGTAGCCCACAAAATCAGAGCTACAAAATGGAAAATCTGCAATTGTGCTCCGATTCCGATGATTGATACCTCGATCAATAGGCGTTGAGACCTGTAATTGCTATGCCAACATCGCTAGAAAATTTCTACACATTTTTTAGAAAATTAAATTTTATTGAAAATCACCTGAACTATAGCCCACAAAATCAGAGCTACAAAATGGAAAATCTGCAATTGTGCTCCGATTCCGATGATTGATACCTCTATCAATAGGCGTTGAGACCTGTAATTGCTATGCCAACATCGCTAGAAAATTTCTACACATTTTTTAGAAAATTCAATTTTATTGAAAATCACCTGAACTATAGCCCACAAAATCAGAGCTACAAAATGGAAAATCTGCAATTGTGCTCCGATTCCGATGATTGATACCTCTATCAATAGGCGTTTAAGACCTGTAATTGCTATGCAACATCGCTAGAAAATTTCTACACATTTTTTAGAAAATTAAATTTTATTGAAAATCACCTGAACTATAGCCCACAAAATCAGAGCTACAAAATGGAAAATCTGCAATTGTGCTCCGATTCCGATGATTGATACCTCGATCAATAGGCGTTGAGACCTGTAATTGCTATGCCAACATCGCTAGAAAATTTCTACACATTTTTTAGAAAATTCAATTTTATTGAAAATCACCTGAACTATAGCCCACAAAATCAGAGCTACAAAATGGAAAATCTGCAATTGTGCTCCGATTCCGATGATTGATACCTCTATCAATAGGCGTTGAGACCTGTAATTGCTATGCCAACATCGCTAGAAAATTTCTACACATTTTTTAGAAAATTAAATTTTATTGAAAATCACCTGAACTATAGCCCACAAAATCAGAGCTACAAAATGGAAAATCTGCAATTGTGCTCCGATTCCGATGATTGATACCTCTATCAATAGGCGTTGAGTCCTGTAATTGCTATGCTAACATCGCTAGAAAATGTCTACACATTTTTTAGAAAATTAAATTTTATTGAAAATCACCTGAACTATAGCCCACAAAATCAGAGCTACAAAATGGAAAATCTGCAATTGTGCTCCGATTCCGATGATTGATACCTCTATCAATAGGCGTTAAGACCTGTAATTGCTATGCCAACATCGCTAGAAAATTTCTACACATTTTTTAGAAAATTAAATTTTATTGAAAATCACCTGAACTATAGCCCACAAAATCAGAGCTACAAAATGGAAAATCTGCAATTGTGCTCCGATTCCGATGATTGATACCTCTATCAATAGGCGTTAAGACCTGTAATTGCTATGCCAACATCGCTAGAAAATTTCTACACATTTTTTAGAAAATTATATTTTATTGAAAATCACCTGAACTATAGCCCACAAAATCAGAGCTACAAAATGGAAAATCTGCAATTGTGCTCCGATTCCGATGATTGATACCTCTATCAATAGGCGTTGAGACCTGTAATTGCTATGCAACATCGCTAGAAAATTTCTACACATTTTTTAGAAAATTCAATTTTATTGAAAATCACCTGAACTATAGCCCACAAAATCAGAGCTACAAAATGGAAAATCTGCAATTGTGCTCCGATTCCGATGATTGATACCTCTATCAATAGGCGTTAAGACCTGTAATTGCTATGCCAACATCGCTAGAAAATTTCTACACATTTTTTAGAAAATTAAATTTTATTGAAAATCACCTGAACTATAGCCCACAAAATCAGAGCTACAAAATGGAAAATCTGCAATTGTGCTCCGATTCCGATGATTGATACCTCTATCAATAGGCGTTAAGACCTGTAATTGCTATGCCAACATCGCTAGAAAATTTCTACACATTTTTAGAAAATTCAATTTTATTGAAAATCACCTGAACTATAGCCCACAAAATCAGAGCTACAAAATGGAAAATCTGCAATTGTGCTCCGATTCCGATGATTGATACCTCGATCAATAGGCGTTGAGACCTGTAATTGCTATGCCAACATCGCTAGAAAATTTCTACACATTTTTTAGAAAATTAAATTTTATTGAAAATCACCTGAACTATAGCCCACAAAATCAGAGCTACAAAATGGAAAATCTGCAATTGTGCTCCGATTCCGATGATTGATACCTCTATCAATAGGCGTTGAGACCTGTAATTGCTATGCCAACATCGCTAGAAAATTTCTACACATTTTTTAGAAAATTAAATTTTATTGAAAATCACCTGAACTATAGCCCACAAAATCAGAGCTACAAAATGGAAAATCTGCAATTGTGCTCCGATTCCGATGATTGATACCTCTATCAATAGGCGTTGAGACCTGTAATTGCTATGCCAACATCGCTAGAAAATTTCTACACATTTTTTAGAAAATTAAATTTTATTGAAAATCACCTGAACTATAGCCCACAAAATCAGAGCTACAAAATGGAAAATCTGCAATTGTGCTCCGATTCCGATGATTGATACCTCGATCAATAGGCGTTGAGACCTGTAATTGCTATGCCAACATCGCTAGAAAATTTCTACACATTTTTTAGAAAATTAAATTTTATTGAAAATCACCTGAACTATAGCCCACAAAATCAGAGCTACAAAATGGAAAATCTGCAATTGTGCTCCGATTCCGATGATTGATACCTCTATCAATAGGCGTTAAGACCTGTAATTGCTATGCCAACATCGCTAGAAAATTTCTACACATTTTTTAGAAAATTAAATTTTATTGAAAATCACCTGAACTATAGCCCACAAAATCAGAGCTACAAAATGGAAAATCTGCAATTGTGCTCCGATTCCGATGATTGATACCTCTATCAATAGGCGTTAAGACCTGTAATTGCTATGCCAACATCGCTAGAAAATTTCTACACATTTTTTAGAAAATTCAATTTTATTGAAAATCACCTGAACTATAGCCCACAAAATCAGAGCTACAAAATGGAAAATCTGCAATTGTGCTCCGATTCCGATGATTGATACCTCGATCAATAGGCGTTGAGACCTGTAATTGCTATGCCAACATCGCTAGAAAATTTCTACACATTTTTTAGAAAATTAAATTTTATTGAAAATCACCTGAACTATAGCCCACAAAATCAGAGCTACAAAATGGAAAATCTGCAATTGTGCTCCGATTCCGATGATTGATACCTCTATCAATAGGCGTTAAGACCTGTAATTGCTATGCCAACATCGCTAGAAAATTTCTACACATTTTTTAGAAAATTAAATTTTATTGAAAATCACCTGAACTATAGCCCACAAAATCAGAGCTACAAAATGGAAAATCTGCAATTGTGCTCCGATTCCGATGATTGATACCTCTATCAATAGGCGTTGAGACCTGTAATTGCTATGCCAACATCGCTAGAAAATTTCTACACATTTTTTAGAAATTAAATTTTATTGAAAATCACCTGAACTATAGCCCACAAAATCAGAGCTACAAAATGGAAAATCTGCAATTGTGCTCCGATTCCGATGATTGATACCTCTATCAATAGGCGTTGAGACCTGTAATTGCTATGCCAACATCGCTAGAAAATTTCTACACATTTTTTAGAAAATTAAATTTTATTGAAAATCACCTGAACTATAGCCCACAAAATCAGAGCTACAAAATGGAAAATCTGCAATTGTGCTCCGATTCCGATGATTGATACCTCGATCAATAGGCGTTGAGACCTGTAATTGCTATGCCAACATCGCTAGAAAATTTCTACACATTTTTTAGAAAATTAAATTTTATTGAAAATCACCTGAACTATAGCCCACAAAATCAGAGCTACAAAATGGAAAATCTGCAATTGTGCTCCGATTCCGATGATTGATACCTCTATCAATAGGCGTTGAGACCTGTAATTGCTATGCCAACATCGCTAGAAAATTTCTACACATTTTTTAGAAAATTAAATTTTATTGAAAATCACCTGAACTATAGCCCACAAAATCAGAGCTACAAAATGGAAAATCTGCAATTGTGCTCCGATTCCGATGATTGATACCTCTATCAATAGGCGTTGAGACCTGTAATTGCTATGCCAACATCGCTAGAAAATTTCTACACATTTTTTAGAAAATTAAATTTTATTGAAAATCACCTGAACTATAGCCCACAAAAATCAGAGCTACAAAATGGAAAATCTGCAATTGTGCTCCGATTCCGATGATTGATACCTCTATCAATAGGCGTTAAGACCTGTAATTGCTATGCCAACATCGCTAGAAAATTTCTACACATTTTTTAGAAAATTAAATTTTATTGAAAATCACCTGAACTATAGCCCACAAAATCAGAGCTACAAAATGGAAAATCTGCAATTGTGCTCCGATTCCGATGATTGATACCTCTATCAATAGGCGTTAAGACCTGTAATTGCTATGCCAACATCGCTAGAAAATTTCTACACATTTTTTAGAAAATTCAATTTTATTGAAAATCACCTGAACTATAGCCACAAAATCAGAGCTACAAAATGGAAAATCTGCAATTGTGCTCCGATTCCGATGATTGATACCTCGATCAATAGGCGTTGAGACCTGTAATTGCTATGCCAACATCGCTAGAAAATTTCTACACATTTTTTAGAAAATTAAATTTTATTGAAAATCACCTGAACTATAGCCCACAAAATCAGAGCTACAAAATGGAAAATCTGCAATTGTGCTCCGATTCCGATGATTGATACCTCTATCAATAGGCGTTGAGACCTGTAATTGTCTATGCTAACATCGCTAGAAAATTTCTACACATTTTTTAGAAAATTAAATTTTATTGAAAATCACCTGAACTATAGCCCACAAAATCAGAGCTACAAAATGGAAAATCTGCAATTGTGCTCCGATTCCGATGATTGATACCTCGATCAATAGGCGTTGAGACCTGTAATTGCTATGCCAACATCGCTAGAAAATTTCTACACATTTTTTAGAAAATTAAATTTTATTGAAAATCACCTGAACTATAGCCCACAAAATCAGAGCTACAAAATGGAAAATCTGCAATTGTGCTCCGATTCCGATGATTGATACCTCTATCAATAGGCGTTGATACCTGTAATTGCTATGCCAACATCGCTAGAAAATTTCTACACATTTTTTAGAAAATTCAATTTATTGAAAATCACCTGAACTATAGCCCACAAAATCAGAGCTACAAAATGGAAAATCTGCAATTGTGCTCCGATTCCGATGATTGATACCTCGATCAATAGGCGTTGAGACCTGTAATTGCTATGCCAACATCGCTAGAAAATTTCTACACATTTTTTAGAAAATTAAATTTTATTGAAAATCACCTGAACTATAGCCCACAAAATCAGAGCTACAAAATGGAAAATCTGCAATTGTGCTCCGATTCCGATGATTGATACCGCTATCAATAGGCGTTAAGACCTGTAATTGCTATGCCAACATCGCTAGAAAATTTCTACACATTTTTTAGAAAATTAAATTTTATTGAAAATCACCTGAACTATAGCCCACAAAATCAGAGCTACAAAATGGAAAATCTGCAATTGTGCTCCGATTCCGATGATTGATACCTCGATCAATAGGCGTTGAGACCTGTAATTGCTATGCCAACATCGCTAGAAAATTTCTACACATTTTTTAGAAAATTAAATTTTATTGAAAATCACCTGAACTATAGCCCACAAAATCAGAGCTACAAAATGGAAAATCTGCAATTGTGCTCCGATTCCGATGATTGATACCTCTATCAATAGGCGTTAAGACCTGTAATTGCTATGCCAACATCGCTAGAAAATTTCTACACATTTTTTAGAAAATTAAATTTTATTGAAAATCACCTGAACTATAGCCCACAAAATCAGAGCTACAAAATGGAAAATCTGCAATTGTGCTCCGATTCCGATGATTGATACCTCGATCAATAGGCGTTGAGACCTGTAATTGCTATGCCAACATCGCTAGAAAATTTCTACACATTTTTTAGAAAATTAAATTTTATTGAAAATCACCTGAACTATAGCCCACAAAATCAGAGCTACAAAATGAAAAATCTGCAATTGTGCTCCGATTCCGATGATTGATACCTCTATCAATAGGCGTTAAGACCTGTAATTGCTATGCCAACATCGCTAGAAAATTTCTACACATTTTTTAGAAAATTAAATTTTATTGAAAATCACCTGAACTATAGCCCACAAAATCAGAGCTACAAAATGGAAAATCTGCAATTGTGCTCCGATTCCGATGATTGATACCTCGATCAATAGGCGTTGAGACCTGTAATTGCTATGCCAACATCGCTAGAAAATTTCTACACATTTTTTAGAAAATTAAATTTTATTGAAAATCACCTGAACTATAGCCCACAAAATCAGAGCTACAAAATGAAAAATCTGCAATTGTGCTCCGATTCCGATGATTGATACCTCGATCAATAGGCGTTGAGACCTGTAATTGCTATGCCAACATCGCTAGAAAATTTCTACACATTTTTTAGAAAATTAAATTTTATTGAAAATCACCTGAACTATAGCCCACAAAATCAGAGCTACAAAATGGAAAATCTGCAATTGTGCTCCGATTCCGATGATTGATACCTCTATCAATAGGCGTTAAGACCTGTAATTGCTATGCCAACATCGCTAGAAAATTTCTACACATTTTTTAGAAAATTAAATTTTATTGAAAATCACCTGAACTATAGCCCACAAAATCAGAGCTACAAAATGGAAAATCTGCAATTGTGCTCCGATTCCGATGATTGATACCTCGATCAATAGGCGTTAAGACCTGTAATTGCTATGCCAACATCGCTAGAAAATTTCTACACATTTTTAGAAAATTAAATTTTATTGAAAATCACCTGAACTATAGCCCACAAAATCAGAGCTACAAAATGGAAAATCTGCAATTGTGCTCCGATTCCGATGATTGATACCTCGATCAATAGGCGTTGAGACCTGTAATTGCTATGCCAACATCGCTAGAAAATTTCTACACATTTTTTAGAAAATTAAATTTTATTGAAAATCACCTGAACTATAGCCCACAAAATCAGAGCTACAAAATGGAAAATCTGCAATTGTGCTCCGATTCCGATGATTGATACCTCTATCAATAGGCGTTAAGACCTGTAATTGCTATGCCAACATCGCTAGAAAATTTCTACACATTTTTTAGAAAATTAAATTTTATTGAAAATCACCTGAACTATAGCCCACAAAATCAGAGCTACAAAATGGAAAATCTGCAATTGTGCTCCGATTCCGATGATTGATACCTCTATCAATAGGCGTTAAGACCTGTAATTGCTATGCCAACATCGCTAGAAAATTTCTACACATTTTTTAGAAAATTAAATTTTATTGAAAATCACCTGAACTATAGCCCACAAAATCAGAGCTACAAAATGGAAAATCTGCAATTGTGCTCCGATTCCGATGATTGATACCTCTATCAATAGGCGTTGAGACCTGTAATTGCTATGCTAACATCGCTAGAAAATTTCTACACATTTTTTAGAAAATTAAATTTTATTGAAAATCACCTGAACTATAGCCCACAAAATCAGAGCTACAAAATGGAAAATCTGCAATTGTGCTCCGATTCCGATGATTGATACCTCGATCAATAGGCGTTGAGACCTGTAATTGCTATGCCAACATCGCTAGAAAATTTCTACACATTTTTTAGAAAATTAAATTTTATTGAAAATCACCTGAACTATAGCCCACAAAATCAGAGCTACAAAATGGAAAATCTGCAATTGTGCTCCGATTCCGATGATTGATACCTCTATCAATAGGCGTTAAGACCTGTAATTGCTATGCCAACATCGCTAGAAAATTTCTACACATTTTTTAGAAAATTAAATTTTATTGAAAATCACCTGAACTATAGCCCACAAAATCAGAGCTACAAAATGGAAAATCTGCAATTGTGCTCCGATTCCGATGATTGATACCTCTATCAATAGGCGTTGAGACCTGTAATTGCTATGCCAACATCGCTAGAAAATTTCTACACATTTTTTAGAAAATTCAATTTTATTGAAAATCACCTGAACTATAGCCCACAAAATCAGAGCTACAAAATGGAAAATCTGCAATTGTGCTCCGATTCCGATGATTGATACCTCTATCAATAGGCGTTGAGACCTGTAATTGCTATGCTAACATCGCTAGAAAATTTCTACACATTTTTTAGAAAATTAAATTTTATTGAAAATCACCTGAACTATAGCCCACAAAATCAGAGCTACAAAATGGAAAATCTGCAATTGTGCTCCGATTCCGATGATTGATACCTCGATCAATAGGCGTTGAGACCTGTAATTGCTATGCCAACATCGCTAGAAAATTTCTACACATTTTTTAGAAAATTCAATTTTATTGAAAATCACCTGAACTATAGCCCACAAAATCAGAGCTACAAAATGGAAAATCTGCAATTGTGCTCCGATTCCGATGATTGATACCTCGATCAATAGGCGTTGAGACCTGTAATTGCTATGCCAACATCGCTAGAAAATTTCTACACATTTTTAGAAAATTAAATTTTATTGAAAATCACCTGAACTATAGCCCACAAAATCAGAGCTACAAAATGGAAAATCTGCAATTGTGCTCCGATTCCGATGATTGATACCTCTATCAATAGGCGTTAAGACCTGTAATTGCTATGCCAACATCGCTAGAAAATTTCTACACATTTTTTAGAAAATTAAATTTTATTGAAAATCACCTGAACTATAGCCCACAAAATCAGAGCTACAAAATGGAAAATCTGCAATTGTGCTCCGATTCCGATGATTGATACCTCTATCAATAGGCGTTGAGACCTGTAATTGCTATGCCAACATCGCTAGAAAATTTCTACACATTTTTTAGAAAATTAAATTTTATTGAAAATCACCTGAACTATAGCCCACAAAATCAGAGCTACAAAATGGAAAATCTGCAATTGTGCTCCGATTCCGATGATTGATACCTCTATCAATAGGCGTTGAGACCTGTAATTGCTATGCCAACATCGCTAGAAAATTTCTACACATTTTTTAGAAAATTAAATTTTATTGAAAATCACCTGAACTATAGCCCACAAAATCAGAGCTACAAAATGGAAAATCTGCAATTGTGCTCCGATTCCGATGATTGATACCTCGATCAATAGGCGTTGAGACCTGTAATTGCTATGCCAACATCGCTAGAAAATTTCTACACATTTTTTAGAAAATTAAATTTTATTGAAAATCACCTGAACTATAGCCCACAAAATCAGAGCTACAAAATGGAAAATCTGCAATTGTGCTCCGATTCCGATGATTGATACCTCTATCAATAGGCGTTGAGACCTGTAATTGCTATGCCAACATCGCTAGAAAATTTCTACACATTTTTTAGAAAATTAAATTTTATTGAAAATCACCTGAACTATAGCCCACAAAATCAGAGCTACAAAATGGAAAATCTGCAATTGTGCTCCGATTCCGATGATTGATACCTCTATCAATAGGCGTTGAGACCTGTAATTGCTATGCCAACATCGCTAGAAAATTTCTACACATTTTTTAGAAAATTAAATTTTATTGAAAATCACCTGAACTATAGCCCACAAAATCAGAGCTACAAAATGGAAAATCTGCAATTGTGCTCCGATTCCGATGATTGATACCTCTATCAATAGGCGTTAAGACCTGTAATTGCTATGCCAACATCGCTAGAAAATTTCTACACATTTTTTAGAAAATTAAATTTTATTGAAAATCACCTGAACTATAGCCCACAAAATCAGAGCTACAAAATGGAAAATCTGCAATTGTGCTCCGATTCCGATGATTGATACCTCTATCAATAGGCGTTAAGACCTGTAATTGCTATGCCAACATCGCTAGAAAATTTCTACACATTTTTTAGAAAATTCAATTTTATTGAAAATCACCTGAACTATAGCCCACAAAATCAGAGCTACAAAATGGAAAATCTGCAATTGTGCTCCGATTCCGATGATTGATACCTCGATCAATAGGCGTTGAGACCTGTAATTGCTATGCCAACATCGCTAGAAAATTTCTACACATTTTTTAGAAAATTAAATTTTATTGAAAATCACCTGAACTATAGCCCACAAAATCAGAGCTACAAAATGGAAAATCTGCAATTGTGCTCCGATTCCGATGATTGATACCTCTATCAATAGGCGTTGAGACCTGTAATTGTTATGCTAACATCGCTAGAAAATTTCTACACATTTTTTAGAAAATTAAATTTTATTGAAAATCACCTGAACTATAGCCCACAAAATCAGAGCTACAAAATGGAAAATCTGCAATTGTGCTCCGATTCCGATGATTGATACCTCGATCAATAGGCGTTGAGACCTGTAATTGCTATGCCAACATCGCTAGAAAATTTCTACACATTTTTTAGAAAATTAAATTTTATTGAAAATCACCTGAACTATAGCCCACAAAATCAGAGCTACAAAATGGAAAATCTGCAATTGTGCTCCGATTCCGATGATTGATACCTCTATCAATAGGCGTTGATACCTGTAATTGCTATGCCAACATCGCTAGAAAATTTCTACACATTTTTTAGAAAATTCAATTTTATTGAAAATCACCTGAACTATAGCCCACAAAATCAGAGCTACAAAATGGAAAATCTGCAATTGTGCTCCGATTCCGATGATTGATACCTCGATCAATAGGCGTTGAGACCTGTAATTGCTATGCCAACATCGCTAGAAAATTTCTACACATTTTTTAGAAAATTAAATTTTATTGAAAATCACCTGAACTATAGCCCACAAAATCAGAGCTACAAAATGGAAAATCTGCAATTGTGCTCCGATTCCGATGATTGATACCGCTATCAATAGGCGTTAAGACCTGTAATTGCTATGCCAACATCGCTAGAAAATTTCTACACATTTTTTAGAAAATTAAATTTTATTGAAAATCACCTGAACTATAGCCCACAAAATCAGAGCTACAAAATGGAAAATCTGCAATTGTGCTCCGATTCCGATGATTGATACCTCGATCAATAGGCGTTGAGACCTGTAATTGCTATGCCAACATCGCTAGAAAATTTCTACACATTTTTTAGAAAATTAAATTTTATTGAAAATCACCTGAACTATAGCCCACAAAATCAGAGCTACAAAATGGAAAATCTGCAATTGTGCTCCGATTCCGATGATTGATACCTCTATCAATAGGCGTTAAGACCTGTAATTGCTATGCCAACATCGCTAGAAAATTTCTACACATTTTTTAGAAAATTAAATTTTATTGAAAATCACCTGAACTATAGCCCACAAAATCAGAGCTACAAAATGGAAAATCTGCAATTGTGCTCCGATTCCGATGATTGATACCTCGATCAATAGGCGTTGAGACCTGTAATTGCTATGCCAACATCGCTAGAAAATTTCTACACATTTTTTAGAAAATTAAATTTTATTGAAAATCACCTGAACTATAGCCCACAAAATCAGAGCTACAAAATGAAAAATCTGCAATTGTGCTCCGATTCCGATGATTGATACCTCTATCAATAGGCGTTAAGACCTGTAATTGCTATGCCAACATCGCTAGAAAATTTCTACACATTTTTTAGAAAATTAAATTTTATTGAAAATCACCTGAACTATAGCCCACAAAATCAGAGCTACAAAATGGAAAATCTGCAATTGTGCTCCGATTCCGATGATTGATACCTCGATCAATAGGCGTTGAGACCTGTAATTGCTATGCCAACATCGCTAGAAAATTTCTACACATTTTTTAGAAAATTAAATTTTATTGAAAATCACCTGAACTATAGCCCACAAAATCAGAGCTACAAAATGAAAAATCTGCAATTGTGCTCCGATTCCGATGATTGATACCTCGATCAATAGGCGTTGAGACCTGTAATTGCTATGCCAACATCGCTAGAAAATTTCTACACATTTTTTAGAAAATTAAATTTTATTGAAAATCACCTGAACTATAGCCCACAAAATCAGAGCTACAAAATGGAAAATCTGCAATTGTGCTCCGATTCCGATGATTGATACCTCTATCAATAGGCGTTAAGACCTGTAATTGCTATGCCAACATCGCTAGAAAATTTCTACACATTTTTTAGAAAATTAAATTTTATTGAAAATCACCTGAACTATAGCCCACAAAATCAGAGCTACAAAATGGAAAATCTGCAATTGTGCTCCGATTCCGATGATTGATACCTCGATCAATAGGCGTTAAGACCTGTAATTGCTATGCCAACATCGCTAGAAAATTTCTACACATTTTTTAGAAAATTAAATTTTATTGAAAATCACCTGAACTATAGCCCACAAAATCAGAGCTACAAAATGGAAAATCTGCAATTGTGCTCCGATTCCGATGATTGATACCTCGATCAATAGGCGTTGAGACCTGTAATTGCTATGCCAACATCGCTAGAAAATTTCTACACATTTTTTAGAAAATTAAATTTTATTGAAAATCACCTGAACTATAGCCCACAAAATCAGAGCTACAAAATGGAAAATCTGCAATTGTGCTCCGATTCCGATGATTGATACCTCTATCAATAGGCGTTAAGACCTGTAATTGCTATGCCAACATCGCTAGAAAATTTCTACACATTTTTTAGAAATTAAATTTTATTGAAAATCACCTGAACTATAGCCCACAAAATCAGAGCTACAAAATGGAAAATCTGCAATTGTGCTCCGATTCCGATGATTGATACCTCTATCAATAGGCGTTAAGACCTGTAATTGCTATGCCAACATCGCTAGAAAATTTCTACACATTTTTTAGAAAATTAAATTTTATTGAAAATCACCTGAACTATAGCCCACAAAATCAGAGCTACAAAATGGAAAATCTGCAATTGTGCTCCGATTCCGATGATTGATACCTCTATCAATAGGCGTTGAGACCTGTAATTGCTATGCTAACATCGCTAGAAAATTTCTACACATTTTTTAGAAAATTCAATTTTATTGAAAATCACCTGAACTATAGCCCACAAAATCAGAGCTACAAAATGGAAAATCTGCAATTGTGCTCCGATTCCGATGATTGATACCTCGATCAATAGGCGTTGAGACCTGTAATTGCTATGCCAACATCGCTAGAAAATTTCTACACATTTTTTAGAAAATTAAATTTTATTGAAAATCACCTGAACTATAGCCCACAAAATCAGAGCTACAAAATGGAAAATCTGCAATTGTGCTCCGATTCCGATGATTGATACCTCTATCAATAGGCGTTAAGACCTGTAATTGCTATGCCAACATCGCTAGAAAATTTCTACACATTTTTTAGAAAATTAAATTTTATTGAAAATCACCTGAACTATAGCCCACAAAATCAGAGCTACAAAATGGAAAATCTGCAATTGTGCTCCGATTCCGATGATTGATACCTCTATCAATAGGCGTTGAGACCTGTAATTGCTATGCCAACATCGCTAGAAAATTTCTACACATTTTTTAGAAAATTCAATTTTATTGAAAATCACCTGAACTATAGCCCACAAAATCAGAGCTACAAAATGGAAAATCTGCAATTGTGCTCCGATTCCGATGATTGATACCTCTATCAATAGGCGTTGAGACCTGTAATTGCTATGCCAACATCGCTAGAAAATTTCTACACATTTTTTAGAAAATTAAATTTTATTGAAAATCACCTGAACTATAGCCCACAAAATCAGAGCTACAAAATGGAAAATCTGCAATTGTGCTCCGATTCCGATGATTGATACCTCGATCAATAGGCGTTGAGACCTGTAATTGCTATGCCAACATCGCTAGAAAATTTCTACACATTTTTTAGAAAATTAAATTTTATTGAAAATCACCTGAACTATAGCCCACAAAATCAGAGCTACAAAATGGAAAATCTGCAATTGTGCTCCGATTCCGATGATTGATACCTCTATCAATAGGCGTTAAGACCTGTAATTGCTATGCCAACATCGCTAGAAAAATTTCTACACATTTTTTAGAAAATTAAATTTTATTGAAAATCACCTGAACTATAGCCCACAAAATCAGAGCTACAAATGGAAAATCTGCAATTGTGCTCCGATTCCGATGATTGATACCTCTATCAATAGGCGTTAAGACCTGTAATTGCTATGCCAACATCGCTAGAAAATTTCTACACATTTTTTAGAAAATTCAATTTTATTGAAAATCACCTGAACTATAGCCCACAAAATCAGAGCTACAAAATGGAAAATCTGCAATTGTGCTCCGATTCCGATGATTGATACCTCGATCAATAGGCGTTGAGACCTGTAATTGCTATGCCAACATCGCTAGAAAATTTCTACACATTTTTTAGAAAATTCAATTTTATTGAAAATCACCTGAACTATAGCCCACAAAATCAGAGCTACAAAATGGAAAATCTGCAATTGTGCTCCGATTCCGATGATTGATACCTCTATCAATAGGCGTTAAGACCTGTAATTGCTATGCCAACATCGCTAGAAAATTTCTACACATTTTTTAGAAAATTAAATTTTATTGAAAATCACCTGAACTATAGCCCACAAAATCAGAGCTACAAAATGGAAAATCTGCAATTGTGCTCCGATTCCGATGATTGATACCTCTATCAATAGGCGTTAAGACCTGTAATTGCTATGCCAACATCGCTAGAAAATTTCTACACATTTTTTAGAAAATTCAATTTTATTGAAAATCACCTGAACTATAGCCCACAAAATCAGAGCTACAAAATGGAAAATCTGCAATTGTGCTCCGATTCCGATGATTGATACCTCGATCAATAGGCGTTGAGACCTGTAATTGCTATGCCAACATCGCTAGAAAATTTCTACACATTTTTTAGAAAATTAAATTTTATTGAAAATCACCTGAACTATAGCCCACAAAATCAGAGCTACAAAATGGAAAATCTGCAATTGTGCTCCGATTCCGATGATTGATACCTCTATCAATAGGCGTTGAGACCTGTAATTGCTATGCCAACATCGCTAGAAAATTTCTACACATTTTTTAGAAAATTAAATTTTATTGAAAATCACCTGAACTATAGCCCACAAAATCAGAGCTACAAAATGGAAAATCTGCAATTGTGCTCCGATTCCGATGATTGATACCTCTATCAATAGGCGTTGAGACCTGTAATTGCTATGCCAACATCGCTAGAAAATTTCTACACATTTTTTAGAAAATTAAATTTTATTGAAAATCACCTGAACTATAGCCCACAAAATCAGAGCTACAAAATGGAAAATCTGCAATTGTGCTCCGATTCCGATGATTGATACCTCTATCAATAGGCGTTGAGACCTGTAATTGCTATGCCAACATCGCTAGAAAATTTCTACACATTTTTTAGAAAATTAAATTTTATTGAAAATCACCTGAACTATAGCCCACAAAATCAGAGCTACAAAATGGAAAATCTGCAATTGTGCTCCGATTCCGATGATTGATACCTCTATCAATAGGCGTTAAGACCTGTAATTGCTATGCCAACATCGCTAGAAAATTTCTACACATTTTTTAGAAAATTAAATTTTATTGAAAATCACCTGAACTATAGCCCACAAAATCAGAGCTACAAAATGGAAAATCTGCAATTGTGCTCCGATTCCGATGATTGATACCTCGATCAATAGGCGTTGAGACCTGTAATTGCTATGCCAACATCGCTAGAAAATTTCTACACATTTTTTAGAAAATTAAATTTTATTGAAAATCACCTGAACTATAGCCCACAAAATCAGAGCTACAAAATGGAAAATCTGCAATTGTGCTCGGATTCCGATGATTGATACCTCTATCAATAGGCGTTGAGACCTGTAATTGCTATGCCAACATCGCTAGAAAATTTCTACACATTTTTTAGAAAATTCAATTTTATTGAAAATCACCTGAACTATAGCCCACAAAATCAGAGCTACAAAATGGAAAATCTGCAATTGTGCTCCGATTCCGATGATTGATACCTCTATCAATAGGCGTTGAGACCTGTAATTGCTATGCTAACATCGCTAGAAAATTTCTACACATTTTTTAGAAAATTAAATTTTATTGAAAATCACCTGAACTATAGCCCACAAAATCAGAGCTACAAAATGGAAAATCTGCAATTGTGCTCCGATTCCGATGATTGATACCTCTATCAATAGGCGTTGAGACCTGTAATTGCTATGCCAACATCGCTAGAAAATTTCTACACATTTTTTAGAAAATTAAATTTTATTGAAAATCACCTGAACTATAGCCCACAAAATCAGAGCTACAAAATGGAAAATCTGCAATTGTGCTCCGATTCCGATGATTGATACCTCTATCAATAGGCGTTAAGACCTGTAATTGCTATGCCAACATCGCTAGAAAATTTCTACACATTTTTTAGAAAATTAAATTTTATTGAAAATCACCTGAACTATAGCCCACAAAATCAGAGCTACAAAATGGAAAATCTGCAATTGTGCTCCGATTCCGATGATTGATACCTCGATCAATAGGCGTTGAGACCTGTAATTGCTATGCCAACATCGCTAGAAAATTTCTACACATTTTTTAGAAAATTAAATTTTATTGAAAATCACCTGAACTATAGCCCACAAAATCAGAGCTACAAAATGGAAAATCTGCAATTGTGCTCGGATTCCGATGATTGATACCTCTATCAATAGGCGTTGAGACCTGTAATTGCTATGCCAACATCGCTAGAAAATTTCTACACATTTTTTAGAAAATTCAATTTTATTGAAAATCACCTGAACTATAGCCCACAAAATCAGAGCTACAAAATGGAAAATCTGCAATTGTGCTCCGATTCCGATGATTGATACCTCTATCAATAGGCGTTGAGACCTGTAATTGCTATGCTAACATCGCTAGAAAATTTCTACACATTTTTTAGAAAATTAAATTTTATTGAAAATCACCTGAACTATAGCCCACAAAATCAGAGCTACAAAATGGAAAATCTGCAATTGTGCTCCGATTCCGATGATTGATACCTCTATCAATAGGCGTTGAGACCTGTAATTGCTATGCCAACATCGCTAGAAAATTTCTACACATTTTTTAGAAAATTAAATTTTATTGAAAATCACCTGAACTATAGCCCACAAAATCAGAGCTACAAAATGGAAAATCTGCAATTGTGCTCCGATTCCGATGATTGATACCTCTATCAATAGGCGTTGAGACCTGTAATTGCTATGCTAACATCGCTAGAAAATTTCTACACATTTTTTAGAAAATTAAATTTTATTGAAAATCACCTGAACTATAGCCCACAAAATCAGAGCTACAAAATGGAAAATCTGCAATTGTGCTCCGATTCCGATGATTGATACCTCTATCAATAGGCGTTAAGACCTGTAATTGCTATGCCAACATCGCTAGAAAATTTCTACACATTTTTTAGAAAATTAAATTTTATTGAAAATCACCTGAACTATAGCCCACAAAATCAGAGCTACAAAATGGAAAATCTGCAATTGTGCTCCGATTCCGATGATTGATACCTCTATCAATAGGCGTTGAGACCTGTAATTGCTATGCCAACATCGCTAGAAAATTTCTACACATTTTTTAGAAAATTAAATTTTATTGAAAATCACCTGAACTATAGCCCACAAAATCAGAGCTACAAAATGGAAAATCTGCAATTGTGCTCCGATTCCGATGATTGATACCTCTATCAATAGGCGTTGAGACCTGTAATTGCTATGCCAACATCGCTAGAAAATTTCTACACATTTTTTAGAAAATTAAATTTTATTGAAAATCACCTGAACTATAGCCCACAAAATCAGAGCTACAAAATGGAAAATCTGCAATTGTGCTCCGATTCCGATGATTGATACCTCTATCAATAGGCGTTGAGACCTGTAATTGCTATGCCAACATCGCTAGAAAATTTCTACACATTTTTTAGAAAATTAAATTTTATTGAAAATCACCTGAACTATAGCCACAAAATCAGAGCTACAAAATGGAAAATCTGCAATTGTGCTCCGATTCCGATGATTGATACCTCTATCAATAGGCGTTGAGACCTGTAATTGCTATGCTAACATCGCTAGAAAATTTCTACACATTTTTTAGAAAATTAAATTTTATTGAAAATCACCTGAACTATAGCCCACAAAATCAGAGCTACAAAATGGAAAATCTGCAATTGTGCTCCGATTCCGATGATTGATACCTCTATCAATAGGCGTTGAGACCTGTAATTGCTATGCCAACATCGCTAGAAAATTTCTACACATTTTTTAGAAAATTAAATTTTATTGAAAATCACCTGAACTATAGCCCACAAAATCAGAGCTACAAAATGGAAAATCTGCAATTGTGCTCCGATTCCGATGATTGATACCTCTATCAATAGGCGTTAAGACCTGTAATTGCTATGCCAACATCGCTAGAAAATTTCTACACATTTTTTAGAAAATTAAATTTTATTGAAAATCACCTGAACTATAGCCCACAAAATCAGAGCTACAAAATGGAAAATCTGCAATTGTGCTCCGATTCCGATGATTGATACCTCTATCAATAGGCGTTGAGACCTGTAATTGCTATGCCAACATCGCTAGAAAATTTCTACACATTTTTTAGAAAATTCAATTTTATTGAAAATCACCTGAACTATAGCCCACAAAATCAGAGCTACAAAATGGAAAATCTGCAATTGTGCTCCGATTCCGATGATTGATACCTCGATCAATAGGCGTTGAGACCTGTAATTGCTATGCCAACATCGCTAGAAAATTTCTACACATTTTTTAGAAAATTAAATTTTATTGAAAATCACCTGAACTATAGCCCACAAAATCAGAGCTACAAAATGGAAAATCTGCAATTGTGCTCCGATTCCGATGATTGATACCTCTATCAATAGGCGTTAAGACCTGTAATTGCTATGCCAACATCGCTAGAAAATTTCTACACATTTTTTAGAAAATTAAATTTTATTGAAAATCACCTGAACTATAGCCCACAAAATCAGAGCTACAAAATGGAAAATCTGCAATTGTGCTCCGATTCCGATGATTGATACCTCTATCAATAGGCGTTGAGACCTGTAATTGCTATGCTAACATCGCTAGAAAATTTCTACACATTTTTTAGAAAATTAAATTTTATTGAAAATCACCTGAACTATAGCCCACAAAATCAGAGCTACAAAATGGAAAATCTGCAATTGTGCTCCGATTCCGATGATTGATACCTCGATCAATAGGCGTTGAGACCTGTAATTGCTATGCCAACATCGCTAGAAAATTTCTACACATTTTTTAGAAAATTAAATTTTATTGAAAATCACCTGAACTATAGCCCACAAAATCAGAGCTACAAAATGGAAAATCTGCAATTGTGCTCCGATTCCGATGATTGATACCTCTATCAATAGGCGTTAAGACCTGTAATTGCTATGCCAACATCGCTAGAAAATTTCTACACATTTTTTAGAAAATTAAATTTTATTGAAAATCACCTGAACTATAGCCCACAAAATCAGAGCTACAAAATGGAAAATCTGCAATTGTGCTCCGATTCCGATGATTGATACCTCGATCAATAGGCGTTAAGACCTGTAATTGCTATGCCAACATCGCTAGAAAATTTCTACACATTTTTTAGAAAATTAAATTTTATTGAAAATCACCTGAACTATAGCCCACAAAATCAGAGCTACAAAATGGAAAATCTGCAATTGTGCTCCGATTCCGATGATTGATACCTCGATCAATAGGCGTTGAGACCTGTAATTGCTATGCCAACATCGCTAGAAAATTTCTACACATTTTTTAGAAAATTAAATTTTATTGAAAATCACCTGAACTATAGCCCACAAAATCAGAGCTACAAAATGGAAAATCTGCAATTGTGCTCCGATTCCGATGATTGATACCTCTATCAATAGGCGTTAAGACCTGTAATTGCTATGCCAACATCGCTAGAAAATTTCTACACATTTTTTAGAAAATTAAATTTTATTGAAAATCACCTGAACTATAGCCCACAAAATCAGAGCTACAAAATGGAAAATCTGCAATTGTGCTCCGATTCCGATGATTGATACCTCTATCAATAGGCGTTAAGACCTGTAATTGCTATGCCAACATCGCTAGAAAATTTCTACACATTTTTTAGAAAATTCAATTTTATTGAAAATCACCTGAACTATAGCCCACAAAATCAGAGCTACAAAATGGAAAATCTGCAATTGTGCTCCGATTCCGATGATTGATACCTCTATCAATAGGCGTTAAGACCTGTAATTGCTATGCCAACATCGCTAGAAAATTTCTACACATTTTTTAGAAAATTAAATTTTATTGAAAATCACCTGAACTATAGCCCACAAAATCAGAGCTACAAAATGGAAAATCTGCAATTGTGCTCCGATTCCGATGATTGATACCTCTATCAATAGGCGTTAAGACCTGTAATTGCTATGCCAACATCGCTAGAAAATTTCTACACATTTTTTAGAAAATTCAATTTTATTGAAAATCACCTGAACTATAGCCCACAAAATCAGAGCTACAAAATGGAAAATCTGCAATTGTGCTCCGATTCCGATGATTGATACCTCGATCAATAGGCGTTGAGACCTGTAATTGCTATGCCAACATCGCTAGAAAATTTCTACACATTTTTTAGAAAATTAAATTTTATTGAAAATCACCTGAACTATAGCCCACAAAATCAGAGCTACAAAATGGAAAATCTGCAATTGTGCTCCGATTCCGATGATTGATACCTCTATCAATAGGCGTTAAGACCTGTAATTGCTATGCCAACATCGCTAGAAAATTTCTACACATTTTTTAGAAAATTCAATTTTATTGAAAATCACCTGAACTATAGCCCACAAAATCAGAGCTACAAAATGGAAAATCTGCAATTGTGCTCCGATTCCGATGATTGATACCTCGATCAATAGGCGTTGAGACCTGTAATTGCTATGCCAACATCGCTAGAAAATTTCTACACATTTTTTAGAAAATTAAATTTTATTGAAAATCACCTGAACTATAGCCCACAAAATCAGAGCTACAAAATGGAAAATCTGCAATTGTGCTCCGATTCCGATGATTGATACCTCTATCAATAGGCGTTGAGACCTGTAATTGCTATGCCAACATCGCTAGAAAATTTCTACACATTTTTTAGAAAATTAAATTTTATTGAAAATCACCTGAACTATAGCCCACAAAATCAGAGCTACAAAATGGAAAATCTGCAATTGTGCTCCGATTCCGATGATTGATACCTCTATCAATAGGCGTTGAGACCTGTAATTGCTATGCCAACATCGCTAGAAAATTTCTACACATTTTTTAGAAAATTCAATTTTATTGAAAATCACCTGAACTATAGCCCACAAAATCAGAGCTACAAAATGGAAAATCTGCAATTGTGCTCCGATTCCGATGATTGATACCTCGATCAATAGGCGTTGAGACCTGTAATTGCTATGCCAACATCGCTAGAAAATTTCTACACATTTTTTAGAAAATTAAATTTTATTGAAAATCACCTGAACTATAGCCCACAAAATCAGAGCTACAAAATGGAAAATCTGCAATTGTGCTCCGATTCCGATGATTGATACCTCTATCAATAGGCGTTGAGACCTGTAATTGCTATGCCAACATCGCTAGAAAATTTCTACACATTTTTTAGAAAATTCAATTTTATTGAAAATCACCTGAACTATAGCCCACAAAATCAGAGCTACAAAATGGAAAATCTGCAATTGTGCTCCGATTCCGATGATTGATACCTCTATCAATAGGCGTTGAGACCTGTAATTGCTATGCCAACATCGCTAGAAAATTTCTACACATTTTTTAGAAAATTAAATTTTATTGAAAATCACCTGAACTATAGCCCACAAAATCAGAGCTACAAAATGGAAAATCTGCAATTGTGCTCCGATTCCGATGATTGATACCTCTATCAATAGGCGTTGAGACCTGTAATTGCTATGCTAACATCGCTAGAAAATTTCTACACATTTTTTAGAAAATTAAATTTTATTGAAAATCACCTGAACTATAGCCCACAAAATCAGAGCTACAAAATGGAAAATCTGCAATTGTGCTCCGATTCCGATGATTGATACCTCGATCAATAGGCGTTGAGACCTGTAATTGCTATGCCAACATCGCTAGAAAATTTCTACACATTTTTTAGAAAATTAAATTTTATTGAAAATCACCTGAACTATAGCCCACAAAATCAGAGCTACAAAATGGAAAATCTGCAATTGTGCTCCGATTCCGATGATTGATACCTCTATCAATAGGCGTTAAGACCTGTAATTGCTATGCCAACATCGCTAGAAAATTTCTACACATTTTTTAGAAAATTAAATTTTATTGAAAATCACCTGAACTATAGCCCACAAAATCAGAGCTACAAAATGGAAAATCTGCAATTGTGCTCCGATTCCGATGATTGATACCTCTATCAATAGGCGTTAAGACCTGTAATTGCTATGCCAACATCGCTAGAAAATTTCTACACATTTTGTAGAAAATTAAATTTTATTGAAAATCACCTGAACTATAGCCCACAAAATCAGAGCTACAAAATGGAAAATCTGCAATTGTGCTCCGATTCCGATGATTGATACCTCGATCAATAGGCGTTAAGACCTGTAATTGCTATGCCAACATCGCTAGAAAATTTCTACACATTTTTTAGAAAATTCAATTTTATTGAAAATCACCTGAACTATAGCCCACAAAATCAGAGCTACAAAATGGAAAATCTGCAATTGTGCTCCGATTCCGATGATTGATACCTCGATCAATAGGCGTTGAGACCTGTAATTGCTATGCCAACATCGCTAGAAAATTTCTACACATTTTTTAGAAAATTAAATTTTATTGAAAATCACCTGAACTATAGCCCACAAAATCAGAGCTACAAAATGGAAAATCTGCAATTGTGCTCCGATTCCGATGATTGATACCTCTATCAATAGGCGTTAAGACCTGTAATTGCTATGCCAACATCGCTAGAAAATTTCTACACATTTTTTAGAAAATTAAATTTTATTGAAAATCACCTGAACTATAGCCCACAAAATCAGAGCTACAAAATGGAAAATCTGCAATTGTGCTCCGATTCCGATGATTGATACCTCGATCAATAGGCGTTAAGACCTGTAATTGCTATACCAACATCGCTAGAAAATTTCTACACATTTTTTAGAAAATTAAATTTTATTGAAAATCACCTGAACTATAGCCCACAAAATCAGAGCTACAAAATGGAAAATCTGCAATTGTGCTCCGATTCCGATGATTGATACCTCGATTAATAGGCGTTGAGACCTGTAATTGCTATGCCAACATCGCTAGAAAATTTCTACACATTTTTTAGAAAATTAAATTTTATTGAAAATCACCTGAACTATAGCCCACAAAATCAGAGCTACAAAATGGAAAATCTGCAATTGTGCTCCGATTCCGATGATTGATACCTCTATCAATAGGCGTTGAGACCTGTAATTGCTATGCCAACATCGCTAGAAAATTTCTACACATTTTTTAGAAAATTCAATTTTATTGAAAATCACCTGAACTATAGCCCACAAAATCAGAGCTACAAAATGGAAAATCTGCAATTGTGCTCCGATTCCGATGATTGATACCTCTATCAATAGGCGTTAAGACCTGTAATTGCTATGCCAACATCGCTAGAAAATTTCTACACATTTTTTAGAAAATTAAATTTTATTGAAAATCACCTGAACTATAGCCCACAAAATCAGAGCTACAAAATGGAAAATCTGCAATTGTGCTCCGATTCCGATGATTGATACCTCTATCAATAGGCGTTAAGACCTGTAATTGCTATGCCAACATCGCTAGAAAATTTCTACACATTTTTTAGAAAATTAAATTTTATTGAAAATCACCTGAACTATAGCCCACAAAATCAGAGCTACAAAATGGAAAATCTGCAATTGTGCTCCGATTCCGATGATTGATACCTCGATCAATAGGCGTTAAGACCTGTAATTGCTATGCCAACATCGCTAGAAAATTTCTACACATTTTTTAGAAAATTCAATTTTATTGAAAATCACCTGAACTATAGCCCACAAAATCAGAGCTACAAAATGGAAAATCTGCAATTGTGCTCCGATTCCGATGATTGATACCTCGATCAATAGGCGTTGAGACCTGTAATTGCTATGCCAACATCGCTAGAAAATTTCTACACATTTTTTAGAAAATTAAATTTTATTGAAAATCACCTGAACTATAGCCCACAAAATCAGAGCTACAAAATGGAAAATCTGCAATTGTGCTCCGATTCCGATGATTGATACCTCGATCAATAGGCGTTGAGACCTGTAATTGCTATGCCAACATCGCTAGAAAATTTCTACACATTTTTTAGAAAATTAAATTTTATTGAAAATCACCTGAACTATAGCCCACAAAATCAGAGCTACAAAATGGAAAATCTGCAATTGTGCTCCGATTCCGATGATTGATACCTCGATCAATAGGCGTTGAGACCTGTAATTGCTATGCCAACATCGCTAGAAAATTTCTACACATTTTTTAGAAAATTAAATTTTATTGAAAATCACCTGAACTATAGCCCACAAAATCAGAGCTACAAAATGGAAAATCTGCAATTGTGCTCCGATTCCGATGATTGATACCTCTATCAATAGGCGTTGAGACCTGTAATTGCTATGCCAACATCGCTAGAAAATTTCTACACATTTTTTAGAAAATTAAATTTTATTGAAAATCACCTGAACTATAGCCCACAAAATCAGAGCTACAAAATGGAAAATCTGCAATTGTGCTCCGATTCCGATGATTGATCCCTCGATCAATAGGCGTTGAGACCTGTAATTGCTATGCCAACATCGCTAGAAAATTTCTACACATTTTTTAGAAAATTAAATTTTATTGAAAATCACCTGAACTATAGCCCACAAAATCAGAGCTACAAAATGGAAAATCTGCAATTGTGCTCCGATTCCGATGATTGATACCTCTATCAATAGGCGTTAAGACCTGTAATTGCTATGCCAACATCGCTAGAAAATTTCTACACATTTTTTAGAAAATTAAATTTTATTGAAAATCACCTGAACTATAGCCCACAAAATCAGAGCTACAAAATGGAAAATCTGCAATTGTGCTCCGATTCCGATGATTGATACCTCTATCAATAGGCGTTAAGACCTGTAATTGCTATGCCAACATCGCTAGAAAATTTCTACACATTTTTTAGAAAATTAAATTTTATTGAAAATCACCTGAACTATAGCCCACAAAATCAGAGCTACAAAATGGAAAATCTGCAATTGTGCTCCGATTCCGATGATTGATACCTCGATCAATAGGCGTTGAGACCTGTAATTGCTATGCCAACATCGCTAGAAAATTTCTACACATTTTTTAGAAAATTCAATTTTATTGAAAATCACCTGAACTATAGCCCACAAAATCAGAGCTACAAAATGGAAAATCTGCAATTGTGCTCCGATTCCGATGATTGATACCTCTATCAATAGGCGTTAAGACCTGTAATTGCTATGCCAACATCGCTAGAAAATTTCTACACATTTTTTAGAAAATTAAATTTTATTGAAAATCACCTGAACTATAGCCCACAAAATCAGAGCTACAAAATGGAAAATCTGCAATTGTGCTCCGATTCCGATGATTGATACCTCTATCAATAGGCGTTAAGACCTGTAATTGCTATGCCAACATCGCTAGAAAATTTCTACACATTTTTTAGAAAATTAAATTTTATTGAAAATCACCTGAACTATAGCCCACAAAATCAGAGCTACAAAATGGAAAATCTGCAATTGTGCTCCGATTCCGATGATTGATACCTCGATCAATAGGCGTTAAGACCTGTAATTGCTATGCCAACATCGCTAGAAAATTTCTACACATTTTTTAGAAAATTAAATTTTATTGAAAATCACCTGAACTATAGCCCACAAAATCAGAGCTACAAAATGGAAAATCTGCAATTGTGCTCCGATTCCGATGATTGATACCTCGATCAATAGGCGTTGAGACCTGTAATTGCTATGCCAACATCGCTAGAAAATTTCTACACATTTTTTAGAAAATTAAATTTTATTGAAAATCACCTGAACTATAGCCCACAAAATCAGAGCTACAAAATGGAAAATCTGAAATTGTGCTCCGATTCCGATGATTGATACCTCTATCAATAGGCGTTAAGACCTGTAATTGCTATGCCAACATCGCTAGAAAATTTCTACACATTTTTTAGAAAATTAAATTTTATTGAAAATCACCTGAACTATAGCCCACAAAATCAGAGCTACAAAATGGAAAATCTGCAATTGTGCTCCGATTCCGATGATTGATACCTCTATCAATAGGCGTTAAGACCTGTAATTGCTATGCCAACATCGCTAGAAAATTTCTACACATTTTTTAGAAAATTAAATTTTATTGAAAATCACCTGAACTATAGCCCACAAAATCAGAGCTACAAAATGGAAAATCTGCAATTGTGCTCCGATTCCGATGATTGATACCTCGAGCAATAGGCGTTAAGACCTGTAATTGCTATGCCAACATCGCTAGAAAATTTCTACACATTTTTTAGAAAATTAAATTTTATTGAAAATCACCTGAACTATAGCCCACAAAATCAGAGCTACAAAATGGAAAATCTGCAATTGTGCTCCGATTCCGATGATTGATACCTCTATCAATAGGCGTTAAGACCTGTAATTGCTATGCCAACATCGCTAGAAAATTTCTACACATTTTTTAGAAAATTCAATTTTATTGAAAATCACCTGAACTATAGCCCACAAAATCAGAGCTACAAAATGGAAAATCTGCAATTGTGCTCCGATTCCGATGATTGATACCTCGATCAATAGGCGTTAAGACCTGTAATTGCTATGCCAACATCGCTAGAAAATTTCTACACATTTTTTAGAAAATTAAATTTTATTGAAAATCACCTGAACTATAGCCCACAAAATCAGAGCTACAAAATGAAAAATCTGCAATTGTGCTCCGATTCCGATGATTGATACCTCTATCAATAGGCGTTGAGACCTGTAATTGCTATGCCAACATCGCTAGAAAATTTCTACACATTTTTTAGAAAATTCAATTTTATTGAAAATCACCTGAACTATAGCCCACAAAATCAGAGCTACAAAATGGAAAATCTGCAATTGTGCTCCGATTCCGATGATTGATACCTCTATCAATAGGCGTTAAGACCTGTAATTGCTATGCCAACATCGCTAGAAAATTTCTACACATTTTTTAGAAAATTAAATTTTATTGAAAATCACCTGAACTATAGCCCACAAAATCAGAGCTACAAAATGGAAAATCTGCAATTGTGCTCCGATTCCGATGATTGATACCTCTATCAATAGGCGTTAAGACCTGTAATTGCTATGCCAACATCGCTAGAAAATTTCTACACATTTTTAGAAAATTAAATTTTATTGAAAATCACCTGAACTATAGCCCACAAAATCAGAGCTACAAAATGGAAAATCTGCAATTGTGCTCCGATTCCGATGATTGATACCTCGATCAATAGGCGTTAAGACCTGTAATTGCTATGCCAACATCGCTAGAAAATTTCTACACATTTTTTAGAAAATTAAATTTTATTGAAAATCACCTGAACTATAGCCCACAAAATCAGAGCTACAAAATGGAAAATCTGCAATTGTGCTCCGATTCCGATGATTGATACCTCGATCAATAGGCGTTGAGACCTGTAATTGCTATGCCAACATCGCTAGAAAATTTCTACACATTTTTTAGAAAATTAAATTTTATTGAAAATCACCTGAACTATAGCCCACAAAATCAGAGCTACAAAATGGAAAATCTGCAATTGTGCTCCGATTCCGATGATTGATACCTCTATCAATAGGCGTTAAGACCTGTAATTGCTATGCCAACATCGCTAGAAAATTTCTACACATTTTTTAGAAAATTAAATTTTATTGAAAATCACCTGAACTATAGCCCACAAAATTAGAGCTACAAAATGGAAAATCTGCAATTGTGCTCCGATTCCGATGATTGATACCTCTATCAATAGGCGTTAAGACCTGTAATTGCTATGCCAACATCGCTAGAAAATTTCTACACATTTTTTAGAAAATTAAATTTTATTGAAAATCACCTGAACTATAGCCCACAAAATCAGAGCTACAAAATGGAAAATCTGCAATTGTGCTCCGATTCCGATGATTGATACCTCTATCAATAGGCGTTAAGACCTGTAATTGCTATGCCAACATCGCTAGAAAATTTCTACACATTTTTTAGAAAATTAAATTTTATTGAAAATCACCTGAACTATAGCCCACAAAATCAGAGCTACAAAATGGAAAATCTGCAATTGTGCTCCGATTCCGATGATTGATACCTCGATCAATAGGCGTTGAGACCTGTAATTGCTATGCCAACATCGCTAGAAAATTTCTACACATTTTTTAGAAAATTAAATTTTATTGAAAATCACCTGAACTATAGCCCACAAAATCAGAGCTACAAAATGGAAAATCTGCAATTGTGCTCCGATTCCGATGATTGATACCTCTATCAATAGGCGTTGAGACCTGTAATTGCTATGCCAACATCGCTAGAAAATGTCTACACATTTTTTAGAAAATTCAATTTTATTGAAAATCACCTGAACTATAGCCCACAAAATCAGAGCTACAAAATGGAAAATCTGCAATTGTGCTCCGATTCCGATGATTGATACCTCGATCAATAGGCGTTGAGACCTGTAATTGCTATGCCAACATCGCTAGAAAATTTCTACACATTTTTTAGAAAATTAAATTTTATTGAAAATCACCTGAACTATAGCCCACAAAATCAGAGCTACAAAATGGAAAATCTGCAATTGTGCTCCGATTCCGATGATTGATACCTCTATCAATAGGCGTTGAGACCTGTAATTGCCATGCCAACATCGCTAGAAAATTTCTACACATTTTTTAGAAAATTCAATTTTATTGAAAATCACCTGAACTATAGCCCACAAAATCAGAGCTACAAAATGGAAAATCTGCAATTGTGCTCCGATTCCGATGATTGATACCTCTATCAATAGGCGTTGAGACCTGTAATTGCTATGCCAACATCGCTAGAAAATTTCTACACATTTTTTAGAAAATTAAATTTTATTGAAAATCACCTGAACTATAGCCCACAAAATCAGAGCTACAAAATGGAAAATCTGCAATTGTGCTCCGATTCCGATGATTGATACCTCTATCAATAGGCGTTGAGACCTGTAATTGCTATGCCAACATCGCTAGAAAATTTCTACACATTTTTTAGAAAATTCAATTTTATTGAAAATCACCTGAACTATAGCCCACAAAATCAGAGCTACAAAATGGAAAATCTGCAATTGTGCTCCGATTCCGATGATTGATACCTCTATCAATAGGCGTTGAGACCTGTAATTGCTATGCTAACATCGCTAGAAAATTTCTACACATTTTTTAGAAAATTAAATTTTATTGAAAATCACCTGAACTATAGCCCACAAAATCAGAGCTACAAAATGGAAAATCTGCAATTGTGCTCCGATTCCGATGATTGATACCTCGATCAATAGGCGTTGAGACCTGTAATTGCTATGCCAACATCGCTAGAAAATTTCTACACATTTTTTAGAAAATTAAATTTTATTGAAAATCACCTGAACTATAGCCCACAAAATCAGAGCTACAAAATGGAAAATCTGCAATTGTGCTCCGATTCCGATGATTGATACCTCTATCAATAGGCGTTAAGACCTGTAATTGCTATGCCAACATCGCTAGAAAATTTCTACACATTTTTTAGAAAATTAAATTTTATTGAAAATCACCTGAACTATAGCCCACAAAATCAGAGCTACAAAATGGAAAATCTGCAATTGTGCTCCGATTCCGATGATTGATACCTCGATCAATAGGCGTTGAGACCTGTAATTGCTATGCCAACATCGCTAGAAAATTTCTACACATTTTTTAGAAAATTAAATTTTATTGAAAATCACCTGAACTATAGCCCACAAAATCAGAGCTACAAAATGGAAAATCTGCAATTGTGCTCCGATTCCGATGATTGATACCTCTATCAATAGGCGTTAAGACCTGTAATTGCTATGCCAACATCGCTAGAAAATTTCTACACATTTTTTAGAAAATTAAATTTTATTGAAAATCACCTGAACTATAGCCCACAAAATCAGAGCTACAAAATGGAAAATCTGCAATTGTGCTCCGATTCCGATGATTGATACCTCGATCAATAGGCGTTGAGACCTGTAATTGCTATGCCAACATCGCTAGAAAATTTCTACACATTTTTTAGAAAATTAAATTTTATTGAAAATCACCTGAACTATAGCCCACAAAATCAGAGCTACAAAATGGAAAATCTGCAATTGTGCTCCGATTCCGATGATTGATACCTCTATCAATAGGCGTTGAGACCTGTAATTGCTATGCCAACATCGCTAGAAAATTTCTACACATTTTTTAGAAAATTCAATTTTATTGAAAATCACCTGAACTATAGCCCACAAAATCAGAGCTACAAAATGGAAAATCTGCAATTGTGCTCCGATTCCGATGATTGATACCTCTATCAATAGGCGTTAAGACCTGTAATTGCTATGCCAACATCGCTAGAAAATTTCTACACATTTTTTAGAAAATTAAATTTTATTGAAAATCACCTGAACTATAGCCCACAAAATCAGAGCTACAAAATGGAAAATCTGCAATTGTGCTCCGATTCCGATGATTGATACCTCTATCAATAGGCGTTAAGACCTGTAATTGCTATGCCAACATCGCTAGAAAATTTCTACACATTTTTTAGAAAATTAAATTTTATTGAAAATCACCTGAACTATAGCCCACAAAATCAGAGCTACAAAATGGAAAATCTGCAATTGTGCTCCGATTCCGATGATTGATACCTCGATCAATAGGCGTTAAGACCTGTAATTGCTATGCCAACATCGCTAGAAAATTTCTACACATTTTTTAGAAAATTAAATTTTATTGAAAATCACCTGAACTATAGCCCACAAAATCAGAGCTACAAAATAGAAAATCTGCAATTGTGCTCCGATTCCGATGATTGATACCTCGATCAATAGGCGTTGAGACCTGTAATTGCTATGCCAACATCGCTAGAAAATTTCTACACATTTTTTAGAAAATTCAATTTTATTGAAAATCACCTGAACTATAGCCCACAAAATCAGAGCTACAAAATGGAAAATCTGCAATTGTGCTCCGATTCCGATGATTGATACCTCTATCAATAGGCGTTAAGACCTGTAATTGCTATGCCAACATCGCTAGAAAATTTCTACACATTTTTTAGAAAATTAAATTTTATTGAAAATCACCTGAACTATAGCCCACAAAATCAGAGCTACAAAATGGAAAATCTGCAATTGTGCTCCGATTCCGATGATTGATACCTCGATCAATAGGCGTTGAGACCTGTAATTGCTATGCCAACATCGCTAGAAAATTTCTACACATTTTTTAGAAAATTAAATTTTATTGAAAATCACCTGAACTATAGCCCACAAAATCAGAGCTACAAAATGGAAAATCTGCAATTGTGCTCCGATACCGATGATTGATACCTCTATCAATAGGCGTTGAGACCTGTAATTGCTATGCCAACATCGCTAGAAAATTTCTACACATTTTTTAGAAAATTCAATTTTATTGAAAATCACCTGAACTATAGCCCACAAAATCAGAGCTACAAAATGGAAAATCTGCAATTGTGCTCCGATTCCGATGATTGATACCTCTATCAATAGGCGTTGAGACCTGTAATTGCTATGCTAACATCGCTAGAAAATTTCTACACATTTTTTAGAAAATTAAATTTTATTGAAAATCACCTGAACTATAGCCCACAAAATCAGAGCTACAAAATGGAAAATCTGCAATTGTGCTCCGATTCCGATGATTGATACCTCTATCAATAGGCGTTAAGACCTGTAATTGCTATGCCAACATCGCTAGAAAATTTCTACACATTTTTTAGAAAATTAAATTTTATTGAAAATCACCTGAACTATAGCCCACAAAATCAGAGCTACAAAATGGAAAATCTGCAATTGTGCTCCGATTCCGATGATTGATACCTCGATCAATAGGCGTTGAGACCTGTAATTGCTATGCCAACATCGCTAGAAAATTTCTACACATTTTTTAGAAAATTAAATTTTATTGAAAATCACCTGAACTATAGCCCACAAAATCAGAGCTACAAAATGGAAAATCTGCAATTGTGCTCCGATTCCGATGATTGATACCTCTATCAATAGGCGTTAAGACCTGTAATTGCTATGCCAACATCGCTAGAAAATTTCTACACATTTTTTAGACAATTAAATTTTATTGAAAATCACCTGAACTATAGCCCACAAAATCAGAGCTACAAAATGGAAAATCTGCAATTGTGCTCCGATTCCGATGATTGATACCTCTATCAATAGGCGTTGAGACCTGTAATTGCTATGCCAACATCGCTAGAAAATTTCTACACATTTTTTAGAAAATTAAATTTTATTGAAAATCACCTGAACTATAGCCCACAAAATCAGAGCTACAAAATGGAAAATCTGCAATTGTGCTCCGATTCCGATGATTGATACCTCGATCAATAGGCGTTAAGACCTGTAATTGCTATGCCAACATCGCTAGAAAATTTCTACACATTTTTTAGAAAATTAAATTTTATTGAAAATCACCTGAACTATAGCCCACAAAATCAGAGCTACAAAATGGAAAATCTGCAATTGTGCTCCGATTCCGATGATTGATACCTCGATCAATAGGCGTTGAGACCTGTAATTGCTATGCCAACATCGCTAGAAAATTTCTACACATTTTTTAGAAAATTAAATTTTATTGAAAATCACCTGAACTATAGCCCACAAAATCAGAGCTACAAAATGGAAAATCTGCAATTGTGCTCCGATTCCGATGATTGATACCTCTATCAATAGGCGTTGATACCTGTAATTGCTATGCCAACATCGCTAGAAAATTTCTACACATTTTTTAGAAAATTCAATTTTATTGAAAATCACCTGAACTATAGCCCACAAAATCAGAGCTACAAAATGGAAAATCTGCAATTGTGCTCCGATTCCGATGATTGATACCTCTATCAATAGGCGTTAAGACCTGTAATTGCTATGCCAACATCGCTAGAAAATTTCTACACATTTTTTAGAAAATTAAATTTTATTGAAAATCACCTGAACTATAGCCCACAAAATCAGAGCTACAAAATGGAAAATCTGCAATTGTGCTCCGATTCCGATGATTGATACCTCTATCAATAGGCGTTAAGACCTGTAATTGCTATGCCAACATCGCTAGAAAATTTCTACACATTTTTTAGAAAATTAAATTTTATTGAAAATCACCTGAACTATAGCCCACAAAATCAGAGCTACAAAATGGAAAATCTGCAATTGTGCTCCGATTCCGATGATTGATACCTCGATCAATAGGCGTTGAGACCTGTAATTGCTATGCCAACATCGCTAGAAAATTTCTACACATTTTTTAGAAAATTAAATTTTATTGAAAATCACCTGAACTATAGCCCACAAAATCAGAGCTACAAAATGGAAAATCTGCAATTGTGCTCCGATTCCGATGATTGATACCTCGATCAATAGGCGTTGAGACCTGTAATTGCTATGCCAACATCGCTAGAAAATTTCTACACATTTTTTAGAAAATTAAATTTTATTGAAAATCACCTGAACTATAGCCCACAAAATCAGAGCTACAAAATGGAAAATCTGCAATTGTGCTCCGATTCCGATGATTGATACCTCTATCAATAGGCGTTGAGACCTGTAATTGCTATGCCAACATCGCTAGAAAATTTCTACACATTTTTTAGAAAATTAAATATTATTGAAAATCACCTGAACTATAGCCCACAAAATCAGAGCTACAAAATGGAAAATCTGCAATTGTGCTCCGATTCCGATGATTGATACCTCGATCAATAGGCGTTGAGACCTGTAATTGCTATGCCAACATCGCTAGAAAATTTCTACACATTTTTTAGAAAATTAAATTTTATTGAAAATCACCTGAACTATAGCCCACAAAATCAGAGCTACAAAATGGAAAATCTGCAATTGTGCTCCGATTCCGATGATTGATACCTCTATCAATAGGCGTTGAGACCTGTAATTGCTATGCCAACATCGCTAGAAAATTTCTACACATTTTTTAGAAAATTAAATATTATTGAAAATCACCTGAACTATAGCCCACAAAATCCAAGCTACCAAATGGAAAATCTGCAATTGTGCTCCGATTCCGATGATTGATACCTCTATCAATAGGCGTTGAGACCTGTAATTGCTATGCCAACATCGCTAGAATATTTCTACACATTTTTTAGAAAATTCAATTTTATTGAAAATCACCTGTAACTATAGCCCACAAAATCCAAGCTACAAAATGGAAAATCTGCAATTGTGCTCCAATTCCGATGATTGATACCTCGATCAATAGGCGTTGAGACCTGTAATTGCTATGCCAACATCGCTAGAAAATTTCTACACATTTTTTAGAAAATTAAATTTTATTGAAAATCACCTGAACTATAGCCCACAAAATCAGAGCTACAAAATGGAAAATCTGCAATTGTGCTCCGATTCCGATGATTGATACCTCTATCAATAGGCGTTAAGACCTGTAATTGCTATGCCAACATCGCTAGAAAATTTCTACACATTTTTTAGAAAATTAAATTTTATTGAAAATCACCTGAACTATAGCCCACAAAATCAGAGCTACAAAATGGAAAATCTGCAATTGTGCTCCGATTCCGATGATTGATACCTCGATCAATAGGCGTTGAGACCTGTAATTGCTATGCCAACATCGCTAGAAAATTTCTACACATTTTTTAGAAAATTCAATTTTATTGAAAATCACCTGAACTATAGCCCACAAAATCCAAGCTACCAAATGGAAAATCTGCAATTGTGCTCCGATTCCGATGATTGATACCTCTATCAATAGGCGTTGAGACCTGTAATTGCTATGCCAACATCGCTAGAATATTTCTACACATTTTTTAGAAAATTCAATTTTATTGAAAATCACCTGTAACTATAGCCCACAAAATCCAAGCTACAAAATGGAAAATCTGCAATTGTGCTCCAATTCCGATGATTGATACCTCGATCAATAGGCGTTGAGACCTGTAATTGCTATGCCAACATCGCTAGAAAATTTCTACACATTTTTTAGAAAATTAAATTTTATTGAAAATCACCTGAACTATAGCCCACAAAATCAGAGCTACAAAATGGAAAATCTGCAATTGTGCTCCGATTCCGATGATTGATACCTCTATCAATAGGCGTTAAGACCTGTAATTGCTATGCCAACATCGCTAGAAAATTTCTACACATTTTTAGAAAATTAAATTTTATTGAAAATCACCTGAACTATAGCCCACAAAATCAGAGCTACAAAATGGAAAATCTGCAATTGTGCTCCGATTCCGATGATTGATACCTCGATCAATAGGCGTTGAGACCTGTAATTGCTATGCCAACATCGCTAGAAAATTTCTACACATTTTTTAGAAAATTAAATATTATTGAAAATCACCTGAACTATAGCCCACAAAATCAGAGCTACAAAATGGAAAATCTGCAATTGTGCTCCGATTCCGATGATTGATACCTCTATCAATAGGCGTTGAGACCTGTAATTGCTATGCTAACATCGCTAGAAAATTTCTACACATTTTTTAGAAAATTAAATTTTATTGAAAATCACCTGAACTATAGCCCACAAAATCAGAGCTACAAAATGGAAAATCTGCAATTGTGCTCCGATTCCGATGATTGATACCTCTATCAATAGGCGTTAAGACCTGTAATTGCTATGCCAACATCGCTAGAAAATTTCTACACATTTTTTAGAAATTAAATTTTATTGAAAATCACCTGAACTATAGCCCACAAAATCAGAGCTACAAAATGGAAAATCTGCAATTGTGCTCCGATTCCGATGATTGATACCTCGATCAATAGGCGTTGAGACCTGTAATTGCTATGCCAACATCGCTAGAAAATTTCTACACATTTTTTAGAAAATTAAATTTTATTGAAAATCACCTGAACTATAGCCCACAAAATCAGAGCTACAAAATGGAAAATCTGCAATTGTGCTCCGATTCCGATGATTGATACCTCGATCAATAGGCGTTGAGACCTGTAATTGCTATGCCAACATCGCTAGAAAATTTCTACACATTTTTTAGAAAATTCAATTTTATTGAAAATCACCTGAACTATAGCCCACAAAATCAGAGCTACAAAATGGAAAATCTGCAATTGTGCTCCGATTCCGATGATTGATACCTCTATCAATAGGCGTTGAGACCTGTAATTGCTATGCTAACATCGCTAGAAAATTTCTACACATTTTTTAGAAAATTCAATTTTATTGAAAATCACCTGAACTATAGCCCACAAAATCAGAGCTACAAAATGGAAAATCTGCAATTGTGCTCCGATTCCGATGATTGATACCTCGATCAATAGGCGTTGAGACCTGTAATTGCTATGCCAACATCGCTAGAAAATTTCTACACATTTTTAGAAAATTAAATTTTATTGAAAATCACCTGAACTATAGCCCACAAAATCAGAGCTACAAAATGGAAAATCTGCAATTGTGCTCCGATTCCGATGATTGATACCTCTATCAATAGGCGTTGAGACCTGTAATTGCTATGCTAACATCGCTAGAAAATTTCTACACATTTTTTAGAAAATTAAATTTTATTGAAAATCACCTGAACTATAGCCCACAAAATCAGAGCTACAAAATGGAAAATCTGCAATTGTGCTCCGATTCCGATGATTGATACCTCTATCAATAGGTGTTGAGACCTGTAATTGCTATGCCAACATCATCGCTAGAAAATGTCTACACATTTTTTAGAAAATTCAATTTTATTGAAAATCACCTGAACTATAGCCCACAAAATCAGAGCTACAAAATGGAAAATCTGCAATTGTGCTCCGATTCCGATGATTGATACCTCGATCAATAGGCGTTGAGACCTGTAATTGCTATGCCAACATCGCTAGAAAATTTCTACACATTTTTTAGAAAATTCAATTTTATTGAAAATCACCTGAACTATAGCCCACAAAATCAGAGCTACAAAATGGAAAATCTGCAATTGTGCTCCGATTCCGATGATTGATACCTCTATCAATAGGCGTTAAGACCTGTAATTGCTATGCCAACATCGCTAGAAAATTTCTACACATTTTTTAGAAAATTAAATTTTATTGAAAATCACCTGAACTATAGCCCACAAAATCAGAGCTACAAAATGGAAAATCTGCAATTGTGCTCCGATTCCGATGATTGATACCTCTATCAATAGGCGTTAAGACCTGTAATTGCTATGCCAACATCGCTAGAAAATTTCTACACATTTTTTAGAAAATTCAATTTTATTGAAAATCACCTGAACTATAGCCCACAAAATCAGAGCTACAAAATGGAAAATCTGCAATTGTGCTCCGATTCCGATGATTGATACCTCTATCAATAGGCGTTAAGACCTGTAATTGCTATGCCAACATCGCTAGAAAATTTCTACACATTTTTTAGAAAATTCAATTTTATTGAAAATCACCTGAACTATAGCCCACAAAATCAGAGCTACAAAATGGAAAATCTGCAATTGTGCTCCGATTCCGATGATTGATACCTCGATCAATAGGTGTTGAGACCTGTAATTGCTATGCCAACATCGCTAGAAAATTTCTACACATTTTTTAGAAAATTCAATTTTATTGAAAATCACCTGAACTATAGCCCACAAAATCAGAGCTACAAAATGGAAAATCTGCAATTGTGCTCCGATTCCGATGATTGATACCTCGATCAATAGGCGTTGAGACCTGTAATTGCTATGCCAACATCGCTAGAAAATTTCTACACATTTTTTAGAAAATTCAATTTTATTGAAAATCACCTGAACTATAGCCCACAAAATCAGAGCTACAAAATGGAAAATCTGCAATTGTGCTCCGATTCCGATGATTGATACCTCTATCAATAGGCGTTAAGACCTGTAATTGCTATGCCAACATCGCTAGAAAATTTCTACACATTTTTTAGAAAATTCAATTTTATTGAAAATCACCTGAACTATAGCCCACAAAATCAGAGCTACAAAATGGAAAATCTGCAATTGTGCTCCGATTCCGATGATTGATACCTCTATCATAGGCGTTAAGACCTGTAATTGCTATGCCAACATCGCTAGAAAATTTCTACACATTTTTTAGAAAATTAAATTTTATTGAAAATCACCTGAACTATAGCCCACAAAATCAGAGCTACAAAATGGAAAATCTGCAATTGTGCTCCGATTCCGATGATTGATACCTCTATCAATAGGCGTTGAGACCTGTAATTGCTATGCCAACATCGCTAGAAAATTTCTACACATTTTTTAGAAAATTCAATTTTATTGAAAATCACCTGAACTATAGCCCACAAAATCAGAGCTACAAAATGGAAAATCTGCAATTGTGCTCCGATTCCGATGATTGATACCTCGATCAATAGGCGTTGAGACCTGTAATTGCTATGCCAACATCGCTAGAAAATTTCTACACATTTTTTAGAAAATTAAATTTTATTGAAAATCACCTGAACTATAGCCCCACAAAATCAGAGCTACAAAATGGAAAAATCTGCAATTGTGCTCCGATTCCGATGATTGATACCTCTATCAATAGGCGTTGAGACCTGTAATTGCTATGCCAACATCGCTAGAAAATTTCTACACATTTTTTAGAAATTAAATTTTATTGAAAATCACCTGAACTATAGCCCACAAAATCAGAGCTACAAAATGGAAAATCTGCAATTGTGCTCCGATTCCGATGATTGATACCTCTATCAATAGGCGTTAAGACCTGTAATTGCTATGCCAACATCGCTAGAAAATTTCTACACATTTTTTAGAAAATTCAATTTTATTGAAAATCACCTGAACTATAGCCACAAAATCAGAGCTACAAAATGGAAAATCTGCAATTGTGCTCCGATTCCGATGATTGATACCTCTATCAATAGGCGTTAAGACCTGTAATTGCTATGCCAACATCGCTAGAAAATTTCTACACATTTTTTAGAAAATTTAAATTTTATTGAAAATCACCTGAACTATAGCCCACAAATCAGAGCTACAAAATGGAAAATCTGCAATTGTGCTCCGATTCCGATGATTGATACCTCGATCAATAGGCGTTGAGACCTGTTAATTGCTATGCCAACATCGCTAGAAAATTTTCTACACATTTTTTAGAAAATTAAATTTTATTGAAAATCACCTGAACTATAGCCACACAAAATCAGAGCTACAAAATGGAAAATCTGCAATTGTGCTCCGATTCCGATGATTGATACCTCTATCAATAGGCGTTGAGACCTGTAATTGCTATGCCAACATCGCTAGAAAATTTCTACACATTTTTTAGAAAATTCAATTTTATTGAAAATCACCTGAACTATGCCCACAAAATCAGAGCTACAAAATGGAAAATCTGCAATTGTGCTCCGATTCCGATGATTGATTACCTCTATCAATAGGCGTTGAGACCTGTAATTGCTATGCTAACATCGCTAGAAAATTTCTACACATTTTTTAGAAAATTCAATTTTATTGAAAATCACCTGAACTATAGCCCACAAAATCAGAGCTACAAAATGGAAAATCTGCAATTGTGCTCCGATTCCGATGATTGATACCGATCAATAGGCGTTGAGACCTGTAATTGCTATGCCAACATCGCTAGAAAATTTCTACACATTTTTTAGAAAATTCAATTTTATTGAAAATCACCTGAACTATAGCCCACAAAATCAGAGCTACAAAATGGAAAATCTGCAATTGTGCTCCGATTCCGATGATTGATACCTCTATCAATAGGCGTTGAGACCTGTAATTGCTATGCCAACATCGCTAGAAAATTTCTACACATTTTTTAGAAAATTCAATTTTATTGAAAATCACCTGAACTATAGCCCACAAAATCAGAGCTACAAAATGGAAAATCTGCAATTGTGCTCCGATTCCGATGATTGATACCTCTATCAATAGGCGTTAAGACCTGTAATTGCTATGCCAACATCGCTAGAAAATTTCTACACATTTTTTAGAAAATTCAATTTTATTGAAAATCACCTGAACTATAGCCCACAAAATCAGAGCTACAAAATGGAAAATCTGCAATTGTGCTCCGATTCCGATGATTGATACCTCTATCAATAGGCGTTAAGACCTGTAATTGTTATGCCAACATCGCTAGAAAATTTCTACACATTTTTTAGAAAATTAAATTTTATTGAAAATCACCTGAACTATAGCCCACAAAATCAGAGCTACAAAATGGAAAATCTGCAATTGTGCTCCGATTCCGATGATTGATACCTCGATCAATAGGCGTTGAGACCTGTAATTGCTATGCCAACATCGCTAGAAAATTTCTACACATTTTTTAGAAAATTAAATTTTATTGAAAATCACCTGAACTATAGCCCACAAAATCAGAGCTACAAAATGGAAAATCTGCAATTGTGCTCCGATTCCGATGATTGATACCTCTATCAATAGGCGTTGAGACCTGTAATTGCTATGCCAACATCGCTAGAAAATTTCTACACATTTTTTAGAAAATTAAATTTTATTGAAAATCACCTGAACTATAGCCCACAAAATCAGAGCTACAAAATGGAAAATCTGCAATTGTGCTCCGATTCCGATGATTGATACCTCTATCAATAGGCGTTGAGACCTGTAATTGCTATGCTAACATCGCTAGAAAATTTCTACACATTTTTTAGAAAATTCAATTTTATTGAAAATCACCTGAACTATAGCCCACAAAATCAGAGCTACAAAATGGAAAATCTGCAATTGTGCTCCGATTCCGATGATTGATACCTCGATCAATAGGCGTTGAGACCTGTAATTGCTATGCCAACATCGCTAGAAAATTTCTACACATTTTTTAGAAAATTCAATTTTATTGAAAATCACCTGAACTATAGCCCACAAAATCAGAGCTACAAAATGGAAAATCTGCAATTGTGCTCCGATTCCGATGATTGATACCTCTATCAATAGGCGTTGAGACCTGTAATTGCTATGCCAACATCGCTAGAAAATTTCTACACATTTTTTAGAAAATTCAATTTTATTGAAAATCACCTGAACTATAGCCCACAAAATCAGAGCTACAAAATGGAAAATCTGCAATTGTGCTCCGATTCCGATGATTGATACCTCTATCAATAGGCGTTGAGACCTGTAATTGCTATGCCAACATCGCTAGAAAATTTCTACACATTTTTTAGAAAATTAAATTTTATTGAAAATCACCTGAACTATAGCCCACAAAATCAGAGCTACAAAATGGAAAATCTGCAATTGTGCTCCGATTCCGATGATTGATACCTCTATCAATAGGCGTTGAGACCTGTAATTGCTATGCTAACATCGCTAGAAAATTTCTACACATTTTTTAGAAAATTCAATTTTATTGAAAATCACCTGAACTATAGCCCACAAAATCAGAGCTACAAAATGGAAAATCTGCAATTGTGCTCCGATTCCGATGATTGATACCTCTATCAATAGGCGTTGAGACCTGTAATTGCTATGCCAACATCGCTAGAAAATTTCTACACATTTTTTAGAAAATTAAATTTTATTGAAAATCACCTGAACTATAGCCCACAAAATCAGAGCTACAAAATGGAAAATCTGCAATTGTGCTCCGATTCCGATGATTGATACCTCTATCAATAGGCGTTGAGACCTGTAATTGCTATGCCAACATCGCTAGAAAATTTCTACACCTTTTTTAGAAAATTCAATTTTATTGAAAATCACCTGAACTATAGCCCACAAAATCAGAGCTACAAAATGGAAAATCTGCAATTGTGCTCCGATTCCGATGATTGATACCTCTATCAATAGGCGTTGAGACCTGTAATTGCTATGCTAACATCGCTAGAAAATTTCTACACATTTTTTAGAAAATTAAATTTTATTGAAAATCACCTGAACTATAGCCCACAAAATCAGAGCTACAAAATGGAAAATCTGCAATTGTGCTCCGATTCCGATGATTGATACCTCGATCAATAGGCGTTGAGACCTGTAATTGCTATGCCAACATCGCTAGAAAATTTCTACACATTTTTTAGAAAATTAAATTTTATTGAAAATCACCTGAACTATAGCCCACAAAATCAGAGCTACAAAATGGAAAATCTGCAATTGTGCTCCGATTCCGATGATTGATACCTCTATCAATAGGCGTTGAGACCTGTAATTGCTATGCCAACATCGCTAGAAAATTTCTACACATTTTTTAGAAAATTCAATTTTATTGAAAATCACCTGAACTATAGCCACAAAATCAGAGCTACAAAATGGAAAATCTGCAATTGTGCTCCGATTCCGATGATTGATACCTCTATCAATAGGCGTTAAGACCTGTAATTGCTATGCCAACATCGCTAGAAAATTTCTACACATTTTTTAGAAAATTCAATTTTATTGAAAATCACCTGAACTATAGCCCACAAAATCAGAGCTACAAAATGGAAAATCTGCAATTGTGCTCCGATTCCGATGATTGATACCTCTATCAATAGGCGTTAAGACCTGTAATTGCTATGCCAACATCGCTAGAAAATTTCTACACATTTTTTAGAAAATTAAATTTTATTGAAAATCACCTGAACTATAGCCCACAAAATCAGAGCTACAAAATGGAAAATCTGCAATTGTGCTCCGATTCCGATGATTGATACCTCGATCAATAGGCGTTGAGACCTGTAATTGCTATGCCAACATCGCTAGAAAATTTCTACACATTTTTTAGAAAATTCAATTTTATTGAAAATCACCTGAACTATAGCCCACAAAATCAGAGCTACAAAATGGAAAATCTGCAATTGTGCTCCGATTCCGATGATTGATACCTCTATCAATAGGCGTTAAGACCTGTAATTGCTATGCCAACATCGCTAGAAAATTTCTACACATTTTTTAGAAAATTCAATTTTATTGAAAATCACCTGAACTATAGCCCACAAAATCAGAGCTACAAAATGGAAAATCTGCAATTGTGCTCCGATTCCGATGATTGATACCTCTATCAATAGGCGTTGAGACCTGTAATTGCTATGCTAACATCGCTAGAAAATTTCTACACATTTTTTAGAAAATTCAATTTTATTGAAAATCACCTGAACTATAGCCCACAAAATCAGAGCTACAAAATGGAAAATCTGCAATTGTGCTCCGATTCCGATGATTGATACCTCGATCAATAGGCGTTGAGACCTGTAATTGCTATGCCAACATCGCTAGAAAATTTCTACACATTTTTTAGAAAATTAAATTTTATTGAAAATCACCTGAACTATAGCCCACAAAATCAGAGCTACAAAATGGAAAATCTGCAATTGTGCTCCGATTCCGATGATTGATACCTCTATCAATAGGCGTTAAGACCTGTAATTGCTATGCCAACATCGCTAGAAAATTTCTACACATTTTTTAGAAAATTAAATTTTATTGAAAATCACCTGAACTATAGCCCACAAAATCAGAGCTACAAAATGGAAAATCTGCAATTGTGCTCCGATTCCGATGATTGATACCTCGATCAATAGGCGTTGAGACCTGTAATTGCTATGCCAACATCGCTAGAAAATTTCTACACATTTTTTAGAAAATTAAATTTTATTGAAAATCACCTGAACTATAGCCCACAAAATCAGAGCTACAAAATGGAAAATCTGCAATTGTGCTCCGATTCCGATGATTGATACCTCTATCAATAGGCGTTGAGACCTGTAATTGCTATGCCAACATCGCTAGAAAATTTCTACACATTTTTTAGAAAATTCAATTTTATTGAAAATCACCTGAACTATAGCCCACAAAATCAGAGCTACAAAATGGAAAATCTGCAATTGTGCTCCGATTCCGATGATTGATACCTCTATCAATAGGCGTTAAGACCTGTAATTGCTATGCCAACATCGCTAGAAAATTTCTACACATTTTTTAGAAAATTCAATTTTATTGAAAATCACCTGAACTATAGCCCACAAAATCAGAGCTACAAAATGGAAAATCTGCAATTGTGCTCCGATTCCGATGATTGATACCTCTATCAATAGGCGTTAAGACCTGTAATTGCTATGCCAACATCGCTAGAAAATTTCTACACATTTTTTAGAAAATTCAATTTTATTGAAAATCACCTGAACTATAGCCCACAAAATCAGAGCTACAAAATGGAAAATCTGCAATTGTGCTCCGATTCCGATGATTGATACCTCGATCAATAGGCGTTGAGACCTGTAATTGCTATGCTAACATCGCTAGAAAATTTCTACACATTTTTTAGAAAATTAAATTTTATTGAAAATCACCTGAACTATAGCCCACAAAATCAGAGCTACAAAATGGAAAATCTGCAATTGTGCTCCGATTCCGATGATTGATACCTCTATCAATAGGCGTTGAGACCTGTAATTGCTATGCCAACATCGCTAGAAAATTTCTACACATTTTTTAGAAAATTAAATTTTATTGAAAATCACCTGAACTATAGCCCACAAAATCAGAGCTACAAAATGGAAAATCTGCAATTGTGCTCCGATTCCGATGATTGATACCTCGATCAATAGGCGTTGAGACCTGTAATTGCTATGCCAACATCGCTAGAAAATTTCTACACATTTTTTAGAAAATTCAATTTTATTGAAAATCACCTGAACTATAGCCCACAAAATCAGAGCTACAAAATGGAAAATCTGCAATTGTGCTCCGATTCCGATGATTGATACCTCTATCAATAGGCGTTGAGACCTGTAATTGCTATGCCAACATCGCTAGAAAATTTCTACACATTTTTTAGAAAATTCAATTTTATTGAAAATCACCTGAACTATAGCCCACAAAATCAGAGCTACAAAATGGAAAATCTGCAATTGTGCTCCGATTCCGATGATTGATACCTCTATCAATAGGCGTTGAGACCTGTAATTGCTATGCTAACATCGCTAGAAAATTTCTACACATTTTTTAGAAAATTAAATTTTATTGAAAATCACCTGAACTATAGCCCACAAAATCAGAGCTACAAAATGGAAAATCTGCAATTGTGCTCCGATTCCGATGATTGATACCTCGATCAATAGGCGTTGAGACCTGTAATTGCTATGCCAACATCGCTAGAAAATTTCTACACATTTTTTAGAAAATTAAATTTTATTGAAAATCACCTGAACTATAGCCCACAAAATCAGAGCTACAAAATGGAAAATCTGCAATTGTGCTCCGATTCCGATGATTGATACCTCTATCAATAGGCGTTGAGACCTGTAATTGCTATGCCAACATCGCTAGAAAATTTCTACACATTTTTTAGAAAATTCAATTTTATTGAAAATCACCTGAACTATAGCCCACAAAATCAGAGCTACAAAATGGAAAATCTGCAATTGTGCTCCGATTCCGATGATTGATACCTCTATCAATAGGCGTTGAGACCTGTAATTGCTATGCCAACATCGCTAGAAAATTTCTACACATTTTTTAGAAAATTCAATTTTATTGAAAATCACCTGAACTATAGCCCACAAAATCAGAGCTACAAAATGGAAAATCTGCAATTGTGCTCCGATTCCGATGATTGATACCTCTATCAATAGGCGTTGAGACCTGTAATTGCTATGCTAACATCGCTAGAAAATTTCTACACATTTTTTAGAAAATTAAATTTTATTGAAAATCACCTGAACTATAGCCCACAAAATCAGAGCTACAAAATGGAAAATCTGCAATTGTGCTCCGATTCCGATGATTGATACCTCGATCAATAGGCGTTGAGACCTGTAATTGCTATGCCAACATCGCTAGAAAATTTCTACACATTTTTTAGAAAATTAAATTTTATTGAAAATCACCTGAACTATAGCCCACAAAATCAGAGCTACAAAATGGAAAATCTGCAATTGTGCTCCGATTCCGATGATTGATACCTCTATCAATAGGCGTTGAGACCTGTAATTGCTATGCCAACATCGCTAGAAAATTTCTACACATTTTTTAGAAAATTAAATTTTATTGAAAATCACCTGAACTATAGCCCACAAAATCAGAGCTACAAAATGGAAAATCTGCAATTGTGCTCCGATTCCGATGATTGATACCTCTATCAATAGGCGTTGAGACCTGTAATTGCTATGCCAACATCGCTAGAAAATGTCTACACATTTTTTAGAAAATTCAATTTTATTGAAAATCACCTGAACTATAGCCCACTAAATCAGAGCTACAAAATGGAAAATCTGCAATTGTGCTCCGATTCCGATGATTGATACCTCTATCAATAGGCGTTAAGACCTGTAATTGCTATGCCAACATCGCTAGAAAATTTCTACACATTTTTTAGAAAATTAAATTTTATTGAAAATCACCTGAACTATAGCCCACAAAATCAGAGCTACAAAATGGAAAATCTGCAATTGTGCTCCGATTCCGATGATTGATACCTCGATCAATAGGCGTTGAGACCTGTAATTGCTATGCCAACATCGCTAGAAAATTTCTACACATTTTTTAGAAAATTAAATTTTATTGAAAATCACCTGAACTATAGCCCACAAAATCAGAGCTACAAAATGGAAAATCTGCAATTGTGCTCCGATTCCGATGATTGATACCTCTATCAATAGGCGTTGAGACCTGTAATTGCTATGCCAACATCGCTAGAAAATTTCTACACATTTTTTAGAAAATTCAATTTTATTGAAAATCACCTGAACTATAGCCCACAAAATCAGAGCTACAAAATGGAAAATCTGCAATTGTGCTCCGATTCCGATGATTGATACCTCTATCAATAGGCGTTGAGACCTGTAATTGCTATGCTAACATCGCTAGAAAATTTCTACACATTTTTTAGAAAATTCAATTTTATTGAAAATCACCTGAACTATAGCCCACAAAATCAGAGCTACAAAATGGAAAATCTGCAATTGTGCTCCGATTCCGATGATTGATACCTCGATCAATAGGCGTTGAGACCTGTAATTGCTATGCCAACATCGCTAGAAAATTTCTACACATTTTTTAGAAAATTCAATTTTATTGAAAATCACCTGAACTATAGCCCACAAAATCAGAGCTACAAAATGGAAAATCTGCAATTGTGCTCCGATTCCGATGATTGATACCTCTATCAATAGGCGTTAAGACCTGTAATTGCTATGCCAACATCGCTAGAAAATTTCTACACATTTTTTAGAAAATTAAATTTTATTGAAAATCACCTGAACTATAGCCCACAAAATCAGAGCTACAAAATGGAAAATCTGCAATTGTGCTCCGATTCCGATGATTGATACCTCGATCAATAGGCGTTGAGACCTGTAATTGCTATGCCAACATCGCTAGAAAATTTCTACACATTTTTTAGAAAATTAAATTTTATTGAAAATCACCTGAACTATAGCCCACAAAATCAGAGCTACAAAATGGAAAATCTGCAATTGTGCTCCGATTCCGATGATTGATACCTCTATCAATAGGCGTTGAGACCTGTAATTGCTATGCCAACATCGCTAGAAAATTTCTACACATTTTTTAGAAAATTCAATTTTATTGAAAATCACCTGAACTATAGCCCACAAAATCAGAGCTACAAAATGGAAAATCTGCAATTGTGCTCCGATTCCGATGATTGATACCTCTATCAATAGGCGTTAAGACCTGTAATTGCTATGCCAACATCGCTAGAAAATTTCTACACATTTTTTAGAAAATTCAATTTTATTGAAAATCACCTGAACTATAGCCCACAAAATCAGAGCTACAAAATGGAAAATCTGCAATTGTGCTCCGATTCCGATGATTGATACCTCTATCAATAGGCGTTAAGACCTGTAATTGCTATGCCAACATCGCTAGAAAATTTCTACACATTTTTTAGAAAATTCAATTTTATTGAAAATCACCTGAACTATAGCCCACAAAATCAGAGCTACAAAATGGAAAATCTGCAATTGTGCTCCGATTCCGATGATTGATACCTCGATCAATAGGCGTTGAGACCTGTAATTGCTATGCCAACATCGCTAGAAAATTTCTACACATTTTTTAGAAAATTAAATTTTATTGAAAATCACCTGAACTATAGCCCACAAAATCAGAGCTACAAAATGGAAAATCTGCAATTGTGCTCCGATTCCGATGATTGATACCTCTATCAATAGGCGTTGAGACCTGTAATTGCTATGCCAACATCGCTAGAAAATTTCTACACATTTTTTAGAAAATTCAATTTTATTGAAAATCACCTGAACTATAGCCCACAAAATCAGAGCTACAAAATGGAAAATCTGCAATTGTGCTCCGATTCCGATGATTGATACCTCTATCAATAGGCGTTGAGACCTGTAATTGCTATGCTAACATCGCTAGAAAATTTCTACACATTTTTTAGAAAATTAAATTTTATTGAAAATCACCTGAACTATAGCCCACAAAATCAGAGCTACAAAATGGAAAATCTGCAATTGTGCTCCGATTCCGATGATTGATACCTCTATCAATAGGCGTTGAGACCTGTAATTGCTATGCCAACATCGCTAGAAAATTTCTACACATTTTTTAGAAAATTCAATTTTATTGAAAATCACCTGAACTATAGCCCACAAAATCAGAGCTACAAAATGGAAAATCTGCAATTGTGCTCCGATTCCGATGATTGATACCTCTATCAATAGGCGTTGAGACCTGTAATTGCTATGCTAACATCGCTAGAAAATTTCTACACATTTTTTAGAAAATTCAATTTTATTGAAAATCACCTGAACTATAGCCCACAAAATCAGAGCTACAAAATGGAAAATCTGCAATTGTGCTCCGATTCCGATGATTGATACCTCGATCAATAGGCGTTGAGACCTGTAATTGCTATGCCAACATCGCTAGAAAATTTCTACACATTTTTTAGAAAATTCAATTTTATTGAAAATCACCTGAACTATAGCCCACAAAATCAGAGCTACAAAATGGAAAATCTGCAATTGTGCTCCGATTCCGATGATTGATACCTCTATCAATAGGCGTTGAGACCTGTAATTGCTATGCTAACATCGCTAGAAAATTTCTACACATTTTTTAGAAAATTCAATTTTATTGAAAATCACCTGAACTATAGCCCACAAAATCAGAGCTACAAAATGGAAAATCTGCAATTGTGCTCCGATTCCGATGATTGATACCTCGATCAATAGGCGTTGAGACCTGTAATTGCTATGCCAACATCGCTAGAAAATTTCTACACATTTTTTAGAAAATTAAATTTTATTGAAAATCACCTGAACTATAGCCCACAAAATCAGAGCTACAAAATGGAAAATCTGCAATTGTGCTCCGATTCCGATGATTGATACCTCTATCAATAGGCGTTGAGACCTGTAATTGCTATGCCAACATCGCTAGAAAATTTCTACACATTTTTTAGAAAATTCAATTTTATTGAAAATCACCTGAACTATAGCCCACAAAATCAGAGCTACAAAATGGAAAATCTGCAATTGTGCTCCGATTCCGATGATTGATACCTCTATCAATAGGCGTTGAGACCTGTAATTGCTATGCTAACATCGCTAGAAAATTTCTACACATTTTTTAGAAAATTAAATTTTATTGAAAATCACCTGAACTATAGCCCACAAAATCAGAGCTACAAAATGGAAAATCTGCAATTGTGCTCCGATTCCGATGATTGATACCTCTATCAATAGGCGTTAAGACCTGTAATTGCTATGCCAACATCGCTAGAAAATTTCTACACATTTTTTAGAAAATTCAATTTTATTGAAAATCACCTGAACTATAGCCCACAAAATCAGAGCTACAAAATGGAAAATCTGCAATTGTGCTCCGATTCCGATGATTGATACCTCGATCAATAGGCGTTGAGACCTGTAATTGCTATGCCAACATCGCTAGAAAATTTCTACACATTTTTTAGAAAATTAAATTTTATTGAAAATCACCTGAACTATAGCCCACAAAATCAGAGCTACAAAATGGAAAATCTGCAATTGTGCTCCGATTCCGATGATTGATACCTCTATCAATAGGCGTTGAGACCTGTAATTGCTATGCCAACATCGCTAGAAAATTTCTACACATTTTTTAGAAAATTCAATTTTATTGAAAATCACCTGAACTATAGCCCACAAAATCAGAGCTACAAAATGGAAAATCTGCAATTGTGCTCCGATTCCGATGATTGATACCTCTATCAATAGGCGTTGAGACCTGTAATTGCTATGCTAACATCGCTAGAAAATTTCTACACATTTTTTAGAAAATTAAATTTTATTGAAAATCACCTGAACTATAGCCCACAAAATCAGAGCTACAAAATGGAAAATCTGCAATTGTGCTCCGATTCCGATGATTGATACCTCTATCAATAGGCGTTGAGACCTGTAATTGCTATGCCAACATCGCTAGAAAATTTCTACACATTTTTTAGAAAATTCAATTTTATTGAAAATCACCTGAACTATAGCCCACAAAATCAGAGCTACAAAATGGAAAATCTGCAATTGTGCTCCGATTCCGATGATTGATACCTCTATCAATAGGCGTTGAGACCTGTAATTGCTATGCTAACATCGCTAGAAAATTTCTACACATTTTTTAGAAAATTCAATTTTATTGAAAATCACCTGAACTATAGCCCACAAAATCAGAGCTACAAAATGGAAAATCTGCAATTGTGCTCCGATTCCGATGATTGATACCTCGATCAATAGGCGTTGAGACCTGTAATTGCTATGCCAACATCGCTAGAAAATTTCTACACATTTTTTAGAAAATTAAATTTTATTGAAAATCACCTGAACTATAGCCCACAAAATCAGAGCTACAAAATGGAAAATCTGCAATTGTGCTCCGATTCCGATGATTGATACCTCGATCAATAGGCGTTGAGACCTGTAATTGCTATGCCAACATCGCTAGAAAATTTCTACACATTTTTTAGAAAATTCAATTTTATTGAAAATCACCTGAACTATAGCCCACAAAATCAGAGCTACAAAATGGAAAATCTGCAATTGTGCTCCGATTCCGATGATTGATACCTCGATCAATAGGCGTTGAGACCTGTAATTGCTATGCCAACATCGCTAGAAAATTTCTACACATTTTTTAGAAAATTAAATTTTATTGAAAATCACCTGAACTATAGCCCACAAAATCAGAGCTACAAAATGGAAAATCTGCAATTGTGCTCCGATTCCGATGATTGATACCTCTATCAATAGGCGTTGAGACCTGTAATTGCTATGCTAACATCGCTAGAAAATTTCTACACATTTTTTAGAAAATTAAATTTTATTGAAAATCACCTGAACTATAGCCCACAAAATCAGAGCTACAAAATGGAAAATCTGCAATTGTGCTCCGATTCCGATGATTGATACCTCTATCAATAGGTGTTGAGACCTGTAATTGCTATGCCAACATCGCTAGAAAATTTCTACACATTTTTTAGAAAATTCAATTTTATTGAAAATCACCTGAACTATAGCCCACAAAATCAGAGCTACAAAATGGAAAATCTGCAATTGTGCTCCGATTCCGATGATTGATACCTCTATCAATAGGCGTTGAGACCTGTAATTGCTATGCCAACATCGCTAGAAAATTTCTACACATTTTTTAGAAAATTCAATTTTATTGAAAATCACCTGAACTATAGCCCACAAAATCAGAGCTACAAAATGGAAAATCTGCAATTGTGCTCCGATTCCGATGATTGATACCTCGATCAATAGGCGTTGAGACCTGTAATTGCTATGCCAACATCGCTAGAAAATTTCTACACATTTTTTAGAAAATTAAATTTTATTGAAAATCACCTGAACTATAGCCCACAAAATCAGAGCTACAAAATGGAAAATCTGCAATTGTGCTCCGATTCCGATGATTGATACCTCTATCAATAGGCGTTGAGACCTGTAATTGCTATGCCAACATCGCTAGAAAATTTCTACACATTTTTTAGAAAATTCAATTTTATTGAAAATCACCTGAACTATAGCCCACAAAATCAGAGCTACAAAATGGAAAATCTGCAATTGTGCTCCGATTCCGATGATTGATACCTCTATCAATAGGCGTTAAGACCTGTAATTGCTATGCCAACATCGCTAGAAAATTTCTACACATTTTTTAGAAAATTCAATTTTATTGAAAATCACCTGAACTATAGCCCACAAAATCAGAGCTACAAAATGGAAAATCTGCAATTGTGCTCCGATTCCGATGATTGATACCTCTATCAATAGGCGTTAAGACCTGTAATTGCTATGCCAACATCGCTAGAAAATTTCTACACATTTTTTAGAAAATTAAATTTTATTGAAAATCACCTGAACTATAGCCCACAAAATCAGAGCTACAAAATGGAAAATCTGCAATTGTGCTCCGATTCCGATGATTGATACCTCTATCAATAGGCGTTGAGACCTGTAATTGCTATGCCAACATCGCTAGAAAATTTCTACACATTTTTTAGAAAATTCAATTTTATTGAAAATCACCTGAACTATAGCCCACAAAATCAGAGCTACAAAATGGAAAATCTGCAATTGTGCTCCGATTCCGATGATTGATACCTCGATCAATAGGCGTTGAGACCTGTAATTGCTATGCTAACATCGCTAGAAAATTTCTACACATTTTTTAGAAAATTCAATTTTATTGAAAATCACCTGAACTATAGCCCACAAAATCAGAGCTACAAAATGGAAAATCTGCAATTGTGCTCCGATTCCGATGATTGATACCTCGATCAATAGGCGTTGAGACCTGTAATTGCTATGCCAACATCGCTAGAAAATTTCTACACATTTTTTAGAAAATTAAATTTTATTGAAAATCACCTGAACTATAGCCCACAAAATCAGAGCTACAAAATGGAAAATCTGCAATTGTGCTCCGATTCCGATGATTGATACCTCGATCAATAGGCGTTGAGACCTGTAATTGCTATGCTAACATCGCTAGAAAATTTCTACACATTTTTTAGAAAATTCAATTTTATTGAAAATCACCTGAACTATAGCCCACAAAATCAGAGCTACAAAATGGAAAATCTGCAATTGTGCTCCGATTCCGATGATTGATACCTCGATCAATAGGCGTTGAGACCTGTAATTGCTATGCCAACATCGCTAGAAAATTTCTACACATTTTTTAGAAAATTAAATTTTATTGAAAATCACCTGAACTATAGCCCACAAAATCAGAGCTACAAAATGGAAAATCTGCAATTGTGCTCCGATTCCGATGATTGATACCTCTATCAATAGGCGTTGAGACCTGTAATTGCTATGCCAACATCGCTAGAAAATTTCTACACATTTTTTAGAAAATTCAATTTTATTGAAAATCACCTGAACTATAGCCCACAAAATCAGAGCTACAAAATGGAAAATCTGCAATTGTGCTCCGATTCCGATGATTGATACCTCTATCAATAGGCGTTAAGACCTGTAATTGCTATGCCAACATCGCTAGAAAATTTCTACACATTTTTTAGAAAATTCAATTTTATTGAAAATCACCTGAACTATAGCCCACAAAATCAGAGCTACAAAATGGAAAATCTGCAATTGTGCTCCGATTCCGATGATTGATACCTCTATCAATAGGCGTTAAGACCTGTAATTGCTATGCCAACATCGCTAGAAAATTTCTACACATTTTTTAGAAAATTAAATTTTATTGAAAATCACCTGAACTATAGCCCACAAAATCAGAGCTACAAAATGGAAAATCTGCAATTGTGCTCCGATTCCGATGATTGATACCTCTATCAATAGGCGTTGAGACCTGTAATTGCTATGCCAACATCGCTAGAAAATTTCTACACATTTTTTAGAAAATTCAATTTTATTGAAAATCACCTGAACTATAGCCCACAAAATCAGAGCTACAAAATGGAAAATCTGCAATTGTGCTCCGATTCCGATGATTGATACCTCGATCAATAGGCGTTGAGACCTGTAATTGCTATGCTAACATCGCTAGAAAATTTCTACACATTTTTTAGAAAATTCAATTTTATTGAAAATCACCTGAACTATAGCCCACAAAATCAGAGCTACAAAATGGAAAATCTGCAATTGTGCTCCGATTCCGATGATTGATACCTCGATCAATAGGCGTTGAGACCTGTAATTGCTATGCCAACATCGCTAGAAAATTTCTACACATTTTTTAGAAAATTAAATTTTATTGAAAATCACCTGAACTATAGCCCACAAAATCAGAGCTACAAAATGGAAAATCTGCAATTGTGCTCCGATTCCGATGATTGATACCTCTATCAATAGGCGTTGAGACCTGTAATTGCTATGCTAACATCGCTAGAAAATTTCTACACATTTTTTAGAAAATTCAATTTTATTGAAAATCACCTGAACTATAGCCCACAAAATCAGAGCTACAAAATGGAAAATCTGCAATTGTGCTCCGATTCCGATGATTGATACCTCGATCAATAGGCGTTGAGACCTGTAATTGCTATGCCAACATCGCTAGAAAATTTCTACACATTTTTTAGAAAATTAAATTTTATTGAAAATCACCTGAACTATAGCCCACAAAATCAGAGCTACAAAATGGAAAATCTGCAATTGTGCTCCGATTCCGATGATTGATACCTCTATCAATAGGCGTTGAGACCTGTAATTGCTATGCCAACATCGCTAGAAAATTTCTACACATTTTTTAGAAAATTCAATTTTATTGAAAATCACCTGAACTATAGCCCACAAAATCAGAGCTACAAAATGGAAAATCTGCAATTGTGCTCCGATTCCGATGATTGATACCTCTATCAATAGGCGTTAAGACCTGTAATTGCTATGCTAACATCGCTAGAAAATTTCTACACATTTTTTAGAAAATTAAATTTTATTGAAAATCACCTGAACTATAGCCCACAAAATCAGAGCTACAAAATGGAAAATCTGCAATTGTGCTCCGATTCCGATGATTGATACCTCTATCAATAGGCGTTAAGACCTGTAATTGCTATGCCAACATCGCTAGAAAATTTCTACACATTTTTTAGAAAATTCAATTTTATTGAAAATCACCTGAACTATAGCCCACAAAATCAGAGCTACAAAATGGAAAATCTGCAATTGTGCTCCGATTCCGATGATTGATACCTCGATCAATAGGCGTTGAGACCTGTAATTGCTATGCCAACATCGCTAGAAAATTTCTACACATTTTTTAGAAAATTAAATTTTATTGAAAATCACCTGAACTATAGCCCACAAAATCAGAGCTACAAAATGGAAAATCTGCAATTGTGCTCCGATTCCGATGATTGATACCTCTATCAATAGGCGTTGAGACCTGTAATTGCTATGCCAACATCGCTAGAAAATTTCTACACATTTTTTAGAAAATTCAATTTTATTGAAAATCACCTGAACTATAGCCCACAAAATCAGAGCTACAAAATGGAAAATCTGCAATTGTGCTCCGATTCCGATGATTGATACCTCTATCAATAGGCGTTGAGACCTGTAATTGCTATGCTAACATCGCTAGAAAATTTCTACACATTTTTTAGAAAATTAAATTTTATTGAAAATCACCTGAACTATAGCCCACAAAATCAGAGCTACAAAATGGAAAATCTGCAATTGTGCTCCGATTCCGATGATTGATACCTCTATCAATAGGCGTTGAGACCTGTAATTGCTATGCCAACATCGCTAGAAAATTTCTACACATTTTTTAGAAAATTCAATTTTATTGAAAATCACCTGAACTATAGCCCACAAAATCAGAGCTACAAAATGGAAAATCTGCAATTGTGCTCCGATTCCGATGATTGATACCTCTATCAATAGGCGTTGAGACCTGTAATTGCTATGCTAACATCGCTAGAAAATTTCTACACATTTTTTAGAAAATTCAATTTTATTGAAAATCACCTGAACTATAGCCCACAAAATCAGAGCTACAAAATGGAAAATCTGCAATTGTGCTCCGATTCCGATGATTGATACCTCGATCAATAGGCGTTGAGACCTGTAATTGCTATGCCAACATCGCTAGAAAATTTCTACACATTTTTTAGAAAATTAAATTTTATTGAAAATCACCTGAACTATAGCCCACAAAATCAGAGCTACAAAATGGAAAATCTGCAATTGTGCTCCGATTCCGATGATTGATACCTCGATCAATAGGCGTTGAGACCTGTAATTGCTATGCCAACATCGCTAGAAAATTTCTACACATTTTTTAGAAAATTCAATTTTATTGAAAATCACCTGAACTATAGCCCACAAAATCAGAGCTACAAAATGGAAAATCTGCAATTGTGCTCCGATTCCGATGATTGATACCTCGATCAATAGGCGTTGAGACCTGTAATTGCTATGCCAACATCGCTAGAAAATTTCTACACATTTTTTAGAAAATTAAATTTTATTGAAAATCACCTGAACTATAGCCCACAAAATCAGAGCTACAAAATGGAAAATCTGCAATTGTGCTCCGATTCCGATGATTGATACCTCTATCAATAGGCGTTGAGACCTGTAATTGCTATGCTAACATCGCTAGAAAATTTCTACACATTTTTTAGAAAATTAAATTTTATTGAAAATCACCTGAACTATAGCCCACAAAATCAGAGCTACAAAATGGAAAATCTGCAATTGTGCTCCGATTCCGATGATTGATACCTCTATCAATAGGCGTTGAGACCTGTAATTGCTATGCCAACATCGCTAGAAAATTTCTACACATTTTTTAGAAAATTCAATTTTATTGAAAATCACCTGAACTATAGCCCACAAAATCAGAGCTACAAAATGGAAAATCTGCAATTGTGCTCCGATTCCGATGATTGATACCTCTATCAATAGGCGTTGAGACCTGTAATTGCTATGCTAACATCGCTAGAAAATTTCTACACATTTTTTAGAAAATTAAATTTTATTGAAAATCACCTGAACTATAGCCCACAAAATCAGAGCTACAAAATGGAAAATCTGCAATTGTGCTCCGATTCCGATGATTGATACCTCGATCAATAGGCGTTGAGACCTGTAATTGCTATGCCAACATCGCTAGAAAATTTCTACACATTTTTTAGAAAATTAAATTTTATTGAAAATCACCTGAACTATAGCCCACAAAATCAGAGCTACAAAATGGAAAATCTGCAATTGTGCTCCGATTCCGATGATTGATACCTCTATCAATAGGCGTTGAGACCTGTAATTGCTATGCCAACATCGCTAGAAAATTTCTACACATTTTTTAGAAAATTCAATTTTATTGAAAATCACCTGAACTATAGCCCACAAAATCAGAGCTACAAAATGGAAAATCTGCAATTGTGCTCCGATTCCGATGATTGATACCTCTATCAATAGGCGTTAAGACCTGTAATTGCTATGCCAACATCGCTAGAAAATTTCTACACATTTTTAGAAAATTCAATTTTATTGAAAATCACCTGAACTATAGCCCACAAAATCAGAGCTACAAAATGGAAAATCTGCAATTGTGCTCCGATTCCGATGATTGATACCTCTATCAATAGGCGTTAAGACCTGTAATTGCTATGCCAACATCGCTAGAAAATTTCTACACATTTTTTAGAAAATTAAATTTTATTGAAAATCACCTGAACTATAGCCCACAAAATCAGAGCTACAAAATGGAAAATCTGCAATTGTGCTCCGATTCCGATGATTGATACCTCGATCAATAGGCGTTGAGACCTGTAATTGCTATGCCAACATCGCTAGAAAATTTCTACACATTTTTTAGAAAATTAAATTTTATTGAAAATCACCTGAACTATAGCCCACAAAATCAGAGCTACAAAATGGAAAATCTGCAATTGTGCTCCGATTCCGATGATTGATACCTCTATCAATAGGCGTTGAGACCTGTAATTGCTATGCCAACATCGCTAGAAAATTTCTACACATTTTTTAGAAAATTCAATTTTATTGAAAATCACCTGAACTATAGCCCACAAAATCAGAGCTACAAAATGGAAAATCTGCAATTGTGCTCCGATTCCGATGATTGATACCTCGATCAATAGGCGTTGAGACCTGTAATTGCTATGCTAACATCGCTAGAAAATTTCTACACATTTTTTAGAAAATTCAATTTTATTGAAAATCACCTGAACTATAGCCCACAAAATCAGAGCTACAAAATGGAAAATCTGCAATTGTGCTCCGATTCCGATGATTGATACCTCGATCAATAGGCGTTGAGACCTGTAATTGCTATGCCAACATCGCTAGAAAATTTCTACACATTTTTTAGAAAATTCAATTTTATTGAAAATCACCTGAACTATAGCCCACAAAATCAGAGCTACAAAATGGAAAATCTGCAATTGTGCTCCGATTCCGATGATTGATACCTCTATCAATAGGCGTTAAGACCTGTAATTGCTATGCCAACATCGCTAGAAAATTTCTACACATTTTTTAGAAAATTAAATTTTATTGAAAATCACCTGAACTATAGCCCACAAAATCAGAGCTACAAAATGGAAAATCTGCAATTGTGCTCCGATTCCGATGATTGATACCTCGATCAATAGGCGTTGAGACCTGTAATTGCTATGCCAACATCGCTAGAAAATTTCTACACATTTTTTAGAAAATTAAATTTTATTGAAAATCACCTGAACTATAGCCCACAAAATCAGAGCTACAAAATGGAAAATCTGCAATTGTGCTCCGATTCCGATGATTGATACCTCTATCAATAGGCGTTAAGACCTGTAATTGCTATGCCAACATCGCTAGAAAATTTCTACACATTTTTTAGAAAATTCAATTTTATTGAAAATCACCTGAACTATAGCCCACAAAATCAGAGCTACAAAATGGAAAATCTGCAATTGTGCTCCGATTCCGATGATTGATACCTCTATCAATAGGCGTTAAGACCTGTAATTGCTATGCCAACATCGCTAGAAAATTTCTACACATTTTTTAGAAAATTCAATTTTATTGAAAATCACCTGAACTATAGCCCACAAAATCAGAGCTACAAAATGGAAAATCTGCAATTGTGCTCCGATTCCGATGATTGATACCTCTATCAATAGGCGTTGAGACCTGTAATTGCTATGCCAACATCGCTAGAAAATTTCTACACATTTTTTAGAAAATTCAATTTTATTGAAAATCACCTGAACTATAGCCCACAAAATCAGAGCTACAAAATGGAAAATCTGCAATTGTGCTCCGATTCCGATGATTGATACCTCTATCAATAGGCGTTGAGACCTGTAATTGCTATGCTAACATCGCTAGAAAATTTCTACACATTTTTTAGAAAATTAAATTTTATTGAAAATCACCTGAACTTTAGCCCACAAAATCAGAGCTACAAAATGGAAAATCTGCAATTGTGCTCCGATTCCGATGATTGATACCTCGATCAATAGGCGTTGAGACCTGTAATTGCTATGCCAACATCGCTAGAAAATTTCTACACATTTTTTAGAAAATTAAATTTTATTGAAAATCACCTGAACTATAGCCCACAAAATCAGAGCTACAAAATGGAAAATCTGCAATTGTGCTCCGATTCCGATGATTGATACCTCTATCAATAGGCGTTGAGACCTGTAATTGCTATGCCAACATCGCTAGAAAATTTCTACACATTTTTTAGAAAATTCAATTTTATTGAAAATCACCTGAACTATAGCCCACAAAATCAGAGCTACAAAATGGAAAATCTGCAATTGTGCTCCGATTCCGATGATTGATACCTCTATCAATAGGCGTTGAGACCTGTAATTGCTATGCCAACATCGCTAGAAAATTTCTACACATTTTTTAGAAAATTCAATTTTATTGAAAATCACCTGAACTATAGCCCACAAAATCAGAGCTACAAAATGGAAAATCTGCAATTGTGCTCCGATTCCGATGATTGATACCTCTATCAATAGGCGTTGAGACCTGTAATTGCTATGCCAACATCGCTAGAAAATTTCTACACATTTTTTAGAAAATTCAATTTTATTGAAAATCACCTGAACTATAGCCCACAAAATCAGAGCTACAAAATGGAAAATCTGCAATTGTGCTCCGATTCCGATGATTGATACCTCTATCAATAGGCGTTGAGACCTGTAATTGCTATGCAAACATCGCTAGAAAATTTCTACACATTTTTTAGAAAATTCAATTTTATTGAAAATCACCTGAACTATAGCCCACAAAATCAGAGCTACAAAATGGAAAATCTGCAATTGTGCTCCGATTCCGATGATTGATACCTCTATCAATAGGCGTTGAGACCTGTAATTGCTATGCCAACATCGCTAGAAAATTTCTACACATTTTTTAGAAAATTCAATTTTATTGAAAATCACCTGAACTATAGCCCACAAAATCAGAGCTACAAAATGGAAAATCTGCAATTGTGCTCCGATTCCGATGATTGATACCTCTATCAATAGGCGTTGAGACCTGTAATTGCTATGCCAACATCGCTAGAAAATTTCTACACATTTTTTAGAAAATTAAATTTTATTGAAAATCACCTGAACTATAGCCCACAAAATCAGAGCTACAAAATGGAAAATCTGCAATTGTGCTCCGATTCCGATGATTGATACCTCTATCAATAGGCGTTAAGACCTGTAATTGCTATGCCAACATCGCTAGAAAATTTCTACACATTTTTTAGAAAATTCAATTTTATTGAAAATCACCTGAACTATAGCCCACAAAATCAGAGCTACAAAATGGAAAATCTGCAATTGTGCTCCGATTCCGATGATTGATACCTCGATCAATAGGCGTTGAGACCTGTAATTGCTATGCCAACATCGCTAGAAAATTTCTACACATTTTTTAGAAAATTAAATTTTATTGAAAATCACCTGAACTATAGCCCACAAAATCAGAGCTACAAAATGGAAAATCTGCAATTGTGCTCCGATTCCGATGATTGATACCTCTATCAATAGGCGTTGAGACCTGTAATTGCTATGCTAACATCGCTAGAAAATTTCTACACATTTTTTAGAAAATTAAATTTTATTGAAAATCACCTGAACTATAGCCCACAAAATCAGAGCTACAAAATGGAAAATCTGCAATTGTGCTCCGATTCCGATGATTGATACCTCTATCAATAGGCGTTGAGACCTGTAATTGCTATGCCAACATCGCTAGAAAATTTCTACACATTTTTTAGAAAATTCAATTTTATTGAAAATCACCTGAACTATAGCCCACAAAATCAGAGCTACAAAATGGAAAATCTGCAATTGTGCTCCGATTCCGATGATTGATACCTCGATCAATAGGCGTTGAGACCTGTAATTGCTATGCCAACATCGCTAGAAAATTTCTACACATTTTTTAGAAAATTAAATTTTATTGAAAATCACAAGAACTATAGCCCACAAAATCAGAGCTACAAAATGGAAAATCTGCAATTGTGCTCCGATTCCGATGATTGATACCTCTATCAATAGGCGTTGAGACCTGTAATTGCTATGCTAACATCGCTAGAAAATGTCTACACATTTTTTAGAAAATTCAATTTTATTGAAAATCACCTGAACTATAGCCCACAAAATCAGAGCTACAAAATGGAAAATCTGCAATTGTGCTCCGATTCCGATGATTGATACCTCTATCAATAGGCGTTAAGACCTGTAATTGCTATGCCAACATCGCTAGAAAATTTCTACACATTTTTTAGAAAATTCAATTTTATTGAAAATCACCTGAACTATAGCCCACAAAATCAGAGCTACAAAATGGAAAATCTGCAATTGTGCTCCGATTCCGATGATTGATACCTCTATCAATAGGCGTTGAGACCTGTAATTGCTATGCTAACATCGCTAGAAAATTTCTACACATTTTTTAGAAAATTCAATTTTATTGAAAATCACCTGAACTATAGCCCACAAAATCAGAGCTACAAAATGGAAAATCTGCAATTGTGCTCCGATTCCGATGATTGATACCTCTATCAATAGGCGTTAAGACCTGTAATTGCTATGCCAACATCGCTAGAAAATTTCTACACATTTTTTAGAAAATTCAATTTTATTGAAAATCACCTGAACTATAGCCCACAAAATCAGAGCTACAAAATGGAAAATCTGCAATTGTGCTCCGATTCCGATGATTGATACCTCGATCAATAGGCGTTGAGACCTGTAATTGCTATGCCAACATCGCTAGAAAATTTCTACACATTTTTTAGAAAATTAAATTTTATTGAAAATCACCTGAACTATAGCCCACAAAATCAGAGCTACAAAATGGAAAATCTGCAATTGTGCTCCGATTCCGATGATTGATACCTCTATCAATAGGCGTTAAGACCTGTAAATGCTATGCCAACATCGCTAGAAAATTTCTACACATTTTTTAGAAAATTAAATTTTATTGAAAATCACCTGAACTATAGCCCACAAAATCAGAGCTACAAAATGGAAAATCTGCAATTGTGCTCCGATTCCGATGATTGATACCTCTATCAATAGGCGTTAAGACCTGTAATTGCTATGCCAACATCGCTAGAAAATTTCTACACATTTTTTAGAAAATTCAATTTTATTGAAAATCACCTGAACTATAGCCCACAAAATCAGAGCTACAAAATGGAAAATCTGCAATTGTGCTCCGATTCCGATGATTGATACCTCTATCAATAGGCGTTGAGACCTGTAATTGCTATGCTAACATCGCTAGAAAATTTCTACACATTTTTTAGAAAATTAAATTTTATTGAAAATCACCTGAACTATAGCCCACAAAATCAGAGCTACATAATGGAAAATCTGCAATTGTGCTCCGATTCCGATGATTGATACCTCGATCAATAGGCGTTGAGACCTGTAATTGCTATGCCAACATCGCTAGAAAATTTCTACACATTTTTTAGAAAATTAAATTTTATTGAAAATCACCTGAACTATAGCCCACAAAATCAGAGCTACAAAATGGAAAATCTGCAATTGTGCTCCGATTCCGATGATTGATACCTCGATCAATAGGCGTTGAGACCTGTAATTGCTATGCCAACATCGCTAGAAAATTTCTACACATTTTTTAGAAAATTAAATTTTATTGAAAATCACCTGAACTATAGCCCACAAAATCAGAGCTACAAAATGGAAAATCTGCAATTGTGCTCCGATTCCGATGATTGATACCTCTATCAATAGGCGTTGAGACCTGTAATTGCTATGCTAACATCGCTAGAAAATTTCTACACATTTTTTAGAAAATTAAATTTTATTGAAAATCACCTGAACTATAGCCCACAAAATCAGAGCTACAAAATGGAAAATCTGCAATTGTGCTCCGATTCCGATGATTGATACCTCTATCAATAGGCGTTAAGACCTGTAATTGCTATGCCAACATCGCTAGAAAATTTCTACACATTTTTTAGAAAATTAAATTTTATTGAAAATCACCTGAACTATAGCCCACAAAATCAGAGCTACAAAATGGAAAATCTGCAATTGTGCTCCGATTCCGATGATTGATACCTCGATCAATAGGCGTTGAGACCTGTAATTGCTATGCCAACATCGCTAGAAAATTTCTACACATTTTTTAGAAAATTAAATTTTATTGAAAATCACCTGAATTATAGCCCACAAAATCAGAGCTACAAAATGGAAAATCTGCAATTGTGCTCCGATTCCGATGATTGATACCTCGATCAATAGGCGTTGAGACCTGTAATTGCTATGCCAACATCGCTAGAAAATTTCTACACATTTTTTAGAAAATTAAATTTTATTGAAAATCACCTGAACTATAGCCCACAAAATCAGAGCTACAAAATGGAAAATCTGCAATTGTGCTCCGATTCCGATGATTGATACCTCGATCAATAGGCGTTGAGACCTGTAATTGCTATGCCAACATCGCTAGAAAATTTCTACACATTTTTTAGAAAATTCAATTTTATTGAAAATCACCTGAACTATAGCCCACAAAATCAGAGCTACAAAATGGAAAATCTGCAATTGTGCTCCGATTCCGATGATTGATACCTCTATCAATAGGCGTTAAGACCTGTAATTGCTATGCCAACATCGCTAGAAAATTTCTACACATTTTTTAGAAAATTAAATTTTATTGAAAATCACCTGAACTATAGCCCACAAAATCAGAGCTACAAAATGGAAAATCTGCAATTGTGCTCCGATTCCGATGATTGATACCTCTATCAATAGGCGTTGAGACCTGTAATTGCTATGCCAACATCGCTAGAAAATTTCTACACATTTTTTAGAAAATTCAATTTTATTGAAAATCACCTGAACTATAGCCCACAAAATCAGAGCTACAAAATGGAAAATCTGCAATTGTGCTCCGATTCCGATGATTGATACCTCTATCAATAGGCGTTAAGACCTGTAATTGCTATGCCAACATCGCTAGAAAATTTCTACACATTTTTTAGAAAATTAAATTTTATTGAAAATCACCTGAACTATAGCCCACAAAATCAGAGCTACAAAATGGAAAATCTGCAATTGTGCTCCGATTCCGATGATTGATACCTCTATCAATAGGCGTTGAGACCTGTAATTGCTATGCTAACATCGCTAGAAAATTTCTACACATTTTTTAGAAAATTAAATTTTATTGAAAATCACCTGAACTATAGCCCACAAAATCAGAGCTACAAAATGGAAAATCTGCAATTGTGCTCCGATTCCGATGATTGATACCTCTATCAATAGGCGTTAAGACCTGTAATTGCTATGCCAACATCGCTAGAAAATTTCTACACATTTTTTAGAAAATTAAATTTTATTGAAAATCACCTGAACTATAGCCCACAAAATCAGAGCTACAAAATGGAAAATCTGCAATTGTGCTCCGATTCCGATGATTGATACCTCTATCAATAGGCGTTGAGACCTGTAATTGCTATGCCAACATCGCTAGAAAATTTCTACACATTTTTTAGAAAATTCAATTTTATTGAAAATCACCTGAACTATAGCCCACAAAATCAGAGCTACAAAATGGAAAATCTGCAATTGTGCTCCGATTCCGATGATTGATACCTCTATCAATAGGCGTTGAGACCTGTAATTGCTATGCTAACATCGCTAGAAAATTTCTACACATTTTTTAGAAAATTAAATTTTATTGAAAATCACCTGAACTATAGCCCACAAAATCAGAGCTACAAAATGGAAAATCTGCAATTGTGCTCCGATTCCGATGATTGATACCTCTATCAATAGGCGTTGAGACCTGTAATTGCTATGCTAACATCGCTAGAAAATTTCTACACATTTTTTAGAAAATTAAATTTTATTGAAAATCACCTGAACTATAGCCCACAAAATCAGAGCTACAAAATGGAAAATCTGCAATTGTGCTCCGATTCCGATGATTGATACCTCGATCAATAGGCGTTGAGACCTGTAATTGCTATGCCAACATCGCTAGAAAATTTCTACACATTTTTTAGAAAATTCAATTTTATTGAAAATCACCTGACTATAAATCAGAGCTACAAAATGGAAAATCTGCAATTGTGCTCCGATTCCGATGATTGATACCTCGATCAATAGGCGTTGAGACCTGTAATTGCTATGCCAACATCGCTAGAAAATTTCTACACATTTTTTAGAAAATTCAATTTTATTGAAAATCACCTGAACTATAGCCCACAAAATCAGAGCTACAAAATGGAAAATCTGCAATTGTGCTCCGATTCCGATGATTGATACCTCTATCAATAGGCGTTGAGACCTGTAATTGCTATGCCAACATCGCTAGAAAATTTCTACACATTTTTTAGAAAATTCAATTTTATTGAAAATCACCTGAACTATAGCCCACAAAATCAGAGCTACAAAATGGAAAATCTGCAATTGTGCTCCGATTCCGATGATTGATACCTCTATCAATAGGCGTTAAGACCTGTAATTGCTATGCCAACATCGCTAGAAAATTTCTACACATTTTTTAGAAAATTCAATTTTATTGAAAATCACCTGAACTATAGCCCACAAAATCAGAGCTACAAAATGGAAAATCTGCAATTGTGCTCCGATTCCGATGATTGATACCTCTATCAATAGGCGTTGAGACCAATTGCTATGCTAACATCGCTAGAAAATTTCTACACATTTTTTAGAAAATTAAATTTTATTGAAAATCACCTGAACTATAGCCCACAAAATCAGAGCTACAAAATGGAAAATCTGCAATTGTGCTCCGATTCCGATGATTGATACCTCTATCAATAGGCGTTAAGACCTGTAATTGCTATGCTAACATCGCTAGAAAATTTCTACACATTTTTTAGAAAATTAAATTTTATTGAAAATCACCTGAACTATAGCCCACAAAATCAGAGCTACAAAATGGAAAATCTGCAATTGTGCTCCGATTCCGATGATTGATACCTCTATCAATAGGCGTTGAGACCTGTAATTGCTATGCCAACATCGCTAGAAAATTTCTACACATTTTTTAGAAAATTAAATTTTATTGAAAATCACCTGAACTATAGCCCACAAAATCAGAGCTACAAAATGGAAAATCTGCAATTGTGCTCCGATTCCGATGATTGATACCTCTATCAATAGGCGTTGAGACCTGTAATTGCTATGCCAACATCGCTAGAAAATTTCTACACATTTTTTAGAAAATTCAATTTTATTGAAAATCACCTGAACTATAGCCCACAAAATCAGAGCTACAAAATGGAAAATCTGCAATTGTGCTCCGATTCCGATGATTGAAACCTCTATCAATAGGCGTTGAGACCTGTAATTGCTATGCCAACATCGCTAGAAAATTTCTACACATTTTTTAGAAAATTCAATTTTATTGAAAATCACCTGAACTATAGCCCACAAAATCAGAGCTACAAAATGGAAAATCTGCAATTGTGCTCCGATTCCGATGATTGATACCTCTATCAATAGGCGTTAAGACCTGTAATTGCTATGCCAACATCGCTAGAAAATTTCTACACATTTTTTAGAAAATTAAATTTTATTGAAAATCACCTGAACTATAGCCCACAAAATCAGAGCTACAAAATGGAAAATCTGCAATTGTGCTCCGATTCCGATGATTGATACCTCGATCAATAGGCGTTAAGATCTGTAATTGCTATGCCAACATCGCTAGAAAATTTCTACACATTTTTTAGAAAATTCAATTTTATTGAAAATCACCTGAACTATAGCCCACAAAATCAGAGCTACAAAATGGAAAATCTGCAATTGTGCTCCGATTCCGATGATTGATACCTCTATCAATAGGCGTTGAGACCTGTAATTGCTATGCTAACATCGCTAGAAAATTTCTACACATTTTTTAGAAAATTAAATTTTATTGAAAATCACCTGAACTATAGCCCACAAAATCAGAGCTACAAAATGGAAAATCTGCAATTGTGCTCCGATTCCGATGATTGATACCTCTATCAATAGGCGTTAAGACCTGTAATTGCTATGCTAACATCGCTAGAAAATTTCTACACATTTTTTAGAAAATTAAATTTTATTGAAAATCACCTGAACTATAGCCCACAAAATCAGAGCTACAAAATGGAAAATCTGCAATTGTGCTCCGATTCCGATGATTGATACCTCTATCAATAGGCGTTGAGACCTGTAATTGCTATGCCAACATCGCTAGAAAATTTCTACACATTTTTTAGAAAATTAAATTTTATTGAAAATCACCTGAACTATAGCCCACAAAATCAGAGCTACAAAATGGAAAATCTGCAATTGTGCTCCGATTCCGATGATTGATACCTCGATCAATAGGCGTTAAGACCTGTAATTGCTATGCCAACATCGCTAGAAAATTTCTACACATTTTTTAGAAAATTAAATTTTATTGAAAATCACCTGAACTATAGCCCACAAAATCAGAGCTACAAAATGGAAAATCTGCAATTGTGCTCCGATTCCGATGATTGATACCTCTATCAATAGGCGTTGAGACCTGTAATTGCTATGCCAACATCGCTAGAAAATTTCTACACATTTTTTAGAAAATTCAATTTTATTGAAAATCACCTGAACTATAGCCCACAAAATCAGAGCTACAAAATGGAAAATCTGCAATTGTGCTCCGATTCCGATGATTGATACCTCTATCAATAGGCGTTAAGACCTGTAATTGCTATGCCAACATCGCTAGAAAATTTCTACACATTTTTTAGAAAATTAAATTTTATTGAAAATCACCTGAACTATAGCCCACAAAATCAGAGCTACAAAATGGAAAATCTGCAATTGTGCTCCGATTCCGATGATTGATACCTCGATCAATAGGCGTTAAGACCTGTAATTGCTATGCCAACATCGCTAGAAAATTTCTACACATTTTTTAGAAAATTAAATTTTATTGAAAATCACCTGAACTATAGCCCACAAAATCAGAGCTACAAAATGGAAAATCTGCAATTGTGCTCCGATTCCGATGATTGATACCTCGATCAATAGGCGTTAAGACCTGTAATTGCTATGCCAACATCGCTAGAAAATTTCTACACATTTTTTAGAAAATTAAATTTTATTGAAAATCACCTGAACTATAGCCCACAAAATCAGAGCTACAAAATGGAAAATCTGCAATTGTGCTCCGATTCCGATGATTGATACCTCTATCAATAGGCGTTGAGACCTGTAATTGCTATGCCAACATCGCTAGAAAATTTCTACACATTTTTTAGAAAATTCAATTTTATTGAAAATCACCTGAACTATAGCCCACAAAATCAGAGCTACAAAATGGAAAATCTGCAATTGTGCTCCGATTCCGATGATTGATACCTCTATCAATAGGCGTTGAGACCTGTAATTGCTATGCCAACATCGCTAGAAAATTTCTACACATTTTTTAGAAAATTCAATTTTATTGAAAATCACCTGAACTATAGCCCACAAAATCAGAGCTACAAAATGGAAAATCTGCAATTGTGCTCCGATTCCGATGATTGATACCTCTATCAATAGGCGTTAAGACCTGTAATTGCTATGCCAACATCGCTAGAAAATTTCTACACATTTTTTAGAAAATTAAATTTTATTGAAAATCACCTGAACTATAGCCCACAAAATCAGAGCTACAAAATGGAAAATCTGCAATTGTGCTCCGATTCCGATAATTGATACCTCTATCAATAGGCGTTGAGACCTGTAATTGCTATGCCAACATCGCTAGAAAATTTCTACACATTTTTTAGAAAATTAAATTTTATTGAAAATCACCTGAACTATATATAGCCCACAAAATCAGAGCTACAAAATGGAAAATCTGCAATTGTGCTCCGATTCCGATGATTGATACCTCGATCAATAGGCGTTAAGACCTGTAATTGCTATGCCAACATCGCTAGAAAATTTCTACACATTTTTTAGAAAATTCAATTTTATTGAAAATCACCTGAACTATAGCCCACAAAATCAGAGCTACAAAATGGAAAATCTGCAATTGTGCTCCGATTCCGATGATTGATACCTCTATCAATAGGCGTTGAGACCTGTAATTGCTATGCTAACATCGCTAGAAAATTTCTACACATTTTTTAGAAAATTAAATTTTATTGAAAATCACCTGAACTATAGCCCACAAAATCAGAGCTACAAAATGGAAAATCTGCAATTGTGCTCCGATTCCGATGATTGATACCTCTATCAATAGGCGTTAAGACCTGTAATTGCTATGCTAACATCGCTAGAAAATTTCTACACATTTTTTAGAAAATTAAATTTTATTGAAAATCACCTGAACTATAGCCCACAAAATCAGAGCTACAAAATGGAAAATCTGCAATTGTGCTCCGATTCCGATGATTGATACCTCTATCAATAGGCGTTGAGACCTGTAATTGCTATGCCAACATCGCTAGAAAATTTCTACACATTTTTTAGAAAATTAAATTTTATTGAAAATCACCTGAACTATAGCCCACAAAATCAGAGCTACAAAATGGAAAATCTGCAATTGTGCTCCGATTCCGATGATTGATACCTCGATCAATAGGCGTTAAGACCTGTAATTGCTATGCCAACATCGCTAGAAAATTTCTACACATTTTTTAGAAAATTAAATTTTATTGAAAATCACCTGAACTATAGCCCACAAAATCAGAGCTACAAAATGGAAAATCTGCAATTGTGCTCCGATTCCGATGATTGATACCTCTATCAATAGGCGTTGAGACCTGTAATTGCTATGCCAACATCGCTAGAAAATTTCTACACATTTTTTAGAAAATTCAATTTTATTGAAAATCACCTGAACTATAGCCCACAAAATCAGAGCTACAAAATGGAAAATCTGCAATTGTGCTCCGATTCCGATGATTGATACCTCTATCAATAGGCGTTAAGACCTGTAATTGCTATGCCAACATCGCTAGAAAATTTCTACACATTTTTTAGAAAATTAAATTTTATTGAAAATCACCTGAACTATAGCCCACAAAATCAGAGCTACAAAATGGAAAATCTGCAATTGTGCTCCGATTCCGATGATTGATACCTCGATCAATAGGCGTTAAGACCTGTAATTGCTATGCCAACATCGCTAGAAAATTTCTACACATTTTTTAGAAAATTAAATTTTATTGAAAATCACCTGAACTATAGCCCACAAAATCAGAGCTACAAAATGGAAAATCTGCAATTGTGCTCCGATTCCGATGATTGATACCTCGATCAATAGGCGTTAAGACCTGTAATTGCTATGCCAACATCGCTAGAAAATTTCTACACATTTTTTAGAAAATTAAATTTTATTGAAAATCACCTGAACTATAGCCCACAAAATCAGAGCTACAAAATGGAAAATCTGCAATTGTGCTCCGATTCCGATGATTGATACCTCTATCAATAGGCGTTGAGACCTGTAATTGCTATGCCAACATCGCTAGAAAATTTCTACACATTTTTTAGAAAATTCAATTTTATTGAAAATCACCTGAACTATAGCCCACAAAATCAGAGCTACAAAATGGAAAATCTGCAATTGTGCTCCGATTCCGATGATTGATACCTCTATCAATAGGCGTTGAGACCTGTAATTGCTATGCCAACATCGCTAGAAAATTTCTACACATTTTTTAGAAAATTCAATTTTATTGAAAATCACCTGAACTATAGCCCACAAAATCAGAGCTACAAAATGGAAAATCTGCAATTGTGCTCCGATTCCGATGATTGATACCTCTATCAATAGGCGTTAAGACCTGTAATTGCTATGCCAACATCGCTAGAAAATTTCTACACATTTTTTAGAAAATTAAATTTTATTGAAAATCACCTGAACTATAGCCCACAAAATCAGAGCTACAAAATGGAAAATCTGCAATTGTGCTCCGATTCCGATAATTGATACCTCTATCAATAGGCGTTGAGACCTGTAATTGCTATGCCAACATCGCTAGAATATTTCTACACATTTTGTAGAAAATTCAATTTTATTGAAAATCACCTGAACTATAGCCCACAAAATCAGAGCTACAAAATGGAAAATCTGCAATTGTGCTCCGATTCCGATGATTGATACCTCGATCAATAGGCGTTAAGACCTGTAATTGCTATGCCAACATCGCTAGAAAATTTCTACACATTTTTTAGAAAATTAAATTTTATTGAAAATCACCTGAACTATAGCCCACAAAATCAGAGCTACAAAATGGAAAATCTGCAATTGTGCTCCGATTCCGATAATTGATACCTCTATCAATAGGCGTTGAGACCTGTAATTGCTATGCCAACATCGCTAGAATATTTCTACACATTTTGTAGAAAATTCAATTTTATTGAAAATCACCTGAACTATAGCCCACAAAATCAGAGCTACAAAATGGAAAATCTGCAATTGTGCTCCGATTCCGATGATTGATACCACTATCAATAGGCGTTGAGACCTGTAATTGCCATGCCAACGGGTACCGTAAAATGGGGTGAATAGAAACACTTTTCAAGTTTACAATCATGTACTGCTAAGAGGATATTTGTTTTTAATATAATGAAATATCTTAAAATATGGGTCTTGGTGTACTCTTTCCTTTTCAAACTACTTTGATCTATTAGAAATGAATATTGCGGATTTTTTTTTTAAAAAACCTCATTGTTTCTATTCACCTGCTATTGGGGTGAATAGAAACAGTCATTGAATTTCGGTTTCTTTCTATTCCTATATTCATTTATGATTTCTGGTGAAACAGCAACCCGATTTCTTTTGGTATTTTGGCATAACCGGTGGTGAGATAATGCTTGCTTGTATCGTTTCAAAAACGAGCAGATGAATTCTTTACCAGGTAATTTGTCCTTAAATTTTTCGACCTATCTCTCTTGCCGGTTTAACAATTCTTGCATATTCATTCGTAATGTTATTGTATCAATGGGATAACCCACTCTGAACAAATGATCAATTTGTCCACAGGGATTTTTCTTCAGTTTCGTTTAAGCAGGTTGGTCCCCCCTGATTTTGTATTTTATCACCTTTTTTAAATGGCGATATATCACGGAATGGTGTATACCGTATTTCTCCAATGATTTCCTTAATCATAACTTATTATTTTTAACATCTTCAACTGCTTGTTTCAATATCAGAGGATCACGCTTTTTATAATGTTTTTGGCTCTTCGACTTGTATTGTCTGGGCATTTTAATACTCTGTAGCAATCAAAAACCGAAATATGTATATACTATAATAATTTAACGGTAGGGAAATTTAGTAATTTGGAAATAAGGAAAACTTGGTAATGTGAATAAAAACACTAATTTCTGGTGTTTCTATTCACCCCACACTTCATAATTTTTGACACTAAACTACAAAATGGTAAAATTTAGGAAAAACGGTAAAAGTTAATTATAATTTTAACTACACAAGTAAAAAGAAGACATAATTGAACAACTTACATGAATTTTCTCTGATATTACTCCAACGATGGCTCAATTACATACAAAGTTTTCTAGAGTATTTTTCGAACCAAAAAATGTTGATTTATATTTACCAGTATATTCTTTAAAACTGCCGGTGTTCCACCAAAAATCCCTATTATTTCTGTTTTTGCACTCATCACCAACTTAAAAAATTAACGTTGCTTTTTTTTTTATTATGTACATATTTTGAAAAATTATCAAGTTATTTTTTAAAGTTTTGTTTCTATTCACCCCGCTGTTTCTATTCACCCCATTTTACGGTATTTGAATCGCTAGAATATTTCTACACATTTTTTAGAAAATTAAATTTTATTGAACATCACCTGAACTATAGCCCACAAAAGCAGGGCTACAAAATGGAAAATCTGCAATTGTGCTCCAATTCCGATGATTGATACCACTATCAATAGGCGTTGAGACCTGTAATTGCCATGCCAACGGGTATTTGAATCGCTAGAATATTTCTACACATTTTGTAGAAAATTCAATTTTATTGATAATCACCTGAACTATAGCCCACAAAATCAGAGCTACAAAATGGAAAATCTGCAATTGTGCTCCGATTACGATGATTGATACCTCTATATATGTAAAATACTATACTAGTATGTACTATACTATGTACTATACTATACTATAATACTATACTATGTAAAGGCCCGGGAACTAGTAAGCCCTAATTAAAAGCCGTTACATAAGAATGTATTTTTAAATACTTACCTAATGCGATAACTCGATTTCCAAACATTTAAAATTAAATATTTTTTTATAGAAACCAAAGTATTTTTGAAATAATTTTTTTAATTTTTTTCGATTTTTATATTTCATTGAAATTATTGTTTGTTTTTTTTTTTTTAATTTTTAATTTCTTTTTATATTTTTTTTTAAATTTTATTTTTTTTAACTAATAACTAAATAATAATAATAATAATCATAATAATAATAATAATATAATGAATAGCATAATTTATTTTTTTTTTTTGTATTTTTTTTTAATTTAATTTTTTTTCAAGTTTTTCCATTTTTCCTTTTTAAATTTTATTTTTATACATAAACATATATAAAGCCCAAATATACATTTATTTTAATTAATTAATCGGTTTTTAATTTTTTTTTTTTTTTAAATAATAATTAATTAATTAATCATATATTATAAATATATATAAATTTATATATATATTATATAATATACATACAATTTATATGTAATAGTAATGCGGCGCAGCAAATTAAATTGTTTCTTAATTTTCTTTTTATAATATAGATATTTTCTTTAATTAAATTTATTTTATTTATTTTTAAATATAAATTATTATTATTTTTTATACTTTTTATTATAATTTCAATTTTTTTATTTTTTTATTTAACAGTTAAAACTAAAAATAAAATAAAAAATCTGTTTCTTTTTTTTTTTTTAAACTAAAATAAATAATTAGATTTTAATAATAATATATTTAGAAATAACTGGGAACTAGTTTTTAATTTTTTTTTATATTTTATGTTTTAAATTGTAATTTTTATTTTGGTTCTAATATTAAATGTTTTTTTTTTATAAAATATTATTATTTTCTAGAAAAAATGAATTTTTTTTTATTTATTTATTTTATTTTATTTTAATGAAATTTGATTTCTATTTCTATTTGTTTTTTTGCCAAAATTTCTTCGATTTTACGTTTGGTTTTTATTAAATTAATAATACTATTATATTTTTGCTTTCTTGAATTTTAGTAGTTATTTTTTTAATACTATTTTTTAAGTGGTGATTTTATATGATGAACAAATTTTACGAGGGACCAGAAAATCAAAATGGCTGAATGGTTTTGTTTTTTTAAAATGACGGATTTATTAGTTTAGTACACCACCATATTCGTTGTGTTTTTATACATGAATTTTGATTTTGGATACTTTTGGGAGATTCTAATATTACAATGGGGACGGGAGGAAGGGGATATATATTTTGTAGTGTAAAAAAACAACAATGTGTAATAAAATTGAGCAAATGTAGTTTAAAATATAACTAAAAAATAAAACAAAACATTATACATGCAATATTTATTTCTTTTTTGTTTTTTTTTATGTTTTTAATTTAATATTTATTTTATTTTATTTATTTTACATAAATTCAATATTATTTTACTTCTTTTTTTTTTTGTTTGTTTAAAATATTACATCACAGTGTATTAGAATATTATATATATGTACTTAAAATTAAAAAAAAAATATTACTTCAAATGGATTCTACTATCTTAATGATAAATGCGCACGTTCGTTCTAATTAAAAATACATAACACGTGTTTTGTTAAGTATCGGGATTTTGTTTTAATTTTTTTTTTTTTAACAAAAATGTTCTACTAAATAAAATTAATTAGTAAATAAAAATTCTATGAAATAATAGTATATCCTTGGTTATGCTATACTTTGTTGTAATAAATCACTAGGTAGTAGGCCGAGGCAAATAAGCGCGCCACATAATCCCGTTTACTTGTTAAAATGTTGCATGCATTTTTAAATCGATGAGGACGCATCGGTTGGTTTTAATTTTTATATGTAATATTATTTAAATGAGAAACATATGACATGTGCTTTTTTAGTTTTTTCTTTCTATCTATTATATCCGATATTTATTCATAATTTAAATTTACAAAAATTAAATACTTTATTTTTTTTATTATACATTTTATTAATTTTTTTATCATAAATTACGTTTATTATTTCTTATTTGAAAATTTTAACTATGTATTTTGTTTTACGGGTTCTAAATTTATGTTTTATGAATTATACATTTATGTTTGGAGAAAATTTAGTTAGGTTATGTTTTATTTTGTATTGATATTTTTTTAATATAAAAACGTAAAATCGAAGTGTTTTTTTTAAATTTTTTTTTAGTTTTATATTTATTATAAATATATAGAGTTGTTTTAAGTGGTTAAATTTTAAATTTATTTATGTTGACCATTTTTTTTTTTTTTTTTAATATTATTTCACAGCAATTGTACACCCTTTTTAATTTAAAAATAAAACGGCAAAATAAAAAAAATAAAAAATCGGAAACAAGTGGTATGGTTTTGCAAGATATTTGTTTAAAACAAGTCGAAACATGTATGTAATTTTGTATCGAAAATTCTGATTTAATGCACGCATTAATTTCAACAGAAATTTTGGTGCTAAGCGCTTTGAAATATCGTCATTTTGAATTCAATGAAAAATGTGATGACAATTATGGAATTCTGCCAGGATAACCAGTTGTACCAGTTTAGGGTACTCCAATTTTTATAACAAGTTTCTACAAGCTATGAGTTTGGCGTACATTGTTGATTACGATTACCCTCCCGGCGCAAATATGTATACAGCAAAACTGTGGTGAAGATTTAAAAGGTGATAAGTCGATTTTGACACTTTTACGGATTATTTCAATTTCGAAATCTCCATATTCAATTTGATATCATATCAATTTTTTGTAATATTCTGACAACTACAAACAACCGTAATTACTGTTTAAAAACACTAAAATTCAAAAATTTCATACAATTTTGAGTAACTCAAGTTTAAAAACGCTTTCCTGAAAAATTGCAAATTTAGAGTTATTAACGTTATGTTCATGAGGTTCACTAAACGAATCATCGTACACATTAGAACACTTTTGTTGTGTACGTCACACTGAATTGGTAGCAACTTCAGTTCTCACGTCGATCGGGCAACACCGGTAGTCGAACATATACAGCAAACTTCATCACAAGAATAGAAACTGGCTGTGCGTGAAATGGTTAAAAAGTTAAATATTTTAACTGTGGTAAAAATAATAAAATTATTCGATTTAAAGAAAATGATCACGAATTAAATAGTCATCGAATGAATACGGGTGATATGTTTTGTAAAGCAATTGTTTTGGGAAAACACACACGTAAATTGTTTTTAAAACGAAAGAACATTCGATCAAAACGCATACTAGAGCTCATTCACACTGACATATGTGAACCGATGTTAGTTAGAATAGAACCCGCAATTGAGCCGTTTATATTGAAAGTGGGGCAAGTCCACATTTTGTAGAAACGAGAAAATGAAGAAATGAGAAAGATTATACTTTTATTTGTCTATTGTTATCATTAACTTAAATTTTTTGAAAAATGGACTTGCACCACTTTCAAAATTAACGGCTCAATTGATGGATCGCGTTATTTCGTCACTTTTACCGATGATTATTCAAAAGAATCGAAAATATACATATTGCATGGAAAATAAAAATGAAGGGCTGGATAAATTTGGACACACAACTGAAAAATATTGAAACTAAGTACGGATAATGGTGATGAGTACATATCGAAAGAATTTAAACCTTTTACAGCTGCTCCAATATTTTCATTGTTTAAATCCGCGTGTCAAGCAGAGTTTCAAGAAGATCAGATAAGCATCAACGTGATGGATTATATCTAGACGCACCAGCAATGAGAGCAAGGTCATGCCACATTCGATATTTAGAGGGTTTCTCCTACTCACCCAATATGAAGTGAAGCACAATCACTTGGTCCCCTAGAATTTTTTAAATTCCGAGTTTTTATTGTAGAAAGTTTACCGGATTACAATACAAAATTTTGAAAAATATCCAAAAGCTCTTGTTGGTCCGATATAATAATTGATGTCATCAATTTCTTATAAGTTTCAAACACTATTTTTAAAATTTCTATCTTTGAAGACTTGAATGAAAATAGAACACAATTTTTGGGAAAATTACACATTTATTCATTTTTGAAGATATTTCGTGTTAAAATCATATCTATTTCATTTTTAATATTTACCAAATTCATTTTAAAACCACAATTTGAAATCTAAAAGTTTGTTAAAATATTAAAATCTGATATGTATATAATTTCATCAAATTGAAATGATTTACTAAGAAATTCCCAAATTGTGTAACAAATTTTTTATTAAAAGTAAAACTCATCAAGTCAAATTATGAATTAGATAAATATCAAATAATTAAATTTCAAGTTTCAATTAAAAATGTGAAATTACAATTTTAAATAGATTTTACTTTTCAAAATTTGACAAAACTCGGTAGTGGCGGACCATCAATAACTTAAAAATTTTGAAAAGCTTATTTATTTTGAATGTGATATTTAATTTGACCAATTTTCCAAGTACCTTGTGGTACTTCGATTGTTGTTCGCAGGGCTGCGGAGTCGGTAAAATTATTCTTCGACTCCGACTCCAATGTATTAAAAATTGACTATTCGAATCCGACGCCAACTTCGACATGTGATTAAAATATTATAAAATTTACAAGGCTTGGTTTCATTTGAATATGTGTTTCTTCTTTTTGACGTTTGATACCTACAATTTTGAAACTGATTGTAAATGAATGAAAAGTTTAAGGTTGAATAGTATTTGTGATTTTTTGTTTGAAAAGAGGTTGTGTCAAGGACCTGATTTTCGACTATATTCTGAATTTATTAATTCAAAATTTATAAGAATACTTTTGAATTTAAAAATATACATCTATAATTAGGTAATATTTTATTTATAATTTTAAGCCGCCATTTTGGCATATATGCATTTGGCATTATCAGCCGCCATGTTGGCATTTTGTAATATTTTCGATCAAGGCATTCGATTTCATTATCACGAATCACATTTTATCTGTTACAGATGGTCATGCTCAATTCTAAAATTCCTCAAACCTGTTCAAAATAGACAAATAATTGCCGTCTTACTTTGGTAAAAGTTATTCCTATCCGGATAGGAATGAAATTTTGCCCAAAGTAAGAGCAATTCTTATTCAGAATAATTTTTTGTTTTACTTTCAACAGTTGGTACCAAGCTCTAAAATATAATTTATTATTTAGAATTTTAACAAATATAAAATAATGATATCAAATTATTGAATAAAGTATAATAATTCTAAATGATAATTAACAAAATTTAAAGTTCTGATTTATTGAAAAATTGATAATTGTTATTTAATACCAACTCATAAAACTAAATATATCTAATATATGTACTCTAGTGGTAAACATTACAACTAGGAGAAGAAGAGAATTTTGCTATTCCTTCTTCTCAGCGGAATGAATCTCTTCATTCCAGAATGAAAATACACGGCATTGTTGTTGTAAAATTGCCAAAGTAAGACTACAAATATTCTACATGTATTAATCAAAACATTCAATAAACGTCAAAATAAAAATGTATTGACAATACATATAGAGTGCTTCAATAATTTCGTAGGGGAAATTTTATATTTTAGTACTAATGTAAAAATAACAATCAAAAAACATCTAGGCATTAGTACTTTTTGGTTGTTATTTTGAATGACTTAGGTCACGTCACTGCACATGAAAATTGATTTTCTTGAAGTCGATTCAAGTGACACGACTGTAAAACTAAAAAGATATCAGTCATATTACAAATAAAATCGTTTTAGAACAGAAAAATGTACAACATTACACAATTCTAAATATTTAAAAAAATATTAGGAATAAAATTTCGCCCTTCCATTTTGTTGTAGTCACCAGTCACTTACAAAATTCAAGTGACATCTTCCGTATAAAGTGATTTTACACGTAACAAACGACTAAGAAAATAGGAAAAATGATATGACGTGACTACTATCATGAGAAAGGACGTAATGCGACATGGGAATTGGGGTGAACAGTAACACAGAAATTCAACAACACATAAATATCGTACAAATTTATTACGAAATAATCTTAGTTACCACTACGATCAGAAAATTACGAACAATTTTCGGCAGGAATAATGTAATTACGCTAATAGTCATTTAATCCATAAATTAGAAGAAACTGGATCGGTACCTTAAGAATATGCGAGCGTCATTGATAGATTTAACCATAAACTCTAGGAACATCAATTCCTCATCGTACAACTTCATCTTTCGTAATACACTACTCAATGAAGTTAACCAAAAGCCCTACATTTACCCCACTCCAAAATTCAATTACAAAGAACTGTGCGAAAACCGATTCATCCATAAAGTTATGAGTGTGGTGTGAGTTTTGCTAATACAAAGCTGTTACAGTCAACAGTGATCGCTATGGAAGCGTTAAACTATCTTCCTAAGGCATCAAAGCACGAAGATTTGATCTGTAAAACACAAAATTGATCTGTAACACTTCGGGTCGAAGTTCAGCCTATTATGAAATTTTTCGATTTCGGATTTTTACGATTTCTCAAAATTCTGACTTCAATATTTTCCGCCCAGATCTTCTAATTTGACACCTTTGAATTTTTTTTCTGATGCTATGTAAAAAGTAAGATCTTTATCTGACTTTATGAAACTAAACGAAAATCCACAGTGGTTTTTTCCGAACGCACATAACACAATTTGACTGCTAGGTAGGTAGATGTCGGATTTTATCTAATTGATGGAATTTTGTGTTTCGGTCAAAATATTTGTATGACTTAATCTTTAATAAATTAAATAATTTTTAGGTAAATTACATAGAAGTTGTGTTTATTACAAATTCGATACATCAAGATTCCTAACACAATTTTTTTTCGAAATCGTATCACAAAATTGAAAATTTTCATAAATTCGTGAAAAAGTCTCATTTCTACGCCAAATGAAAAATCGTGAAAATTTAAATTTACAAAAAAAAAATTTAAATACGAAATTTTGACAAATTTCAAATTTTATCAAAAAATTATAATTTTACCAAATTCAGGAAAACTTGTGAATTTTCACAGATTTTTTAAAATACTTCCGAGTCTATTTTCGCAAAGCTCTTACAATCCAATTTTGTTGGATGCATATTTGCATTTGAGAACCGATTTGCGTCGATATGTTAGGTTCCGTATTATGGACACGAATCGAAGAATTGATGTACAGTAAAACTCCAGTATCTCAAACTTCTATTACTTGAATTTTTCCTTAACGAATTTATATTTTGACAGAAGGATTAAAAATCTAGATAATATTTCTAACTTCTATACTTCGAATTTTCGCTAAATTGAATTTATTTGATTTATGGAAGTTTTGTACATAGTTGGCACTAAAATTTTAATGAAATCATACTCAAATTTTATTATTTAGACGTATCACTGATGGTAAGCGTACTTTAGGCGGGTGGTATGCGAATATCTGGGAAAATCATATGCACTATCATTTATTTTCGAGAAATTTGTTTTTCTAAATATCGTGATAAAACCGAATATATGTTTGCGAAGAGCAGTGAAAATTGTCTATTGACACCTTTGCGCGTTTCTTAAGAGTCTAGCTCGGTAATTACAATTAAATGAAGTTTTAACTTGTCTTGATTGCTTATCTCATCACAAACGGATGTTATTAAAATTGGCCCTTAATTTTACAATTCTCTCCCAATAGTAAGAATTAAAATTCAATAAGTGTTAAAAACTTTATTAGGTAAATAAAAAATTACTGATAAATTGATCGGTAGGTTATATTACTAGGAAAGATGTTGTTACGTTTTCAAACTATACCAGACTTACTTCAATTATATTGTAATTCTTCCCACTTAAAAATTATCTTAAGAAATCTCGAAAATTCATTTGTTTATGTAACATGGAGAATTTCCTTAATTTCTGCACTTCTAAAAAGGCGCACGTTGCCTGGGCACATTATAGCCAGTTTTCTTAACCTTTTTCAACCATAACGCTAAGGACTGCATTCCCCGAATTTTGAGTAAGGCCCCCGGACAAACTAGGTGATGTTTATGGTGAAATTTTTATGAAGAACAATATTCATTGCACTAAACTTGAAACAAATAACACTTACAGTACGACGTATTTGTTTGCATTTGTACCCTTCTTCAAGGATTCTCAAATTTATTGTAAGTTGTTATTCTTTCGCAGTGTCACAACTTATTGTTAATATTTCAACACCGCAACTACAATATAGTGGTACTAAAAGTATCCTATTGTTCTATTAGACATTTTTACATCTAAAACCAATAACGCATTTACTCAAAAATATCCCAATTTTGCAGCTGGGTCATTATTCTTCCAGAACTGCGATAATTTATATTCCAGGTCAAACTTATCAATTTATTGAAATCTCAGTCTAGCTTCAATATCACTAAAGTAGTTGAGCATTAAACAAAAAATAAATACATAGTTAATTAATTACATTGGTAAAAATTAATCATCGTATCTTTTGTAAATTGTTACTTCATTCTTTCTCATCCTGCCTTCGCATGTTAAAAATATAAGTAACTTCTCTACGTGACTTGTAGCACATATATCATCCATTTCTATTGCATAAACTTTTACTGTATTTAATGCGTAAATGCGATTTTTTTATTTTTTTGCAAACATTAATTTTGTGATGCGCAATAGAACTTCTGATCTTAACATACTTAAATTAAAATATTAATTTACAAAATAATCAAAATACATACCATCAAACAAAGATAATTTTTACATAAAAATAATAAATCTTGCACAAAATGTTTCCATCAAAAAATACAATTTTTATTTAGTAATTTTGATCGGAATAAAAATACTTACAAGGACGGTCGCAACGAGATTCCGCCTTTCTAAATGCTACTTTTATCAAAATCATGCCAAAAAAAATTATTTTTTGGCGGTAATATTTTGTGCAACATTTATTATTTTTATGTAGAATGTATGTTTGTTTCTGAACGGACAATTCTGTGTTTTTTTTAGAAACTAGTTAACTGCAAAAAGTAAATTTTTCAGAAAACGCAATTTGAAATCAAGAGTCGCAGTAGCTTTTAGTGGTAATTACTCACTTTTATTTAGATTTTCCGGAGAAATGAAGGAAAATATTGGAAAATGGAAATTTATTTTTGAAACATCAGACAATTGTCGAGTTATTTTCATTCATAACTCAAAATCGACAAAAATGCAGTTAACTAGTTTCTCAAAAACACAACACAGAATTATTATTTGGTGCGTTTTTTTTATGAATGAATTACATTTTTTGTGGAAGAATATTAATTTTTTGATGTATGGTTAAATATATGCTACTTAGCCAATTAAAACCATCGTATTTTATGTTTTAGAATTTTGTAAAATTGCAGCTATAATTGATACGTCTTTATACTATATAAACACCTACTAATTTTTATTTTTTTTTCGTTTTATTGTATGCAATCTTTTCTGGGGCTCAAAGCACTCCCAACTCTTTCGCAGTTAACTTTTACCGTCCTACTTTATGCAGTAGTAGCCAAATCGAGGACGTACGGCTATAGACCCGTTTTATATAAACCACCTGCACATTGCATTGCTTCATGCCAGCCTATAGCGCTGACATGAAAGGTGGATCGGTATTCACCGATCGTAATCAGATGATGAAAAATCCCTTTTGTATCCCGCCCCTATAGGGATTCAAACCCGGTACCTCCCGATCCAAGCCACTGAGCCGTTTGGTCGTCCTCCTAACTAAATCAATACCAAGTTGTTTTTCTTAAAAAAGTTCATACACGACAATAATTCAAATATCTCGCTTACCTGTTTCCGTTACGTAAAAATAAATGAAATAAACAAAATTAAAAACAAAGTCCCTTTTTGAAATTTAGTCATGTCATAACAAGATTTGGAATAATCAATTAAAAAGAAAAAGGAACATTCATTAAAATTAGACTACAAAATAGCTTCAAGGATTTGTAAAAACAAAATCTTTTCTCAATATTTGGCCAATCTGTTTTGTTTTTTCTCATCATCAATTAACCGTGTACCATGGAATTTATATAAATATTTAATAGCAATTAATTAATTATTCCAAACCACAAATTATGTATGTGTAATTATAAAAAAAAAATAAAAATAATAATTTCTTATATTTAAAAATTAATAATTTGTTTTTTTTTTTTTTTTTTTTCAAATTGCTGTCCATCAAAGTTTTATAACACTTTTTTTATTATTATTAAACCCATATTAAATATGTATTAGAATCTCACAACACTGTTTGTTTTTCGTCTAGAAATAAAAAAAATATTATAATCCTCCTCCTATTATTATACATATTATCATATATAATCAATTATTTATATATTTAAAAAAAAACATCCGCACGCGACCGCCATACACACTTTTCATCAGCAACAAAATTACGGTTTTTTAATTAATTTTTTTTTCTCTTTTTTAATTTATTGTTTAAAAACTTTATACACTATTATAGGTTTTATTTTTTGTATTTTTTTTTTTTAATTGTCTTTAATTATTTTATATTCATTTATACGCATATAGATTTTTTTTTGTTTATTAATTTAAAAAAAAAAAAAAATAATAATAGTTAACTTAAATTAAAAAAAAAATTAATTTAATAAATTAATTTTTTCATTTATTTTTGTTTGCATTTTTTTGTTTTAATTTAAAAAAACTAATTTCCTTGCATCGTGCGCAAACTCAGACCCTACGATTTGATTTGATTAAACCGAAGAGCCTTCCGCGTTTCAATATTTGATTTGATGTAGCCTATAGTAAAAAATATAATGTATAGTGACAACAAAACCATAACAAACAAAATTTATTTGAAATAAATTATAAAATAATAACTGAATCCTAGTGTATCATCGGTCGCAAAATTATAACAGATTTATGTGTACTGGGATTCTCACATTAGATTAGTTCACGCACAATACAAGTATTTTCTTGATTTTTCCTGTTTTTTTTTTGGGTGTTTATTTTTATTTTTTGTTTTCTTTCTTGGTTTTAAATTAATTAATTGTAATTAATATATAAAATAATAATATATTTATATAATATAATAAACTTAAATCAATAAAAAATAAAAATAGTTTTTTTTTATGAATCATATAATAATAATAGTAATAATTTTTTGTATTTTTTTGTTTCTATAATTAAAGATAATAAATAATTTAAAAAATAATAATAATAATCGTAATTAATAAAATAAAAATAGTATTTATATAATTATATAACATAATTTATTATCATCACTTCAAATTTCTTAAAAATTTAAATTTTTTTTTTTTTATTTTGTTTCTTTTATGTATTTTTATTTTTTATGTAATTAAAGTTCTGTTGTCCATTTTATTTTTTTAAAGTTAAAAAATAAATTTTATAAAAAAAAATTCACAATAATTTTTTAAAATGTTTTTTTAAAGTTTTTTACTTTAGAATCCTTTTTTCTTGTTTCTCTTTCTTGGGTTTAGTTTTTTTTATAAAAAAAAAATGTTGTTTATATATTTTGTTACTATCAAACTTATTTTGATAGCTAAGACGAACTCGACTGATTCATGTTACCAAACATACCAGCCGAAAACGAAGTTTGTCCACCCATTTGTTGATTGCCTTGTGTCAAGACAACTGATGATGTTTGTTGTTGAGATTGTTGTTGTTGTTGATTCATTGACTGTCTGCCATGTTTTGGTTGTGGTGGCTGCAAATATTCATGCCGCGCCAATGAAAATACATCCATACGATCTTCTTTACGATAAGCTAAACAACCTCGGATAAAACTCTGAAAATACAAACAAATTACGATTATTATGACGATTGTTATGCATGCATTTTCGAAAAATGCCCATCAAATCTACATTTAATTATTATGACGTCACCTACAGATTGATAATAAAATCAATAATTTTATTATTTTTTTTTTGTTTTCTTAAAGACAATTATTCTTCTTTTCTCTGTCAACTTTTGTGACAAACAAACTTTCCCGATAGTTTCGCGAGATACTATCAACTATCATGATAGTTAATATTACTACATAGAATGGTATAAAAAATTCTGTCTTAATTGTAACTAATATTTCGTGACTAAAAATTGTGTTTTACTTTTTTGACTTATCCCAACAAATTATTACCTAATTTAGGTGGCAATGGCAACAATATCCGATATCTAATTGAATCAGTAAAATCAAATTATCACTCACCTTTGCTTCATTCGATACAGTTGGTTTATTTGAGAACTGAACTTCTGTTGCTTTTAATATTGTATTTTCTTCTAGTATTGTGGCTTGAGATTGATTATGACCAAATGGTTTCTTACCATAAAGACATTGATAAAATATAACACCTACACTCCATACATCTACCTTTGACGATATTTTTGGAGGATTTTTACCAACAACAAAACATTCAGGAGGTAGATACCTAAATTTATAAAAATATAAAATAAAAATATAAAAAAAAATATTACGATTAGTAAAACCAAATTCTTTTTGTATAATCAGATTTTTCATTTATCAAACATTTCTCACCAATACGTTCCAGCGCCCTGTGATGTTAGATCCATGCCATGATCAGGATTATAATTTTCCTCATCCATTACTTTGGATAAACCAAAATCGGTTATTTTTATTTCTCCGCATACATTACCCTCGGTCAATAATATATTGCCGGGTTTTAAATCATAATGTATTACGGGTGGTTTAATTTCATTCAGGTACTTTAATGCTGAAACGACCTGTGATAAAATACACAAAAAAAAATTATTAAATTTTATGTCTTTCGATATTAATAAATTAGATAAAATTTTTACCTGCATAATTATAGATCTTGCTTCCCGTTCCGGTATTGTTTTATGTTGTTTTAAATAAAAATCTAAATCATGTCCATCACAATATTCTAACACAGTACAAAATGAATTTGCATCAATTTCAAATACATCATATAATTTTACTACACGAGGATGATCTAATGCTTTATGTATATTATATTCCCTTAAAGCATGCCTATAAATTTTTAAAAAAGGAAAATATTTTACTTTCGATCGTATTATAATTTATTTTATAGATGATACTCACTTAATATAATTAGCCTTTTTATCTTCTTTCCAGTCTTTATTCAATTGGTGTACTTTACATGCAACATATCGTTGTTCCTTTAAATCAAATGCTTTATGGACTTCAGAAAAGCCGCCTTTACCTAATAACATTAATAACAAGTATCGATCGTTTAACACAGGATGATTATTAAACCGTGACTGTAATATAAAAAAAAATGTAATTAGTAAAATTCAACATGTACGCAATTTATAATAGTTAGCTTTCATGTACTCTTACTTGATCCTCATTGTGAATACGTTTCAACTCACGAATATGAAGATTTCGTTCACGTTCTAATTTTTCCATTTCTAATTGAAGATCAGCATCTTCTTTTTTAAGCGCATTTTGTCTTAATTTTAATATTTCATCACTTTCATAGTATTCCTGCTGTGTAAAACCACCGGCAACAGCATCCGGTTTTAAAAATCCACCCGAATCACCATTATGCAGCGCTGTACCAACAGTTGTCGATGTTGAAGTTGTTGTCGATGATGATGAGGATGTATTACGTTTACGTGAATTTTCACTATTTGATGGCCTTTTTTTTACAAGCAATTTTTTTTGTCTATCTATTTCTTCACGTTCTGATGCAATTTCTTCTTGACGTCGTGCCAATTCTTGAAATGCATAGCCATCGGTCCAATTCTCTTGAAATGTTGCACCAACACGCTGTGTCACAAATTGTCCTAATCTTAGCCTATTTTGCATGCATTTTTGGCGTGCCTCCTTTTTTTCAATATTGCTTTTTTCTTTTAATAATTTTTTGACAACATCTATACATTTATTTATATGATTTTTATGCTGTTCGATCACTTTTTGATGAGCCGTTATCTGACATTTTTGTTCATCAGATAGCCTAGATAATTCATCTAATTTTGTTTTACTAGATTCATATTCTGAATCACGGTCCTGGATATCAGTATATGATAATTCGGTTTGGGTTGATTTTGATACCATACTATTTGAATTTGAGGATATCAGTACGGTGGTGGTACTATTATTTGATGTTAAATTTGATATTGTTGATACTGTTGGTACGGCTGTTAATATTGTTGTTGTATTTTGTGACTGTTGCTGCTGCTGCTGTGTTTGTTGACTTTGTTGTATTGTTGATATTGTTGTGGTTTGAATTGTTGGTGCTGGCGGTGGAGGTATTGCTGTATGTACTACATTGGAAGCAGGACGATTTTTATAAAATTCTGATTGTACAACACCGCCACTACTTAGACTAGAGACATTTAGTAAAGGTTGTGGACTAGGCGGAAACATTGGATAACCTTGTTGCGGTGACGGACTTTTTGCACCGCCTGTACTAAGTTGCCTAATCGGGCTATTACCCGTTTTACTATGAAAATATTCATTAATTTTTTTACTATCGGCTAAATTAGGAATAGTAACTCTTGGACCCTTTGGATTTTGTGGTAATAACAGATTACCACCTAAACTTCCTCCGCTATCCACATCCTGTAATTTTCTTTTACGTTTTCTTTCTGTTAGTGTACGTGGAGGTTGTTTATCAGGGGTATTACCAGACTCCACCTCCTTATCACTATGGGAGGACCCAGTGCTCATATTTGAGTCCTGGTTATGTACTGTTGTCTGGCCACCTTGTATTATAGTCGTTTGGGGTGCCATCTGCAATTGCGTTCCGGCGGACATCTAAAACAGAGACAAATATAGAGAAAAAAAGAAAATTAATTAATTAAAAATAACATAAAAATCCATCATGGAGGTCAGACATACATATCTCTCCTCCGTATAAACATAACTTTACTTAATTTCATATATAATATTTACTTTTTATTTGACAAACAAAATTATATAAAAAGTACATATTTTAATTTAAAAAAAAAATAATTTAATTAAATAAATAAATAGAAAATACATAAATAAAATAATATGTATATTCATATACAGGAGAATATGTATGTACTTCAACATAGAGAAAAACGCAAGCAAATACAAGCAAAATGGCGATAAATGTTAGAAAAAATATTTTTTTACATGTATTTTCGTTTTTAAGACATTTCAATTATGTGATTTTTCAGGACGTTTTTCTTTGAAAAACCCAACAACACTTCTTTATTTCATATAAAATGAAAAAAAAAAAAATATTTTACCATTTATTTACAAAATCAAAATGGCTGAACATTCTGCACAAAATAAAAAATTATTTATTATTTTTTCTGTTTTATAAATTAAACTTTTTTCTTTCGTTTATTTTAATCAAAAATTTCCACACACAACACTTAATTTTTGTGAAACACAACACAAAGTCAAAAAACAAATTAATTTTAGTTTTTGTTTCATATATTATAATTTAAATTAATTTTTACCGAATTGAAAAAAAAAAAAAAAAAAAAAAATTAAATTATTTATTTATTTTTTTTTATATAATTTTATTTTGCTGTTTATTTGACAAAATAAAAAAAAATCACATTCACACAATAGCTCTTTAGGAGTAGTTAAATTCAACTAACACAAGTCAAAACCACAAAAAAAAATCATAAATACATACAGATTCTTAATCACAATAAATTTTTTTTCCGTTTATAAAATTCTCATTTTCCGCTCTCACCAAAGCATCGGTTCTCACTGTATCACACATACATCTACACACGATACACAATTGCATTTTCCTCTTCTTTTACAAACACGCACACATATCTTACTAATACCGCGCACATACAATCAAAGTACCACGTGGGATCGTTGATGCGCGCACACTATTTGACGTCACTTACAATAATGGCTACCCATACACAGTGAACTCCTTTTGAATGTATTGTTTTATTATTCATTCTTTTTTATATCATTATCATTATAATAATTTGCAAAAAATTAAAAAAAAAAAAAAAAAAAAATTTACACTTTTAATTTACAACGACAATGCACCGTGTGGTGGCTGATCAAGAAACTAATTACTAAATTATAAAAATAAAATAAAAATATTTTACATGGAATATTGCAGGGTAGTCAAACATTTTTAACACACTCACACATACACATCGCGTTAAACATATAGATTTATGTTGTAGAGTAGATATCAAGTGCAAATATAGTACGCGAAATAAAAATTGTACAAAACTGGAATAACAATAGTTTTTTTTCACGATTAAATAAATAAAATAAAAATATATCACAACAATATCAAAATGGCTGACACAACAATAGAGAAATTGAACATACAAGGCAAAAACCAAGAGATTTTTTTTTATATAATTGACAAATCAACGTACAAAAAAATGTATATCTCTGTGTACTAAAAAAAAATATTACAATCCTATCTCTAGTGGAAAAGTTTTGTATATTTTTTTTTCGTTCATTTCATTTTTTTCCCAGTGAGTTGGTTGGTTGGTTGGTTTTTTACGAAATTTTTAAGTATTGATTAAAATACAAAAAAAAAACGGAAAAGAAAAACAAACCACCACCGCCGCCACCAACCAGTGAACGGAATGGGGAGGAAAAGGATATATTTATAAGGTAATAACAATAGTAATAATAATAATCAAATGTATATTCGGTGGTGCGATGTGAATTTTATTTTACAAATTTAATTTTGATAAGCTCAAATGGCGGCCAAACTTATTATACACAAAATGATAAAATATTTCTAAAATTAAAAATAACAGCTGTAGAATTACTAAATCGGTAACGTATATACAAATTCTTAAATATTAATTTTTAAGAAGACTTAAGGTCGTTGCAGCTGCAAGTGCTATATAAACATTGCACAATTATTATTCATCTGCTTCTTTTCTAATTAAAAACTAAATTTCATGTGTTAAAATAATTACGAGTAACATATGTAACTTAAAAGTGTCAGATACGGATCAACATCTATTGGACAATACACAAATGTCATTTTGACATAATTTTGGCAGCTTGCCCAAACTCAAGTTTTATCAATAAGTTATCTCAGACAATCAATAAGTACTTCAATTTTAAAAATATTTTGGTCAATAATATTTTGACAAAACTCGAAATATGGTCGCCTAATCGATTAGCTTTTTTTGATCAACTCACGCATTTAAAATTGTAAACTTCCACTGTACAAGCTTAAATTATAGAATTAGCTACTAGGGTTTACGAGTTCGGTAGCAAAGTAAAATAATTAATTATTACTTTTAAATTTTTTTATTTGTGTTTATTTTTTACACGATTACAAAACGCCACCTTATATTATAACTTACGAATTTTGAATGATTTAAGTTACACCACTGATTGATGGTGCTTAAGTTTAAACGTTATTACTCGAAGCCCTCTTAAGTTAATCCATCTAAATTTCAAGACCACCCTATTATACAAGTAAACAAACGATAACTCTATAAATGATTTTTATCTCAAATTTACAATTTTGTACTACGTATGTGTAGTGAAATTGATGCTTGCCTTGTTAAAATGTAAAGTACACTACTGAATAATAATTGCTTATAAGTTGGTATATTTACACATTTTTGTCTCCTTATCTTTTCGTGTTTTTGCAAACTTTCAGCCGCAATCCACAACTAATGTCGATGTGTTTTCTTTTTTGTTTTGCTTGTTTCATATTTCAGCAACCTAGCCGAACAAACAAACACATAAAATTATTCAATTCAAAATCCAACTAATAGATATAAATGTTAATAAATAAATAAATAAATAAAATTTATCACGAATTCCATTCTTATTATATTATAATAATGTTATAATTATACTTGTAACACACACACACACACAACTTTTTAATTCTCTTTCATCCATTTTTGTATATTTTATACGTATGTACATACGTAAATAAAATAAAATTAATGAAAAATAATTCATTCAATTTATTGAAGACGAGATGTTTTTCGTTTTGTTTAAATTCTCTGTTATATACTTGTCAGCCATTAAAATTTGTATATAACGAAAAACCTTATATTAAAAATTTATAAAAATTCCACTACATATAGACTTCCGTTTCTTGTATAACAATAACTTTACAAAAAAAATTACCTGTGTGATAATGCCTTTCCCAAAAAAAAATATTGTACCAAAATATTGTAATCTCACTAAACCATCAATCTAATAAACATAGCTAAGTCACAATATTTTTATCAATACTACTATTAAACTGATATATTGAACTAAAATAAATACAACAAAAAAAAAAAAGAAAAAACAACAACCATGGTACACACAAATTTAAAAACAACACAAAAATTGACACAAGACATATTATAAAATCACGTTTACAAAGTCAAAAACAACGGCAGAGTTGTATTCAATTTTTTTTTTGCATTTTATCGGTATTACAATTCTCGCGATCTTTCTCTCATCGCGTGCAATAGTCAAACTAATCGCGTTATTTAATCAAAGGCGAAAAATATAATTCGTTATATACTTATAAAATATATGATGTTATCTTAAAATTGTATCTAATCAATATAGCAAACATATATACAAATAAAATTTTTTCAGTCAAAGAAAGGTGATTTAATTGGGTAGTGAGCGATCATCTTAAAAATATGCACAATTTTTAACTAAACTATGACAACATATATACACATATTCTATATTATACTTTTATAACATACTTAGATACTTTTTATCAGTCAAAAGCAACAAAAATGGAGTTTCACTACAAAAATTAAAATTACCGAATACAAAAATCAAAAAATTTGTGTCATAATCGTAATGTCACTCTTTTTGATTTTCATTTTTTTTTCCATTTCAGTCAAACCACGACGACAATATTTTTGCTTTTGTATATTTTAATTATTATGATATTTTTTTTTCATTTAAAAGGTTATAAATTGTTTACAGCACGTTATCTGCGCGTGTGTGGCGTTTAGTAATTAACTAATATTAATAAAACAAAAAATAAACTACTAGGTAGTGATTACGAAATGATCATATGATATAAATTAAATTGACCGCCGCACGTATTACAATTGCAGTTTGGTAAGTGAACACATAATCATAATAGGCGTGTTTGATTTATGAATTTGCTTAGACAAAGTGACAAAAACTCGAAAATACGAACTATTATCCAAATCTTCAACCATATCTTTAGCAGAACATAATTATTTTAAAACATTCTAATTTCTAAAGCCGCAAGATTGTAATATGTATTTAAAATATTAGAGTGTTAAGCCAATAATAAAACATACATATTTATTATAATTACACTTACCACATACTTGTAATAAACGTTGAAATGTAGTATTTGAATATTAAAAGCTTTTACAAATATTTAAAGTTAACGAAATTAATGCGCGGCCTACAGATGACAATACACCTCATTTACTAAACACTACAGCTATAAAGTATGAACAATAGAAAAATAATTTATAAATGCACCCAATTAGCAGCGTTCATAAATATTTTTGTTCCTGATTGTTTTTTTTTTTTTGTTATTTTTTCAAACGTGTCCAGACAGGATTAGTTTGTTATAATACGTACAGAAAGTCGGAAAGTATCGTGTGCTAAATAAAATTAGTGAATTACTTTTTATCGTGAAGTTCAAAAAACAGTTTCCAGGTTTTTATTTACATATTTTAATTACCAAACTGCTAATTTAAACAATGCCGAAGAAAATCAACGAATTCAAAAAATAAAATAAAAATTAGGACAGTCATTCATCTCCGTAAGTACAAGGTGAAACGTCGAAGCATTTGGTTAATGGGAAAAAATGTTTGATGAAAGGAGAAGCCAAAAAATAATCAGCTATTGATAGCCAACTAACCCAAGCTTTCAGTGACTAGAGTGAAGCTTTGTGGAGTAATGAATGAATGATTCTATTTAGTTTTTAAATAGTAGATATTAAAAAAAATTAAATACTTGTGAAATGTAAAATTAAATTAGGACCTAGGCGAGGCTACTCCACTAAAGTAAAGTAATCAGCAGACATGAGACAATATGCCATTTTCTCGAAAAATAATTTTTAAAACTCTCTGTGGTCCTTCGAGCCGGATCGGTGTGGTTCTATCGATTTATCACCGTAAGTAAAATTCAGAGTCAGAATCTAAAATATAAACGTGATTAAATTTTATTCGTGAAATACTAAATACGTAGAACGTTGCAAATCAATTGTGCAAAATAATTGTGTGTCAATCGTGAAGAACTTACAAATCGTGTGTGAAATTATGTAGTGAAATTGAGTGAAAAAGTAAGCTTTATAACAAAATGGGCGCCTAACTGATAAATCGAACATAGAAGAGGGGTCCAGATAAAATTACAGCGTGTGGCTGGGTTAATGTCCATATTCAATGAAGCTGAAAAAAATTCGACTAAACGCAACAGAAGAATCTGATATACCCGAATTCGAAGAGAATTATTATTTATGTAAGTGCTTGCATAATTTACCGCGAAATATGAAAGCTCACCTTGATCTCGCAAATGCCGAAAGCAAATTACAACCGTTTCGAGTAATCTCAGCAGCAATTTGCAGATACAAGGCTCCCAAAAATTAGTTTATGTGGCGTTTACATGCAATGGCAGTCCTTTCATGAACAACCCTATTCCCTTAGTCGTGCCACTTGTCACTTATATCGACAATCAAATTTGTAATTCTCTTAGTTTATCGATTCAACAATCATCGTTTGTGACAAAACTCCTTTTACGTCGCATTCTCTTATATTAACACTTTGATCGACTAAAGGAATGCCAATTTAAAGTTGAAGTAGACGATTAAGGGAATAGGCGACTAAGGGAATAGGGTTAGAAATGTACAGTTCAACAAATCATGCAAATTATGCTCTTACTGCAAAAATTTCAATACGTAAAAGGTTTACTTAAAGGAGAGGAGAAAGAGTCTAATTCGGCATATTCCCATTACCGCTACCAACTACCATGAAACATTCCAAAAATAGTCAATCGAAACCGTCACAATATGACCTCATTTATAAAACTGTTTACGGACCAACCGGTGATAATGCAACCAACTGCAGCTAACATCAAAAAAATTTCCGGCACATTTGATGAGGTTATAAGAGGGTTGAAGGCGCTAGGACACGAGGCAGAGCAAAGATATATACAGCCGATAAACAAACTCGACAGTGAAACAAAGGGACTTTGAGGCAAGGACAAGGAGATGTCAGACAACCAGCGTAAATTTTCAACTTTCATTCAATCAATTAAGAGCATTGCTAAACAAACGTGATACATTGGAAGCATTGAAAGGAAGTGCAATGCATCAACTACAGTGAAATCATTTGGGTACACCTTTACATTCATATGCAACTTAAACAACTGCAAACTGTGTTCCTTATGCAGAAAAGCTAATCATCGAATATACGAGTATAAAATATTTAAGGGAGAACACCACTGTGACCTACCATTTTCAAGTGCTTAGTTTGGAATTTTTTGTTGAGAAATGGGTTGGGTTTAGAGAAAAAAAAACTTTTAGGCTATATTTGGCATATATTTAAGTAAACAAAAAAAAAATTTATGTAAAAAAAAATACAAAATGGCGGCGCTAGAGTAGCTTTAGTAGAAGTGATTTTGCCTAGAGTCGCTCCGCTGCACGCAGTAGAAGTGTCTTAAATTTGTTCCTGGAACAAAAAATAAACGATTTTCATGAAATATATTAGTTTTAGCATCGAAGTACATGAGGAAATTAAAAAATTCGAAAAAATAAAAAATTGAGACAAGTTTGAAGAAAAAGTTTAATTTTTCGACTATAATTTTCGTATAAAAAGTTGTATATCTTTTTTAATTTTTAATGAATCAAAAAAAGCTCATGTACTTCGATTTTAAATCTATTTAAGAAGCTACAGTTAAATTTTCAAGTCGATTGAACAAAAATTGATTGAGTTCTGCTGCGTGCAGATTTCCAAAACACGGTTTCGAGAAAAACGCGTTTAAAGTTTTTGGTATCAATAACTTCTCAATAAGAGTTCTCAGGAAAATGCTTGAAAACCTTCTAAAAAAAATTTTTTTTAGCTATAAACGAATTTGTATCATATTTTTGAGGGTCTAAAGGATTTTTTAAAGGCAAAAAAAAAAATCGATTTTTTGAAAATCTCACAGTGGTGTTCTCCCTTAAAGACATGCAATCTGAAGAACGAGTAAGAATAATAAAACAACATGGAAGATGCTTCAACTGCCACAATACAAACCACAGAGCGTACGACTGCAACTCGGCATCGAGGTGCCAAAGGTGTTTTAGACGACATCACTCAATGCTTAATGAATCTCTAGAACCAAGCAAAGATGACAAAAAGCAAGTACCATCAGAGGCATGTGGGACAAATATCTCTTGTGCTAAAACTTCAGTTATCAATATGCAAATAATTCTACGAACTGCAACAATCAATATAAGGGATCACCAAGTTTCCGATTATTGTTGGATTCTGCATCGCAAACTAATTTTGCTTCTGAAAGTTATATCTAGAAATTGAATTTGAATAGGCATTATCGTATAGTTTTGGTTACAAGTCTTGGAGAAACTGGCATTGGAAAAACCAGAGCAACATGATCTTGCATTATTATATGGGCTCACATTAGTAGATTTTCGTTTAATGAGTCTGGAACAATTGATGTTCTACTTGATACGGATATTTTCTTCGAAGCCTTTGAGGATGGGAAACTACAATGAGAGAATGGTGTAATTTCCACTATAAATAAATTATTTGAATGGATAGTAGTCAGAAGGTGTCATTATTTTGGTGAGACCACAAGTAATTTTAATATTTTAATTGACATCGATGGAAGCCTACGTAAATTTTGTGATATTGAAAAACTACTCAAAGCGATCAGGTATTCTCACGAAGAAGATAATTATGAAAAATTCTACAAAGAAATTATTAGAACATGTGAAGACAATATATTTATTATGAAGTAACCTTCTCGTCAACCACCTCATATATTAGGTTCATCCTACAATCTCACAATGAACCGCGTTATACTATCTCGCATTGCAAAAGAAGCAAGCACCAGTACTAGCATCAGAATCGTATTCGATGATTCTTCAAAATCAACCATATGCTTGTCACTCAACGACTTATTGATGGTAAACCAACAGTTCAACTATCATTGATAGAGATACATTTACAGGTGATGTTGAGAAAATGTATGTGCCAGGAGAGGTCAACAAAGATGATTGTGAGTAAGAAAACATTTTGTAGAGATGGAGTCAAGGAAAACCCGCGTGTCGTTACTTGCTGGCTTACTCAGCAACCAGGAGTATCGAAGAAGTTGGGTATAAGAAACAAAACAATTCACCAACGCAGCAAAGGAAATAATATGTAATTCTGAACGATATTTATGTTGATGTCCTCATGACTGGCGCAGATACCGTCGAAGATGATGTATATTAAATATTTAAAGAACTTTGGAATGAATAATTTGCCATGAATTTCTCTTCTTCGGTTTAATTAATTAAAATCCATTACAAATTATTTCTCAGTTATTCCTAATTAATAGTCAGACATTATAGATTAAGCGTAGTAGATTCTAAAAGCCTACAATATCACCAGCTACTTACCAAAGGCAAACAAATAGCTAAATCTACTTCAAGTAATCAAAGTGAACTGTATGATGAAGCTTCTTTTACCAAAGTGATTAGCGAATGGTAATTACCATATTATTATTAAGAGTTTCCTAACCTAACCAGAAACACCAAGTTTCCAGTGAAAGTTATGTTTCAATGTTCAGACAGACAAACATCAAACTGACAATTCGGAAGCTCACTTAGATACCTATCATTGGGACATCACAACCTTACCTATTGAAACGCTTCCCTATTCTTCAGAAATTTATTAACAAGTGTCACAAAAACGCCAAAATAACTTTTTGGTCCGATTTGGCATCCTCTCATTAAAACAACGTTTTTCAATTTACCTCGGCTTAGCATTGAATTTGTTCGCAAAAACTTAAACACTCTCTCTAAACGCTCCCACAACTAATTCCAATTTAAATTTATTGAGCAAATTTGTAAAAATGTTCTAGGCGCCTGATAGCCCCCAAAAAATGTTGATGCCTAATTAAGATTTAAAAAAATTCGATCGAAAAGATCAATGTACACATTAGGAACGTAAATGGTGATAAGTGCCCGAAAAGCTACCTAGGGCTAGCGGGCTATCAATTTGTTAAACAAATACAATTATTGTATTCGTTTTGTTTTATGTTCAAGTTCTATGCCCGCCCATTTTCACGAAAGTTTATTAACTTTAATCGATCATGGTTTTCCATATAAAACAAATTTTAATTTTTATTTAAATTCCATTACTCGTGCATGTACAATGTACATCCCTTGGTTTTAGTAAGCCAGATATCTCAAAACCTTAAGTTCTTTAAAACGGAAACTGACAATTGATTGTTTACAAATATTTATTGAAGTATGTTTTAAGCCCGTAGGGAAGGAGAATACTTATATTCAGGAAAGTAAAAATTCTTAGCATAGGCAAGTCATAAATTCTTTAAATCTCAATGGACAAATCTGGTGAACTGAGCTTCAACGTCAAAACTACTACTCTATAATTCAAACTAACTTCACTATATTTATTTTATGTGATGTGACATTTGTAAGAATTTTTTCTTGAAATATTTATGTATCGGGTTTTCCAATGGGGACTTGACAACTTTGAATTTAATTTGTGAACGCACCCTTTGACTAATCATCGAACTGTCACTGTCAATTTATTCAGTAAACTCAACATTAGCATCATGGTAAAGTACACGAACGTACAACGTCTGCAAATTATAAAAATTTACTACCGAAATTCGGAGTCGGTGACCGCAACTTTAAGAGCGTTAACTCCAATTTTCGGTTGTAATTCTCGCCCTAGTAGACAGGCAATAACAAGTTTAGTGCAAAAATTTGAGTCTACATATTCGTTGTGTGATGTTGCCGTGCCAGTCAGACAACGGGTTGGTCGAAGTGTCGAAAATATCGCTGCCGTTCAGGCGTCCGTAGCAAACAATCCAAAACAGTCAATTCCACGGCGTTCTCAAGAATTGGGCATCGCCCAGACCACTTTATGGCGAATTTTGCAAAAGGATCTTTTGGTTTACACCCATACAAGATCAAGCTGACTCAAGAATTGAAGCCGATGGACGATTTGAAGCTACGTACGTTCTCCGATTGGGCTCTGGATAAGATGCGCCAAGATGATGAATTTCATCGCAAAATCATCTTCAGTGATGAAGCTCATTTTTGGCTCAATGGGTTCGTCAATAAGCAAAATATGCGTTATTGGTCGGGTGAAAATCCACATGTGCTTCATGAATCAACCCTTCTTCCACAAAAAATAACTGTTTGGTGCGGTTTGCATGCCGGCGGCGTCATTGGGCCATATTTTTTCGTCGACGATAACGATCGTCACGTTACTTGTGAAGTATATGGAGTTGGACGACATGTGGTTTCAAGAGGACGGTGTGCCACAAGCCACACAGCACATGTTACAATCGATTTACTGAAAAGCAAGTTTGATGAGCGTCTTATCTCAAGAAACGGGCCAGTCAATTGGCCGCCTCGTTCGTGCGATTTAACGCCTCTTGACTATTTTCTTTAGGGCTACGTCAAGTCATTGGTCTATGCCAACAAGCCGACGACGTTGGAACAGCTCAGAGCCAACATTGAACGCGAAATAGCGGCCGTTTCGGCCGAAATGTGTGGCCGAGTCATCGAAAATTGGGTCCAACGAATCGACCGCTGCAAACGTGCCCGCGGTGGTCATATGAACGAAGTAGAGTTCCATTCATAATTGTTTTGATTGTACTTCAAACCGATAATAAAGTTTTTGAAATATCTCAAATGGTTTGCGATTAATTTTAAAAAAAAGTTGTCAAGTCCTTATTGGAAAACCCTTTACATATGTATTTTAAATAATAAAATGTTGAATCGGCTTTTGAACCGTTTCAGAATCAAACAATCTGTGGATGCTTAAATCCAGTGTTGACTGCTGCTTTACATGACAATTTTAAAAAAGTGACATTAAACACAAGATTAAAAGTTTTCATTTCAATACAATAAAAAGTTAAAAAAAAACAAAATTATACAAAACAATAAATAAAAATTTAAAATTGCAATTACCTACCTACACTTGAAATTGCACCAAATCACTCACACTATCACATTTGAATAAAAATGTTTTTAGACCGGATTGAAAATATTTCAAATTCTGACAAATTTTCAATTCATCCAGAAGGCTATTGAACATTTTGGGAGCCAAAATTAAAAATGAGTTTTGAAAGTTTGTTGTGTTGAATCTTTGAAGGCAAATATACTGAGGGTTCCTCAAGTTGTATCTAGTGCTGACCTTCGACTGGTTCATAATGAATATAAATAAAGCTTTCAGTACTTTAAGCACAAACAGATGTCTAAGTGGAAATATCCCCAAGGATTAAAATAGAGGATTAAGAATAATCCTAACAATATGCTTCTGCGCAATAACGAGCGGTTGAATTCTGGAGTAGTAAGTGCCACCCCAACAAACTAAGCCATAAGACAATTTCGAGTCAACTAATGCAAAGTAAATATTTCTTACAACTGCAGTCGGGCATGCACTATGTAGTAGGTAAAATTTCCTAATCATTATAATGAGATACTTGCGAAGGTCATTGATATGGTATCTCCAAAGCATAGTGTTATCCACAGTTAGTCCGAAGTACTTAAAAGATTCAACGAATTCAATTTTAACACAGCCATCGTGTTGCAAGCAATTTGATCGCAATTAAGAGCGTGATAAAGAACAATAGGGCCTACTGAAAAAGCATCGCTAATCTTAAAGAACGTATCATTAGTTTTTGTATTTAAGAACATGGTATGCGCGGAGCACCAGTTCCTCAGGAGGATTAGGTTCGATTGCATATCATCCACCAGATCATCCACGAAAGCGATCAATTGGGAATTAAAGTCAATATAAAAAGTAGAATTCAAATATATCAAAAACAGCAATGGACCTAATACTGAACCTTGCGGACCACCATCATTTAAGATTTTGGGCTGACTCACAATATCTTTAATCTTAACAACCTGGGATCTTTCGGACAAGTATGAGCAAAACCAAAGCAAAGTGACGCCACGAAACCCAGCACAAAAAAGAACTTTGTGATTAAACATATCGAATGCCTTCGTAAGATCAATAAAAATAGAGGCAACCGCATTTCTCTGATCAAGTCCTTCATATAAACAGTTAGTAAATTCCAATAGAGCATTTTGAGTGCCTCTGGATTTTCTGAAGACAAACTGGATGTCATGCAAAAAATTGGTACTGTCCAAAAAACTAGTAACCCTCGAATGGACGAGCTTCTCAATCATTTTACCAAACAAAGAGAGCAATGAGGTTGATCTGTAGTTTGAAATATCTTTTCTATCGCCTTTTTTAAAAATTGGAATAACAACAACTTCTTTTAATCTAGAAGGGAAAACACCGGTAGAAAAATTTAAACTTACTATGTGTGAAAAAACATCAACAATATAAATGGAGAATTTTTGACGAGGATTTCCAGACGAATGCGATATTTAAGCTCCGATATTACATTTAGAATTTCAAGCGGGAAAGTTTCTAAGAACACACACAAATTTAATTGAGAATTACTGTTTCAAATTTGCGACAACATTTACGAAGTGATTGTTAAGCAAATCAGTCAATTCGCATGGATCGGTTACTGAAGCATTTTCATTAACAGATATTTCTTCAATTTGACTAATTTCCAACTTTGTTTAATGTTACCATTGACAGCTTGAAACTTATTATTAAAATAATTGGATTTGGCCAAGCTTATTTCCTGCTTAACAGTTCTAATTAATGCCTTAACTCGGTTTGTGAAGTCCGGATAATTTAAATTATTATTAAGCTTTTTCGAAAATTTATTTTTGTGCCTAATTTTCCTAAGAAGGGCAGGCTTTATCCAAGGCTTAATAATTCTATATTTCGCTTTAACCTCAACCAACAAAGTATTTCCCTCAACATACAATTTAGACAGAAGACCAATTTTCTTCATTTAAAACTTTAAATAAATCTGAATAATTAATAATTTTGATATTCCGTTTCAATTTGGATGAGTAACAAATAGACCCATAAATAGGTACAAATTCAATACTGGTCATACAATGGTCAGTGATATTTAAATTTCGCATGTCAGCTTCGTAGCTAAACTCAAACTTCGGTGAATGTCTGAAAAACAACTCATTTTGGAGTTTTAGTGCCAGTGATAACTTGAGATTTTTTTCAAAATTTACTATACGCTTGATGTCAGCCAAAATCGAGTTTATCACTTTTACAAAACAAAATTAACAGAATTTGGCATACGCTTACAACTTCACAACAAGGCAAGCATATCAAGTTTAAGATCTCGGAAGAAAAACAGCACAGTAAGGCAACACATTAGTAGTTTCTCAACTATGGACACTCATTATTGTAGATCGGGTCCTACACGCAAGGCAGCAACACAGTTGAAAAAATAACTTAATTTTTAATACAAGCCTTGCATTACGCTCGACTCATGTAAAACAAATTATTTTAAATTGTAAAGAAATCATTACATTAAAATGAATTTTAACGCGATTATGAAGATTTCTAAAGCAGAATTTGCATTAAAAGTTATTTTTAATAAAACTATTAAACATTTTAAAGTAACCTAGTCAAATTAAAATATTATACCAACAATAATCGCTAAAACAAGCAGCTTCAATATATAATAAATTCAAGCAAGTGTTTTGCGTTATTGATATAAAATTCACTAACTCAAACCGACTTTTATTATGTATGCTACAGGTAAACTTTTCATATTCGACCCTCAAGGCGCCAAAAACAAAGACCAACACCAGAAAAACCACGCTGTCAAGATTTAATTAATAGGAATAAAAAACAAAAATTCGTGGCTAAAGTTACAGAACTTTTAACGTAGCTTTAAAATTTAATACTCCTAAAATATTTTATTAATGCAGCCTGTGATAAATTTTAATGCAGTTGCTTGACGATTCTTTTACAATTTGCTTTATATTCTAATGGAATGTTGCACTAAAACTTAATATAATTGCTGTTATACAAATTAATGCACTGTGCATTAAAACAAATTTTAATGCAAGGTTACCGTTATTTTGTGATGGAAGCTTGATATGGACCTACATGTAATGCAATTTGCATTACATAACCCAGTTTTTTTAACTGTGTAGAAACTAGTTTAAATATAAATCGGATGTGCACATTGTACCTGAATGTTTCCCACAATCCAGCCAAATGAAATATTTACATAAAGTTTTTAATTAAGAGTTAAATTTATCTTTTTATAAGACAAAAAAAGACTAATGCGATCGGTGTGTGGCTTATAAGCTCATTTTGAAACGTGGCTATCCGAAAAAAATATTTTCTAAAAGGGAACCATTAAAGCACATTTGAAAACGTCATAACATGGTACAAATCGACTTAAGGTAAAGGTTCAGATAAAGTTCTGATATCTTAGTAAAGTATCTATTATTGTAACAGATGTCATTTTGAAATATTAAAATCTCGAGTACAAAAAAAAACAGGCTACTAAATTAAGCCAACCAAATTCTACACACTTGTTTTGGTGGTTAAATAAAATTAATGATGATCGAAAAAAATTATTAATTTTTTATTCACTTACGTCATATTTTGTAAATATTCAGTCATTACACATTCCATTCTTTTCCACTCCACTCAATACAATTTTGATTGTAAAATAATTTTTTTTTTCGTTTTATTCTGCTATATAGATAAAGATAATAATAATGAACGCCATTTTATTATTTATTCATGTTTCACTCGCACTAACTGTCAAAATAAAATATACACGCATAACGTCATCTGAACACGTATAGCATTTAGCATATAGGAGAAAAATTAGTCATTATATGAAAATTAAGATATTTTTAGAATCCAAATTTTTTATTTTCATTTCTTAATTATTATTAAATTATTTTAATATTTTTCTGAACATTTTTAAATAGAGAGAGATTCTAATATGGTAGTGAAAAAATAAATGTGATTGAAGCAAAAAAAATTATAAATTAAATTATAATTTTATTACTACAAGAATTTTGTGTATGTATCATTCCAATGGTTTTTTTTTCTTCATAAAAATAGATTTTTGTCGATTATTAATAGATTTTATAATTATTTTATTTGTTTATTATTTTTTTGTATTTGAAAACATAAATAAATAGAGAAAAAAACTTCCTTTCTATTTTTATATAGAAACAAAAAAAAAAAACTTAAATTTTTTTTTGTTCAATTTGAAAAATTTCTAAAATATGTATTGAGAAAAAAAAAAAAAAAAAGAAAAAAGTTTGGTTTTGTATATCGAAAGAAGTGAACAAAAAATTTAATGTAATTATATATTAATTAAATGAAAACATAGGTTGGTGGGAGGTAAACAGCGGGAGGGGTTTGGTGAGGTGGACACATTAACGTTAAGTAAAGTTGTTTTATATTTAGTTAAAACTAGTTATATACATATTTATCAGTAATGGAGGACGTTTATTTATTATAATTCGACAAATTGATTTATTCATGAATAAGAGGTCTGTATTCTTCATCGCTAAATTAACAATTTATTATTAGTAGGGGTAACAAAATGATAATCTAGTGTGTAGTATTTACCAATACCAAGGGATTTTTCAACTAAATTTTATCAAAATAAATCAAGCAATAGTCAAAATAAGATAATGAAATCGCACTTTTGCAGAATAATATTTTGCGATCAAAATGACTAGGTAATAAAATTTCCAAATTAAATTTAAGTTATTTACGCTTATTTCATAATTTGTCAAATAGCGTATTATATATTATACAACCTGTTTTATAACTTATTGGAAAAAACCGGTCTATGTATTAAGATAACCACAAAGATCAAACAAAACCAGTTAATCAGAATAGATAGATCAACACAGACGTTAGTTAAATGCACTCAAAAGAATTTGTTTTGCGATCTTAACAATATCAAATATATTATGCCGGATTCTAAAATTACAGGAGGCACATACCATTTTTATTAGCGTTATCTCCATTTTGAAGTATATAAAAATAATTTACATGATTTATGCTGATTACGATTAGATTAGGGTGGTGTACCAGATAAAAACGTTGTCATCCTTATGAATTAGCCCAAATTGAAAATACTCGCGCACTAAACAATTTACTTGTGAAATGTACGAGTACTTCGCGTGCTCTTTTTTTTTTTAAATATAATATTTTGTTTTTTTAATAATAGATTTTTTTTTTTTAAATCTGATTTTGCTTTGTCAGACATTTCACGGTTGTTCTATTTACGACAATTTTCTCGGCAATTTATTATTAATTTGAATCATAAATTTTTGCTCAAGCAAATAAAATGTGTGTAAAGTGTAACACAGTCAGATTTGTTGTACTAATTATGACCTCAGGGTGTGTATCACACACCACACACACTCGCACACTGTAAAATGTCACTAAATTTGCAAATCTTAATCGCAAGTTTTTATATAATAATAGATAGTATTGTACATACATTTTGAAGACGTGACATTTTCTATTCATTTTCTAACGTTGCAATCATAAACCAAACCAAATAAAAAACTTTCGACAAAACTTTTTCTCTTCATCACATCAACACAAATCAAATCCAAGATATGCGCCGCGCTTATAAAAATATTTCTCTTCATTATTATTATTACTACTACTATTATGTGTACCGAATGAAATTTGTGATTCCCAAATTTATATTATCTCATAGGTTACTACGCAAAAGAAAAAAACTGGTACCGTTATTTTGTAGAAAAACAATTTAAAAAAACGAATAAACGTCAAATTGGGCATTTGTTTTATTTGTTTCGAAATGGACGCATCATAAGGAGAAAAATGTGATTTAATAATTAGATTGTGCAATGATCATCCCGAGTATACCAATAAAAAAATTGGTAAATTGGCCGTTGTTTCCAATAATACGGTAACAAATGTAAAAAAAAATGTCAAATCAATCTTTCTGTATCACGCAAGCCCGGATCCGGAGAAAAATCAGGTGCTCCAAATAAAATGTTGGATCAGAAAATTGTAAGAGTCATTTCGAAACATCCCTCGATGTCTGTGCGAGATTTTGCCAGAAAAACCAAAACAACCAAATCGATTGTGGAACGAGCTAAAACCAGAAATAATCTACGGACATACAAGAAGTCAAAAATCCCCAAAAGAAGTGTTGAACTATTTAATAGAGGGATCGATCGAGCAAAGAAACACAACAAATGGTTGAACGAAAGAAAAGATTCTTGTTTCGTAATGAACGACGAGACCTACGTCAAAATGGATTTCTCGACACTTCCAGGTCCCCAATATTACATCAAAAAGAAAGGTAAAGAACTGGACGGAACAATTACTACCATAGCTGTTGAAAAATTTGGCAAAAAAACATATGGTTTGGCAAGCAGTTTGCCAATGCGGCTTAAGATCACATCCATACATAATAAATGGGATTATGAAAAGGTGAATGTTCGCCGTAAAATGAACAAAAAGTTTGAATGAATACGATTATTTAAAAACTGTACAATATGTGCAATAGAACAAGTACAGAAAAATAATGATTATATATTGCCGTTTAGTTTTAATTCTTCATGTACAAATCACAAATTTCATTCGGTACACATAATACTATTAGTTTAAATTAACTTACTGTAAATCCAATTCAAGTTAGATTGAATTGTACGCATTTATAATATCCCCGAGTTTAGTTTATACAATTTTTACTGAATATTAACATTATATACTTTATATATAAATTGTTTAAATATTGTATTTAACCTTGAAATTATATATGCAAGTAAATATATAACAAAAATATATTTTACTGAAGATATATACATACAATTTATAAGGAATGAAAAAGAAAATTTACTTAAATATCATTAAAATATTTTTATCATCGATTTTTATGTCTTTTTATGGGTATTTTATACATTTTATATGTAAAGAATATTTTTTTTACGTTTACAACAAGGAAAATATAATATTGTGGTGTATTTTGATAAAAACCAAATGAACAACAACAACACAAAAAATGTCTACATATATGTATATATAAAAAAAAAATTACAATTTCGAGCTTGAACTTACGAGAATCTGACTACAAAAGACAATAATAACTAAATTAAATTTTATACAGTAACTAATGTCATATGAACACAAAAATATAAAAATCTAAACAAGGCGGGGTCATTGATGTGTTATAACAACACATAAGTATTTTTAAAGACACATATTCGATTCAATGATGATCGAATAATTGAGCAGCGTTGAAGATCATTTTCAGGTATATAAATTGAATTAGGCACCTACTACTTGGCTAAAGTGGATGTTTTTAATTGTTCTCTCGCAGCGATGATCAATAAGATTATAAACTCAGAGTTGATGTGCACTATAGTTAGTCCAGCAATAGTCTCTGTCATCACAATTCATATTGCACTCAAGCTTCCGAGCCGCATCACTAGAAATTCGAACAACTATAGTGGTACCAATTTCGATAAATTGTCTTTCTATTATCTAGGGCCTGGGCTAAAGGGGGTTTGCATTGGGTTAAATGGCCATTCTTAAGACTAAAATAAGCCTTCGGCTATGTATGGACTATATTTGTCAAAACATAAAATACTATTATCACACAAAAACCGCTAACCATAAACAGTAGTCGAGTTTTGCCATGGATTTTCATAATAGAGCGGAGCTTTTCGTTTTCGTAAAAATCCGAAATTGAAAAGTTTACTAATATGTCTCCCTTGTGTCAGGAGACAAACGAAAAAGTACAAATTAAGAAAAAAAAAATGAATTTGTCATTTTCACAACCCGACATCCTTATAGACCACCAACGTAGCTTACTGCCACCGTACCGTTACTGAAACCTGGGTGGTAAACCTGAAGTGTCAGGAAGGACGAGTTGCCTGCCTCGAAGATTATGTTTGTTTACCTACCGCGCTGTTGCAAGGAAACAAATGACAAAATATTACACCGGCTAGCTGTCCAGAATAGGGAATTAAGGGGTCCAATTACTGGGTAAACGGGCTGTTCTGCGCTCTTCACTTTCGTCCCATATTTGCCGGGGGTATCAAAGGTAGCGAAAGGTACTGTGGAAGGACCGCTGAACAGAAGGAGACCAGCAAACCTGGCGTTTTAAAATGTAAATCAGCGATTACAAAGTTAATGGACTCCTCTAGTCACGTATTTGACATTGTAGGGAAACAACTGGTTTCTCTAAAGCTTTTAACAAATTGGAATATTTAAACGTATGCAGAAAGAACTTTGACATGTAGTTGGTCTTTGGTGAATAAATTGCCTTTGAATTCTAATATGTGTAAAGTAATGTCATTCTCCAAGACAATGTTATCTTGTGTTGAGGCTTCATACGTTTTGTCGGGTGAACAATTTGAGCAGAGTTTATGATTTCCGTGATCGTGGAGTTGTTTTCACCAGTAATTTGATTATATAATTAACAAAGCCTATTCTACAGCCTATTCTACAATCGAATTAATTTTTTAACAATTTTGTACACAATTGGACATTAGTTTTTGAATGTATTGAATGTAGCATTGTTTATCAACAATTTCTAGGAGGTACAAGCTAAATTTTCTCAAAAAATCAGACAATTTTCCGGGAAAATGTTTACTTTTATATATATTTTTTTTCAAAATCAGGAAAGATGTAAATTTTTTGATAATTTTTGACGTTAGGATTGTGTATCTATAATTTTTAGAAGATGCTAGCCAAATTTTCCGGAAAATATATCTCAATTTTCCGCGAGAATTTTACTTTTTCCACAATATATTTTTGTTTTATAGAAATCATGTTGTTTTTTCAATTTTACTGTATAGGTACTGTTTTTGCACTGTCTCGATTCCTCAATCCTTTTTATTATCAAAACAGGATATCTCCGTGATAATTGCACAAATTATTGCCGTTATTTTATTTTATTCTTACATTAAAAAGGCCATCATTTGTTTCAATCATTTGTCGATATTCAAACCAAAAAGTGTGATTAAGTTACAGTAACGAGAATGGAAATTGCAACACCAACATTTTTCAAATAAAGTTGTGCTAATTGTTCCTGATACTTTTCGTATGAGGCTGATTTTTATTTAGGCAAATACAATCGTTTTTCACAATTCACAATTCGCTAGAGGCAGATTGCTGTTGAGATTGGATACAATTACTGTGAGTCATTTTTAAAAACAATTTTATCTACCGGTAAACTGCAATGCAAAAAGGGAACCACTCCAAAAAGAGAAACAACTGCACAAGAAGATTCCAAAATAACAAAAATGTCAACAGTATCACTTTAAAACTGCTGTGGATATTCGGGCTGAGTTCAAGGCGGTTGTCTGCAAAGAAATTGTATCCAAAAATTCGTAAGCGGCTCCTGGAACAAGGATATAAGGCCAAGTCCCTTGCAATAAAAAACGTTTCTTTCGGCTAAAATGAAATAAAAACGTTTACAATAGGCTCGGAGCCACGCTGATTGAAGTTTACAGCAGTGGCGAACAGCTATTTTCTCTGACGAGAGTAAATTTAGCATTTTTGGATCGGATGGAATCCAGTATGTCAGCCGCAAATTCGACGAACGTCTGAGCGATCAGTGCCTGAAAAAACATGAAGCTTCCAGCCAGCCAAATAATTTGGGGATGTTTCTCGTATCATGGAATTGGAGAAATTACTTTTATTAAAGGAACCGTCAAAATAGAAGCCTTCAAACAAATTTTAAAAGACCATTTGTCCCCTTCATTGAAATGCATTTTTTGAGTGCAGACACTGATTTTTCAGGATAACTCTCGCCCTTTGTCATCGGCCGAAATTGGTGCGCATCATTTGTTTTCATTAGTTAATTTTAGATTTAAGACGATGAAAAAAAAAATTAAATATGTATGTATTATTATTTTTCGGCTGGCAATAAACCGGCACACAAAAAATTAATAATTGAGATACAAAAAGTTGATAAAACGGCACAAATTAATGAGGAACCAACAAAAATTTCTGGGCATCATAAAATTCATTTTTTGGAACAAAATATAATAATTTGGCAACATTTATAATTTTTTGGCACAATTGGAATGGAACACAAAAAATTATTTTTGGGCATCGAAATAAACATTTTGAGCGACAAAAATATTAAGCTGACAACAAATTTTCATAAATAAATTATTTAAAAATTAAACAATTGCAATTAGTTTTAAAATATTCTGGAAAATGCAGATTTATTTTTAAAATTGATTCAGATCAAATATTAAATAATTTGTATCGATTAAATTTAATTTTAGGTCTCGATTTTTTTTGATTTTTTTATTACTAAAAATTATTTTTTTCTGTTAAAAATATTATATTTGTTGCCAATTTATTAATTTTGGTGCCAATGTTTGTCTCCACAGTATTTAATGATGTCCTTCAAAAATATTTGTTTGTATTCTCGTATATTATTCCAAAATATTATTTGTGATGCCAATTTATTATTTTTGATGCTAATTTTTGTCGCCAAAATTTTTTTCTTGTATGCCCGTTTAAATTGTCCCTTATTTTTCTTCCGAGTTAAAGTTTCCCGCAGATTGGCCTCGAAATTCACCAGATTTGACCACCATTGAAAACCTCTGGGACATAATGGCGATGAAAATTAATAAACAATGCAATCATCCGAAAACCTCAATTTCATAATAGAAAAAGTATGGTATAACGGACTGACCATCGACTACCTGCAAGATTTAATTGACTTCATGCTAACCAGAATTAAAAACTTCATGCCAACCAGAATCTATAAAATGTTTCTTTTATTACAAAGAACAACTTCTAAAACAATTTTTTTTTTAAACTAGCGTAATAGTTGTAAGATATATCTTTTTGTGCATTTTTATGGCTGTTGCACTTTCTATTCTCGGTACTGTATAGTGGATGTGGTTAAAAATACCAAAGAATTACTGAAAATCGGTTAAATGTATTTAAAATTCATGATCTTGCCAAGATTAATGATGGGCGAGGCCTAATTAGTATGCCCAAACGAATTCTGCAAAAAGCCATTAAATTTGGGAAAGTAGGGAACCTTCAAAAGTTGAAGTGGATTTGAGGGAAAAAGATTTGCAATCTAGACGTACCGGAGTACTTTTTGCCAAAAGCCATTTGCCGATGGACCAAATTTCTTATTCCGGTGCAGCAACATCAACTTGAAACAAATTGGCGACTATTTGGAGATTTCCCAGAGAACTATAGTGGATTGGGCTAGTTTTTGTTGAGAAGTTGTTTTTGATGCATTCATCCACTAATCAACTCCGATTGGTGGCAATGGGAAAACGGTGGAAATCGACTACCTAGTCGAAATTTGGTAGGCGGAAGTATAATTGCGAATACCATGTCGACGGCCAATGGGTGTTTGGAATGATAATTTTTTTATATTCTTTCACTAAATAAATTCATTTCGATCATTAATAAATGGATATATGGATTCCACCAAATACAAGAATAATTTCGGATTTTTGGAGAGCCTATGTTTGGCAAAATATGTCATTAAAATCACGTAACATGAAAAAAGATTATTCCTTCAAAATATTTATGAAGCGATCCGGTATTCTTTACCAGGCAGCCGTCACGAAACTCCTGAAGGTGACCTTAACAACGATCAAAATGAAGATGATGAAGAAGAGCAAAATAAAGATGAATTTAAAGATTTTGAATAAACTAAAATTGAAATTTTAAATAATTAAACAAATTAATAATATTGGTTCGTCAACCTTGCAGACACAGATCAAAGAGCTTTTTTTCGCCCTTATCACTCCTTCTGTTAGTACCACAAATGTTTAAAAAAGCAAACATAGAACGTTTTGAATGTAATTTTAATTCGTCGTATACCTTAGAGGATGGGGGATGCTGCCCCCAAACCCCCACTTTTCGAGAATTTATACAATTCTTGTCTTAAATTTTATTTATAATTTTAAACTAAATAAATTCGATTTAAATTGAAAAAAATGCAAAATTTTCCCGAAAAAATTACTTGCACTTTCGAAAAACTGTTGAGATACAATCTCAACATCAAAACCTTTATAAAACTTGCACATTTTACGAATTTTGAATAAAATAATAAAACAAATTTTTTTTAGAAAAAGTTTAATTTTCCCTAAAAATGAGAAAATTTTCCGAGGAAATTTAGCTTGCACGTCCTAAAAACTATAGATACATAATCCTACATTCAGAAATTTTCAATATACATATATCTCCTTACTTGATTTTAAGTACCCAGTAAGTAAATTTAGTCCACAATTAGTTTGGGGAAAAAGAAATTCTTCAACAAGCAAATTCTCAGCCTAATACACTTCAATTTGACAGTAAGTTAAGCAATCAAATGGAGAGACAATCATATCTAGGGAGAGAGCTTTAGAATGTTCAGTGAAAGGTCACTTCCCAGAGTGAACAGAACAACGATGTAAGTGCATCCATTCTGGTTCTAATTGACGCTTGCATGTTCTCGAAAAACATTTTCACGCCTGGGCAAATATTCTGGGCGGTAAATTCATTTGGTTCCATCAAATCTCCGGGAGGGGATTATAAGTATGTATATATCCTGTGTATTTTTACCGCAACGCTTGCAAATATTGTTGTCTAGAATTTGATTAGACTTTAGACAGCCAACTTTAGCTTGGAATGCGTTCCAAGGTGCTGGAAGGATATGAGGGTGATTTTTATTCTAAAAGTAAGAAAAAGGTTCCGTGAAGACAGTAAGGATTTCAGATCCATTAGTCTTACAGAGCCCCATTAGATGTAATGCTCTCCAAAGGTATCTTCTAGAACTAAATGTTCCTTCGTTAATATTCCAGGCCTTTTGATAATACCAAATACGAAGTAATTCAGAAACAGACACAAACAAAGAGAGTGGACTCCTACACCATCAATAATCCTCCATAATCAGTAGGTTTAGAAAGAGGAGCATTGCCTCCTTTGGTAACAAAACTATTGCAGCTACTAGAGAATGGCTCCAAGAAAGTCATCCGTGCTCGTAATGGACCAACTACTCTTACTAGATGATAAAATTCTCACTTCCACAACCAAAATTTCATTTTACGAATTATATTGAACCTTTCAAAGATCTGGAAAAATTGTTACCAAATTGCTAACAAATTGTTTTCCAATTACCTTTGAACATTTTGTAGCTTAGCTTATATTTCCCTACAAATTCAAATCGTGCAATTTTGTGAAATTCCAATAATTTTTGAAGCTGATTTCAACTCGTAATGTTTTAGCTGTCGAAAATCTTGTGTACTCATTAAGGTTTAAACCATTTTGCAGTTGAATCATCTATATTCTGTTAGATCAGACATACACAGAAATACTATGGGGAATATTAGACAGAAAAATCCGGACGGTTAATGACCTAAGAATAGCGGTTACGGTTAACACGCCTGAAGCAAATTATCCGAATTCATTAATTAATTTGAAATCAAACCCAACTGGATTTTGGCGTTAGCAGAAAATAATGGGCCCCAAAATATTTTTTTGTTTTTTAATTACTAGACTGAAGTTTGTCATAAAAATTCTAATTGAAGTGAATATTTGTTTTTACTATATGTATATAAGTGTACTTTTGCCATCATAGTTACATTTTTTCTAAATTAATTAACTTAAAAAAACAGAAAATATATCACTACTGATTAGGTATACGATCTACCAGGCAAGGCAATTAGTATGCTAATTTAGTATGCCTCCAGCCTATCATTTGGAAATAGTGATGTTGACTTTCAACCGGGTTCAGGTGTAACAATATATTTTTAAAATTTCCACAATTTAAAGTGTCATTGAATTTTTTAAATTCAAAGTTCAATTAAATATTTGAAATTTTGACACAATGAAATGAATTTGTATTTTACAGTTTTATTGTGTTTTCTTAAACACGGTAATTTCTATGGTGGTTTCGTATGAACGGAAAAAAATTGATTGTAACAAAAGGATTGAAAGCAAAAAGATCGAAAGAACAAAAAGAACGAAAGATAAGAATATCGAAAAGTAGATTCCAGAGAAATGGAGATTTAGAGACTTTTCAAAGTTTTAGATCTTTTAGTCAATTCAATTCAACATTTTGTGATCACATTTTTCCAAAAATGAGTGAAGATGTTTACTAACTGCGCATCAACGTTGTTGATTCGCGACCCAAAATTTGATTAATTTGGTAATACATTTTTGTACGCTGTAAACCATAATGTTTTGAAGAATGCATTATGAAATTTCTTCACAAAGTGGTATTATGAAAATAATCATTATAAATAGTTTCTTAGCCCAAATTGTACATTTGAGTAATAATTTTAAAATATGAGCAATCTTTTAAGGCAAATAGTTACTACGTTTATGCACAGAGTCGAATCATCTTAGAGTTCCTTATTAATTTATTATAGATGATTTTGAATAATTTTTAATGAAACATAATCGAAAATTATTAAATTCAATCGAACCTAAAAAACACAATAATAAATTAGTATGCTCGTCCAGCAAAAAAAAACATCCCATTGTAATTGTAATGAAAATCTGAATTAATTTATCAGACTACCATTGTGCTAAGATTAGTAATTCGTTATTGTTGAACTTATCAAAATCGTGACTTTTAATTCGACTTAATTTTGTAGTTCGTCGAAAACACGCAATAAATTACTCCTAGATCAGGTTTCAAATTTTCAATGGAAACCCGGTATTCAGACTAGGAAAAGAATCGTTATTTATGGTAATTCGAAACAAAATACATGTTACAATATGATTTTTATACTTTCTGCCGTAGGCACTTGGCGATACACACATTTTTAAAAAATTTTTTAAAACACTTGTTTTGCGAAATATTTAACAAGTGTTTTTAAAAAAATTTTTTAAATGTGTGTGTTACAATATGCGTCAGATTAATTTAAGAACAAAATAAACCAACTCAAGGTTAAAATAAAGCAAAACTTTCGAAATTCACTTTGAAACAAATTTTGAAAAATCGGCTTTAGTTTAGATTAATTTTTTTGTTCACTCGGCTTGACTTGGTAAGCCAAGCTAGTTATTAATCCTTTTTTAAAGCTTGATTTAAACCGAACTACAATATTTTAAGCTTAATATAAAATGGTTTTGCATTTTTCTTCGATATAGCTATCGAAATTCTAAAATGTGCATGGGGAATCATCTTAATCGTATGAAAATTCAAAGTAAATTGAATACGGAAAATAGAAAATTTAAATTAAAAATATCAATTCAATTTTCTTGAATTTTGGGAATTTTCAAATGCTGCATTTTGGTTGATGTAAAATGAAATTGTTAAGAAAAAAAAATTAACTGCTTTTTGTCAACAAACTGGTTTAGAATATATCAAACAAAAGAATATAAAACTCGAATTTCGATAAACTTCCTTGAAATTCAAAATTATTAAAATTCAAATTAAATTGAAATTAAAATTTCTACGAAATATTTTTTTTAAATAAATTAATCTACAAATTCCAAACAAAATTCAAAATCGTTTTCTACGATTTTTTTATTGGAAATTTCAAATTATACCAAAATAGAACTTCCTAAAATCTAAGTCTAAAATTGGTCTTCCTAATCGTTTTCCCTAAAATTTGTTTCATGCCGTCAAATTTGGTACCCTTGTACAGAAGGTTTTTAAGATTTCAGTATACGATAATTTGGAAACTCAAAATCAACCACAGTTCAGACTTCGACAGTCGTTGAGAATTTGATATTTAAATGTTTAACTAGAGGTTGTACCTCTGACAAACAATGTTAATAAAATTGAAGTAATCCTTAGAATCCTTAGTGATCCAGGTTTTCAGATAAATGTTGGAAGTGAAAGTGTAGCAACTAGCAACTGGAAAAAAAAAAAGAAATTCGAAAAATAATGTATGAATTATGTCTCCTCAGGAACATTCGAACGGAGGGGTTTTCAAAGGATTTATGGGAATAGTAATGCACATAAACACAAAAATACCGTTATGAAGGTATTCAAAAAATGTTGTGTTTTTAAGTTGGCAACACTGTACCTAATTCCCATACAAAGCTGCTGTTTATATTAGTCGTGCTCAAGTGCAATCTGCGATCTTTATAATGGATAAAATTTGCAGAACAAAGAATTTGTATTAATTTTAGTGTTGCCAATGAAATTTATTTTGCTTAGTCGTTTACAAACGCCTATTACCGTATGAATGTAAGACAGTGCTTTTTAACCGATGGTTCGCAGACCACCTGTATTCCGTGACATATTTCTACTGGCCCGTGGAAAGTCTATAATAAATCGTATTGAATTCTTTTAAATTTTCTGTTCTAAAAATGATTCTTGTTAGATAATTAAACGTAGAATTCTTAAATATTTCGGATGTAAGGAAATCTGTGTGAAAGCAAACATTTAAGCTGTGTTAACTTCGTTTGCGAGGACCCTAAAAATGAATGATGGGTTACTTGCCATACGAATTAACCCAAAACAACTTTGACCAATTTGAATATAATGTTGGTTTGAGGATTGAGTTGAGCGTTGAGTTTGGGGTTGAATTGAGGGTTTCATTTTCGAGGTTGGATAAAGATTTAGTGAGCAGTTGACAAATTTTGTATATATGCTGGTTAAGTAAAAAAAAAAATTTAAACTATGAAAATGTATACATACTAAATCAATCATTCTTGGCGCGACTGAAACGTGATTAACAAAAGATGATTGAACTTTAACATTTTGTTGTTGTTGAATTTGGGGTTAATTTAAGAGCTGGGTTGCATGCAGAATTGGGTTTGAGCTAGGGTTGAGTTGCGGTGTTGTTGGAGTTGAATTGAGGTTAGGTCACCGGTTCAGTTGGGAATTTATTTGGAGTTCAGTGGAGGTTCTGTTTCAAGATTGAGTTAGAATTGAATAGGGTTTAGATGAAGTTGAGTTAAGTTTGAGTGAGTGGTTTGTTTGGGGATTAATTTTGGTTCGAGGGTTTAGTGGGAGCATAAATTGAATTATTTGAGTTAAGTTCATTCACGCATGTTTCCGAATCGATTTGATTTCGGGATTGAGTTAGCCGTTGAGTTTGGGGTTGAGTAGAGGGCTGAGATTTGGTTCGAGCTGGGGAATTCAAATTTAGTTAGCTTGCATTGGAGTTGACCAATAAGTTCAATTTGGGAATTATTTGGATTAAACTGCCATTTCGGCGATATTTTTTTGAGTTCAGAAAGCAAGAAAATGAATTTACATTTTCTTGAGTATCCAAACATTTAGTAGCTAATATTTACTGCACTCAAGTCTCAAGATCTAAACCGGTTGGCTTTTTTCATCAAATTTTATTAGTTTTACTTGTTTTGCATTGCAGCAAGAAAAGTATGAATTTTCAAAAAACTGTTTATAGTCTTGTAAACTCACATAATAATCTGAAATCAAATCTTTGTGGTTGTAGATTGCCTGACAAATAGGCGCATTGCATTGCACACATTGTTTCTGTTAGTGTGAATTTTTAGTTAACAATTTGGCGTAATGACAATAATTACTACTTGTTGAAGTTTTTTTTTTTTTTTTTTTTTTCGTCTCAATCTCTGCCATCTTTTCTGGGGCTCTAGGCACTCCCAACTCTTTCGCAGTTCCCTTTTAACGTCCTACCTTACGCCGTTGCCAGCCAACTCGAGGACGTACGGCTATAGACCCGCTTTTGTTTAAACCACCTGCACATTGCATTGCTTCATGCCAGCCTATAGTACTGACATGAAAGGTGGGTCGGCCCATGGATTCCGCACTCTCAACAGGGGGTCATAGATGTGTTCATCGTCATCACCGATCGTAATCAGATGATGAAAAATCCCTTTTGCATCCCGCCCCTATAGGGATTCGAACCCGGTACCTCCCGATCCAACCGCCGTAGCTTTAACCACTGCGCCGTTTGGTCGGTCTTGTTGAAGTTTTTCATGTTACACGTAGATTGATTAGTGGTGTTCGAAATTTGATAACCGTTGATATTTTTCTATAAAGCGAGAAAAACTAGGTTTATTTTGGCATGGTTGAAGTAAGGACTAGAATCACGAAGAGAAGAGAATAAAGGTTTAGAATGTACTTATGTATGTACATAATTACGGTAATAATTTAAATATGTATGTAACACCTTTCATTTTTGTCTTAAAACGGCTTTCTTAACGGCGCCTTTTTACTAAACTTGGAATAATTATTAATTAATTTCGCGATTATTCAACAATTTAATAAATTGCTTGCTTGTGCACAGAAAGTAATACCAAGTGATCGAATATGTAGGCATGTAAAACAAATACGAAAATAAAAACCGAGATTAAATATGGAAAAATTTTTGATCAAAACCAATTAAAAACAACAATTTTCAAAACTAAAACTGATGCGCAGTTTAAAAACACATAATACAAGATTTGTGATAATACAGTAGAATCTAGATTTTAAGATGTGAACCAACAAGCGAACGCGATATACAAATAATTATTTGAAATCGATTTTTTTTTTTTAATTTTGACGATCATCAAAAAACTAAAAAACGTATAATGATCAGACTTAGCATAGCAACAAGGTAAGCGCACACATTGTAAATTATAATTTATAAATTCCAAATGAATACAAAACTCTGCTGCTGTAAATGCGATTGCAATAATTGAAAATACATTAAATATTTGTAATGATAAAGTAAAAACACAAAAAAAAAAACGAAAAAGTGTACTTTACATTTAAGGTCAGAGTATGTATGTACATTATTATTGTCAATAGATACGACGACGCTTGTTATACAGTTCAAATACAGTGCACAATATTTTAAATGTGTACTAGAATAAATTTTTCTTAAGTAATAACACAATATCAAAATGATACATTCTTCAAAAACGAATATATTTAAAAATGAAGGCCAGAAAAAGATAAAATTGTCATTCAAATAATTGTAAGTTTTCTTAAAGAAATTTTTTTTTTTAGTAACAAACCGGTCTTTTTAAACAACAAAAACTAACAATTATATTCAGGTTGTTTTACAGTTTCTTCTTGATAATTATACCGCGAGACTTGCTTGTTATATCATACAAAGATGATATCGAGTGTTTATAGTTTATGATTTTTGCGTAAAAAAACCATAATTGGTCGTAGTTATTAATGTTGAAGGTTATTTGGGTTAATTAGATTAGATTTCTTCATCGTGTTCTTTTACTTGGTTAGGTTAAATAAACTACAACCTGGCAAAATATATAAAATAATATATTAATGCAATTGTACATAGTGATCATAATGTGCACAGGTAAGAATATAACAGAGGTTGATAACCTGTATAAATGCGTGTGATAGTTTCTTTTAAAAATGAAAAGTATTTATTTTTAAAACCATAAAATCCAACAATTTTGTATCGCCCTTGAATTTGGTAAGCATATATTTACAAACACACACATATCTATGTATATGTATTTATAAAATTTGTAATGTTGTTTTTCCTTTTCTTATATGTTTCTTTTCTTTTTTTCTAGATTGGCTTGTGAGATAACCAAAAATACTTGCATTTTTTCTTTTATTGTATGAATATATGGATATATTTGTTTGAATTTCTTAACATTGTTTTCACTTATAATAAGTTAAGCGGAGAGAAGAAACTACACAAAAAAGATGTACAATAAATAACGCGTCAATTTTAATTTTCAATAAAATACAAAAAAAATAAACAAAGAACTTCTTCTAAGACCCTTCTCTAAAACCTTGTACAAACATTAAAAATTCACCCCTAAAACTGTACCACATATTACGTCTTATAATTATTACTTAACTGTAATGTACAAGTTTATATGCCTTTATATTTAGATTATGTCATTTATAGAGTGTGATTCTTGTATATCATGTGTCGCAGTTTTACATAAATCATTTTGATGACGTTACAATTTTTGTTTAACCTAAAATTATCATATACCGATAAGAATACTATAGTTTTTTTTTATATTCAATTAGAGTATTTCATAATCGCCCAACTATAGATATATGCAAGAATTAATTAAACGATGAAATACTAAAGATATATCATCTTATATTGTTTACATATCACAGAAGTAGTTAGATTCCAATAATTTATAAAGACAAATAAAAATTAAGCTTTCATATTCATATTAAAACAACAACAAAAACAACTGATAAATACGAATATATAAAAAAGTTACAATAAATAATTTTCACAATGAATAAAAAAAACAAAGTTTTTGACCTCACAAAGTAGTTGTGTGGCTGTGTGTCTTAAACTTAAAAAATATATGATAATGAAAATTGAGTTTCGTTGTTTTTTGCCAACAACGATAGTTTTTTTTATATGTACAATTATGTATGTACACGTAACGTACAATTTTCTTGTAAATAGTGTATCGTATACCTTTTGCCATCATCATTTCAACCATATACTCTTACATCATCGTATTTGAGGTCAAGTTAATGTCGCGTACAAAACTAAACTAAATAAAATTACTGAATGCTATTTGGCTTAGGTTAAGGTGTTAATGATTTTGGAGACATAAACTAATAACCTGTTCTTAATTAGTGCACTTGGTGGCAACTACGTACAAACATTCTTGTCGATATTACCGTAAGTAGTATCGATTATAGTATCTGTAAAGCTTGATAATTTAATTAGATAAGCTCAGTGTTAAATCAATTAGTTTTCATTTTGCAATTGTGGGAGGAATAAATCGAAGCGCCATCTCTTTTCTTTCATTTGACTAATGTCGTATAATTGAAATAGAATGATTAAAAACACTTTATATAATTTTTCTGTTTTTTCTGAAAAATGCCTTGTGTGGTGACCCTCGAGAAAAGGGGTCACCATTTTTTATATGTTTTTCTGAAAGCTTAGCTACCTTATAATCAAACAACAAAATAAGAAAATGGGTTATATTCCTTTTATAAAATATGATTTTTTGATAATATCTGAACCTGAATATTATAAACAAAAAGATCCACTTTTTATTCATTTCACCTATTGGCTGAAATGCATAAAAATAAGTAAATATTTTCACTAGCTCAATTTAGAGTATATAACAAAGACTTACTAGAATTGTGATTTAGGAAAATATAAATTCTTATGATATTTTTATGCATGCCAGCTATTGTCAAGAAAATGCGGTTCAAATTGAAATCTAACAATTTGTTCTGGACAAATCAAAGCTTAGATTAAAATTTATCGGCTTGACTGCCACATCAAGTAGATTTTCGCGTGTATTGCTAGTTATTATCAATAAAACTAATTGTTCTCGCTTTCCTTATGGAATTTATATTCAATCAAATTTAATTCGACATAAGAGATTTGTAGACTTTGAAAAATGACGACTAAGTTAAATCCAGACGCGACTAAGGAAATCACATTTTCCCAAATAAAAGCGCAAAATTACGATCCGTGTCAACTCTTTGGGCGTATAGTCGGCATTCATTGCTCTCAATTATTATAATTTCCAACAACTTTTAAGCACATGTTTCGTTCGCGATTAAATAAATTTGTATTTGAATAATCTATGTAGTGATCAAAAGCAAAGATTTTTAACCAATAACAATTTTGATCCAATAACAAATTTATTTTTTCATCGCGCAAGCAAACAAACTAGAATTTTAGATTCGAGGCGTAGAAATGATCACAAATTGTTATGCCCGAAAAACTGTTTGTCGTTGAAACGGCAAATACCTGACTTTTTAATAATCGATTAATTTCCAGATAAATTCAAAATTATTTCTAAAAGTCTCAAATATTCTTGACAAACGTTGTCATGTAACTCAAAACCTGCAAAACTTAACTAAATACTAAGTCAACGCTAATGCAAATCTCAGAAAGCGTAAACACCTCGAAAAATGTGTTACCTACTAATCGAATATACCCAATAAATTCAATATTAATGGATTGGGGATGCTTTACTTCTCGGGGAATTGGCTTGTCGTCAAAATGGATGTCATTAAATATATCGAAACCCTCCATCAAAATTTAGATGATTATACGTTAATCTAAAAGTATGAACGCGTATTTAATACTGTAAAAAAGCCGAGAATCTGTGGGGGAATGTTAAACGAGAAGTCTCACTAAGGATTAAAGAAACGAACAAAGCTAAAGTACGGCGCTAAAGGAGAAATCCTTGACCAAAACTCTAATCTAAGGTGGAACACAGCATATTTCGATGGATGAATGGCTGATAAGTTAATCAGTCCGGACAAGTATGCGGGCTCTGGATACCAGGCATCCTCCAGTTTAATTTAGCCTTCCTGTGACCTACAGGCAACATACCATTCCCAGCAACTCGAAAGAGTAAAATCAAAACGGTAGACAGGGCAGGGGTAGCAATATATGGGAGTGGGAGTGCCCTCTCGAAGTCCTTGGGTACCAATACTACCGTCTTTCTAGCAGAAAAACATGATATAGTAAACATCTAGGAGAGAGAGCAATGAGCCCTGATAGTATGTATCGCGTACTGGCCGGCAGTATTATAAGGTTCATTAAGAGCCTGAATATTAACTGGACGAAATGTATACGACAATTAGTTGGAAAGTTATTTGACCTTGTAAAAGGGCATAAATAATCCCCCTTGATATTAAGAACATGCCAATTTAGGATCAAAATTTCGGTATACGGATGAAATATATGCCATTACGGGCAAAATATTTTTTTTCTGATTTGTTTGGATTTTTTAATATTTTATTAATTGATTTATTAATTACGATCTATATTTATAATTTAATTAAATTCAATTCAATTTCTCTAATATTGCAACCCTAAAATGTCTGAAAAGCGAACTGTAAGCATCGACGAAAAGCATGAAAGTTCGAAAATCAATAACATTCGAATTTAAACAAGATATTTTAAGACTGTTTGATGCGGATGCGGCCCAAAAAAAATGATGAAAACGCCAAAATTTTACGTCTAGCTAGCTACAGTTAATACAATAAAGGATAACATAAATATAATTTTATCAAGTGTAAAAAGAGTAACACGCCCAACTGCAAAAATGTTTCAAAACAGAGAAATGAGATTATGGAGGAGATACAGCGACTGCTTAGTGCGTGGATAGACCATCAAACAAACGTAAACGTGTACTAAGCACAATTGTAATTTAAGAGAAAGCTAAGCATCTTAACACAGATTTGGTAGCTAAACATGATGCATCATCTCAGGCGGAATCATTTTTATAGTTCACCGATTCTAAAAGCGGCATTCTTTGCATAATTTTAGGGGATGCAGCTAGTGCAGATGTGGAGGGCCCGAAAAAGTATACAGAAGAATATTTAAAAATTATACAATTATTTCTTGAAAGTGAGTTTTTCAAAATTATTATCATCCTGTGAAAAATTCCAATCTTTTATATCAGAGAGGTTCTGGCTAACACATCTTCCTTTCTCAACGATTGTTTATACAAATTTGTAACTTTCCTTTAGCTTTCCCAAGTTTTATCTGAATTCATAATTTTCATAACACTATAACTGCGACTTTTTTCTTGCTTCAGTAATTTAAAGTTTTCGGATAACCAAGGTATTGTATTCCTATTTTGACTAATTTTTATTTCAATTAATTCACTAACCGTCAGTTTTAGCTTCAGGAACAAGCCATCAGTATACTTATTTAGGTCACTCTACGTTCTAAATTACCGCAATCGGTGATTTAAAATGAAGTTAAGCTTATCCTCAGAGTAATTTTTCCATGATTTATTTTCTTTCATTCAGCATTCATCTAATGACTTCGATTGTTTACTGCTTATATTTGCACTTAGCATATAATGATCGCTTATTTGTTGTTCTTTTATAACTTCAACTGGTTATTAATAGATCTAACAAACTTTTGCTGGTTTGCGTGTCTCTGGTGTATTCCGGGATTATTTGTGTCATTCTATTAAAGTCTCCAAATATAAAATTGGGTTTATTCTGATTGATAACATTTTCGAAACACTCTATGAGAATGATCTATATACTACACCAAAGATTCCAGTCGTATGATATCCTTTTATAATATGAATCGCTAAAAACCAAGCGCGGTCCGTTTTGCAATTAGATATTATTTTGAAAATTTACTGTTCTGATCACCTTGTGAGCTTCAAGCCATTTATATTTTTTGCTTTTGCATTCCAATCGGTGAATTGTCGACTTTGCTAACTTTGAATTGGGATAAAAATTGTTGTGACCGGTTAGGGGAGCGCCCCGAAATTTTGGTTTTCAAAATCTCGGTTTTTATTTAAATATTAAATTCCCTATATTCCAGAATTTATTATTTTTTGATATTTTCGAGAATTTATATTTTTGGTTATTTTCGTTTCGTAACCAAAATCACCATTTTCCAGAATTTATAAAAACTAAGATTTTGTAAAACCAATGTTTTGGAAACCAAAATTTCGTACCAAACCCATTAGTTAGAAATGGTCTGTATGCGTGTCAAGTTTTTAATGTTAAATTTGGCCTAATTTTTTTAAATAAAATTCTTGCCACACTTTTTGGGAAGGACTTTATTTAAAAAAAAATTATGTCGAAATAAGCATTAACAATGTTAAGGCCTCTCCAAAAAATTATTGATTTGCAGATGTAATACTCTTAATTGGAAGCGACGATATACATATGTATGAAAAAAAATTCTTCTATTTTACGGAATAAGATGTCAATATGAGTTGCAGATTAGTTGCGACTTTAATAGTATTACTACAAATTTTCAGCGCTCAGTGATATAAAATTTGCATAGGTGGTTTCATACCAAAATGACCAGGTTTTCGGAGTATTTTCAAAGGGGGTCTAGTCCTTCGTCCAGGTGCCCCCCAACAATTTGTTTCTAAAATTTCTAATTTTTCAACAAAAAACTTACGAAACTCGGAACTAGGTTTAGATAAATGGTACAATGAAATTAATCGTATGCTCGGATCGGTGGGGTTTCCACCCCCCGCCCCCTCATTTCAAAGCGGTAATAAACTGGTTAGTAATACAAAAAATTACTAAACGTCGTTCATCTACTATTTTCAAGTCAACTTCCAGGTTCTGCTTGAGCGTTTATTTTAATCCAATATTTCAAAATACCGGTAGAATTTTTACTTTTCGTATTGTATCGTTAATCATACCTCGAAACATTTTAGGTGTTCCGCTCTTAGCATTAGTTATTGTCGTACGATACATGGATGATATGCGCCGAAACGACTTCGGGGCTCCTAAATAAAATGTTTTAAAACGTCTAGAACCAATTTTCATTGACCGCTAATCATATACCGTCAATGAAAATTCATTACATAAACTACAGTTTTAGGTGCCCGCGAAATCCTTTATATCAAGCATTATTTGCCGCGCCTTGTAATGAAAAAGCACAATTATGATCAACATTTTCAAGAATCTATTTTGTGGACCAGTAGAAATATGTCATGGACCACCGGTTGATAAAATCTAGTCGAGAAGAGACTAAATTTAAAATTGAAAAATTCATAAATTTTGTAGAATATCCAAATTGTTAAGAAATTGGCTACATACATACATATAATTGATTACTTAAAACAGGACTTTAAAAAAATATAAACTGAGTGAATGGCAACATCACAAATTATATTCGATATCGTCAAATGTTCGGGTGTGGTTAAGTTATAGAGCAAATTTCAAATACTTTGATTTTAACTTTAACTACATTCAAAACTTTATGATGCACACAAATAATATTTTTTTTGCACTATATTTTGTATATACATATAAGTAATGTATATGTGTATATTTATTGTGTACAGAGGAAAACATTTTATTATTATGTATGTACTAGGAAATATACTGTTCAACTATATATTTTATATAATAAAAAATAATTTAATATAAAATAATAAAAACAATAATACATATAAAATAGTTATATTTCCAGAGAATACAGGGGGGGTTGGTTTTATAATCATTAAAAATATAGGTTCAAAATACTTCTTTAAGGGCGTAGCTAGTCACTTTTATACACACTTTTTCGGGTTCGGATATATTTATTTACTCCCAACTTGTCACCCATTCTTTCCGATCCAAAACATACCGACCACCTACATATTTATTTTTACATACGTATTATACATATAAATGAAAATTATTGAAACTCAATTAAAATTTTTGTTTTATATATTTTCCGAAAAAAAACAACAAAATATAATATTAGTAAAACCAACTAATTTTATTCAAAGAGAAAAAATGGATGAATTCTAGTTTTTCGTTGAAAATAGAAAAACATGTACATATGTACATAACACAAAAATTGATTTATCTCGAAAAATTACTGTCGAAAATGTGTATATTCTTTTATAGATACATAATGCAGCATATAAGTACATTTATACAGATTTATACGAGTATTTCTATATATATAATATATAAAACTACATATATAATTAAAAACTAAACTAGCTTTCTCTAAATATAATTTTATTAAACTTATTTAGTTTTCATATTAAAAAAAAAGAATAAAAAAATAAAACAAAAACATTTTCTTTTCATTAAATTTCCGTTAAGTAAAAAAAAAATCATTTAATCATTTGAATAAAAAAAAATTAAAAATAACAGTTAGATTGTGTCGTCTAAACAAAAATTAAGTACAAATAAATCGTATGTTAGATGTTGATAATGATTTTGTGAAATAATTAAACTTGAATGAAAAATATATCCACAATACAGAGTAGCTTGGATTTACCGTATAAACTAGGTGAACGTAAAAATATAAAGTCGCAATAGTTTTGGGACTAATACGCTTTGTTAAATCATATTGCGCATATAAAATGTTTATTTAGGGTTGCGATCCGTTAAAGAAAAGAACACAGGTAGATTAAGAATATAACATTTGTTGAACAAAGACATAATATAATCTCTTCGTAGAAACATAACAGAGATTCAAGTAATTTAGCTATAAAAACTTAACGTAATTTTTGCTTGGATTTTTTACTTACGAATATTATAATGATTAATTTCTAAGCTTCATAATAACATCGAATGACGACTTACCTGTAAATAAAATAAAGAAAGGAATATTTAAAAAAAAAATGTAATATATAGTTTTATCTTCAAGTTAATAGTAAAAATTGTATATATTCTAGGAACGACAAATATTCGCAAGTACACTTATACATCAATAGTTAAATGGTTCATTCTTTTATCCCGTGAATACCTTAAAAAAAAAAAAGTCTGTCGAAAGCTACTGTGAACAGAAAAACAAATTTAATAACAAAACACAGCAAAGAAAACAAAAGATGAAAGACGTTAAGTGAAGAAAATATAAAAATGGAAAAATATACAGGGTGCTGAAAGTTAGATGACTTCTTTCTGTATCCAAGATGGAAAACAAAAGAAAAAATGTTGTTTAAAAAGAAAACATTACACGAGATGAAGCAGCAAAAAAAAAAATCCACAATTATTTTTGCATAAATAGAAATTATACTTTTGTGTCTCCTTATCTTTATTTCTTACTCTATTTGGGTTTTGCGCGGGGGGGTGTATTTGCCACCAAATGGTGGAGTGTTAGTGGGATGATGATGAAGGAGATGATATATATATATATATATATATATATATATATATATATATATACATATATACATATTATATTCTTTTTATACACAGATATAAGCAAAAAAAATATTGATTTGATGAAAAAAGCAAAAAAAAAAAAAAAATAAGGAATGGAGTTGGAGGGACGGTTATTTTTTTATGTACATATTTGGTTGGCACTTTTTTCTGCTTCTCAAAAAAAGAAAAGAGGTATATATATTTATATATTTTCATCTTATATACAACAACAACCAAAAGAATAATATTATACATATATACTTATATACATTAAACATATAAATGATGATATATAAAATTCATGAAGAACTGAATACAATACTGTGAAAAATATAAAAATACTTGTACGTATCTTAAAGTCTATAATCGTCCATCTTTAATCCTTTTATTAAAATCCATTTTGTCGGTGCTATCAATGTCTTATTTTTTTAAAAAGCCTAATAATTCAAGGTTACCGTTAAAATTTGTTATCACCCAGTCCAAAAACACAGATAAGTACTAAGGTTGTTTAGAACAACTACAGATCGCTCTATTTATAAAATTTATATAAATACAGGTCAAAATTTACGTAATGTTTAGGTTAATATACCAAAAAAAAAATCTATTTTAAGAAATGAAAATCGCAAATACTGTTTTCATATTTTTATTTTCAATCTGCTGTAATGTGAAGGCGTTTCACAAAATAAAATGAAGGAAATTGAGGAAATTTGTGACAATTATTACATTTCCCAAATTTCTTCCAACTCAGTTAGATATTTAAATCGCATGAATGTCGTGATTTAAATGATAGGGTTATGATAGTAACATAGTTAGTAACAGAAAACAATGTTGGCAACACTAATTTGTTGTTTAGCGAATGTACATACATATTTATATAAAGACTAAAGCAATAAAGAACATTTTTGTTATGTGTGATGTACATGTACAACAAAATACAAAAAAAAATCCAAGGGTATATATAGAATTGTACCAGATAAAACATTGAAATGAATATATTGATGAAAAAAAAAATATTTTTTTTTTTTTGTACATAAAACAAGAAATGACTGCAAACAAGTACGCGCATGAATATTTTCTGCGATTTATATATTATACTATACATAAAAAAAGCTTTTCTTGATATTTTTCATTTTTTCACCGTAAAATGAAAATTCGATTTCCTTTTCAGAAATCACATGATATCCAAAAAAAAATAAGTCTATAAGAAATAATATAAGAATAACTTAGATCCTTAACCCTTTGTCGTTTGCCCGTTTAATAATCCTTGTCAAGTGGTTGTTTTGGTAGAACTCAAGCTACCCCCTACAAGTAGGGTGTAGTAAAAGATCAACAAAATAAATATTGGTAATTGTGTATTCGTCTGCTTCGTCCGTAACAACTCAACACAATCAAAATTAAAATTTATTGTATATTTTGATTGAACATCTAAAAATATACACTACTTCGTAATAAATAAAAAGTTTTTGACGTCAAATATACACTGTCTCTTGTTAATCGAGCTCCAACTGTACTGCGAGTGTGTTCACACAATTCTCAAGCAATTGTAATTTGAATTACTTTTGAGAAAAGAAACAAAACAGTTTTATAAAAAATAAATATTTAAATCGATTCAAGTAAATATTTTTGCATGTATATAAAATAATTATTCATCAAATAGTTCGACAAATCGAATTGCCGTATTACAACGTGATCTTCTATAATATCATTGAATTGACAAAACAATTATAAAAGAATATAACCAAAAATTGAAAAAACATGACATCATAATGGTTATATAAACGTGTAGTATAATTCTAATATACAATATTTACTTAATATAGATTTTTTGTTTTGTTTTTATAATTGATTGTTCACTCATTTCATTCACCCGTTTCGTATATATTATATCTCTATATTACAATTCAACTACAAAAACTAATATAATACGTCAGCAAAAAAAAAATTTCAAAACCAAGTTAAATTCATTTTAGCTCTATAAATAATATTATAGTAATCATTTAATTGTATTATAGAATAGTTTTACGAACAGCTCAACAACAAAACACATAAAAGAAAATTATATACTTTAGTTTAAAAATAGAATCTTAAGATATAATGCGGTTAAATAAATTTAGGAAAACTTCCTGGCTACAAATTGTATATGGTTATTATGCATTATTTTATTACCTGTGCAACATGATGATTATAGTATAAACTCAATTGGTGGTAATTTTTAAAATAAATTTTCATATTTAAATATATAACTTAACGTCCTTGGTTAAATATTTTATCATCCCCAAAAATGCCGTTACACATCTACAACTTTATTGACAAGTGATTTAAAAAAGTACTTTTTCAACTTAAACCGATCTAAATACACCCCCACTCTTGCGAACATAAAAAAAAAATTAAACAGTTACTAAAAATCACTGAACTCTATTCTATCTATGTGTAATGATTTAAATTATAAAAATAGAAAATATTTGATTGATTTTAGTTTTTTTTTCTTTATTATTATAAATATTGAACAAAATTTCGTCTTTACTTTTTCTATTTTGTTCTATTTTTGCTTTTTTGAATTTCATAAAAAGAAAACATTTTTTTTGGTTTTATTGATTTCTTTGTACAAATAAAAGAACAAAAAAAAAAGAAATGTTTCTATTTTGCAAAAATCCCACTCAAATTATGCTAAAAAAATTAAATTACAGTGTGATTGTGAACAAAACAACAAAGAATAAATAATACTTCTATTAATATTTAATAAAATTATTATAATTAAATGTACCGAGAGATGGGGAACAGGGTTAAAGTAACCAAATAAAATATTAATTGGTAGACCACCGTCGTTCGATAACTAGATTTCTTTACCAACCACCCTATGTAATATGTCCACACAGAATATTAAACAAAAAAAAAAAATTGCTATTTCATTCCCACAATCGTCACAACAAATAAATAAAACAGATAACACACACAATATGAAAAGAGAAAACAAGCATAATAATCGAAAAAAATGAGATGGATTGTAATATCAACCTATCTCCTCTCATACTAATAATTTTTTTTTTATTTTGGATGGAAATTTAAACAGCAACATATATACGAGTATATTTGATAACAAAAAAGGTAAAAAGAAAAACAATGGTATTAAATAAAAGATGGCGACATCCGGAAAATCAAATTATACACATGATGATGACCATCATACCAAAATCCTATATACTAGATGATAATTAGATACTCACGTATAAACAACATGAACTCATAAACATGTTGATAATTTAATTGCACTACTACATTTTTTTTTTTTTAATATTTATTGTTTAGCTCTTATCAATTAAAAGTATCACTCACACATATTATTTACACACAAAATATGCAAACCAGAAAATAATCTTATCAAAAAACAAGTTTGCAATCACTTAACAAAAAAAAAAAAAAAAAGTAAAAATCTAATTAATGCAGACGTTGTCGTTGACACACCCACACATGTAAACTTTTATACTTTAAATAACCAGACAGAACTCTATCATCTCCAAAACAACAAAAAGCAAAAAAAAAAAAAAAAATAAACTAAGAAATTAAAATGAAAAAAAAAAAAAAAATGTGTTGAATTAAATCAAAAGAAAAAAGTTGCGCGCGGATATTTTACACACCACTACATTCGTGTATTGGGATGCTGATTTTTTTTTTTTTCTCATCTATGATATTGGATGAAGATAGAGAAGAGTTGATTTTTTATATTTAAAAAAACATACATAACAAATAAAAAAAACGGTATTAAAGCAAAACACCATCACTTCCGGCGGCGCTACTTACACTACCACAATATAAAAATAAAATAAAAAAAAATATGTATAAATATATATATTCCAAATATGCGCTGAACCTTTTTCTTGTTTCTTTTATTTAAACAAAATATACAAAAAATACCTCTTGTTCTCTTATACATACATTTTCGGTTCTCACACACAACACAAAAGGCACACATTTTCTACTTTAATGTTCAGATACATTTGTTGATTTGCAGTGTAATTACGATTATGATATAAGAATGAAACACGAACATATTATTATTATCATCTCGACTAAAGCCCAAGAATATACCAAGAAAAAAAAGGATAACATAATATGTATGTACAAAAACAAAACGAAAGCAAAACAAAAATGGGGATAACTACTTCTCTTCTTCGGATTTCTTAAAGACACATACAAAAAAAATTTAAATATAATATTATTCATTCTAGATTTTTTAATCACATAAAATATAAATCAATTTTAATTTATTTTATTTTTTTTTTAATGTAAATATGTACATATATAATACGTATCATCAGCCATGTTTATTTTATATAAGAAAGGCCTTGAATTTTGATTGTCGTTTAGGGTAGAACGAAAACATAAATCGATTTAAAAATAGTAGAGTTGAAAACAATCAATCGGCACACTACACATACTTGTTTCCGTAAATACTTTACTTGGGGCGAACAAATAAAATCACTTGCTGGCTGGATCAATTAATTAGCATTTTAGTTACACAAAATTAGAAATTGTGTCTCGATTATTTAATAAGACTAAATTGCATTAGATTAATTATATTTATAGGTCAGCATTGTTAGGTTACATATTTAAGCACAGCTGGAGAGATTTATTTGTCATTATTGGAAAGAAAAAAAATGATAGAAGGTATATGAAATAGGGGTTTTAAGAATTTCCCCTGAAAAGAAAAATTGTACTTGAATTGTTCATCAAATTTATCAATGTCTAAATAATCTACAAGTGGGTATGGTATATACAGAGAAATATGGAAAATGTAGAACCTGAAATAGTAGTAATATAAAAAATTATATACTTTTTCTTATCATGAAACCACGCTAAATGAATCGAACAATTTTTTGCGGTTGAGGCTAATTAAAGAAACGAAAAACCACTAAATCATCAGCAACTGATATAAACGTAAATTTTGCAGCACAAACACGATTATTTTTAATCGGTTTAATATACATATAAAAAGGTTGAATAACCATGTTGTTATTTAAGAAATGACAAAACTCACGATTTTATATTAGTGAAATATTTTTTTTTTAGTTTTGTATTTAAGCAACAGCAAAAAAAAAAAAACAAGCCACAAGAAAAACGAGAAAACTAACAAAAGATTTCGTTTATTTGAGGTGAATAGTTTCGTTTTTATTTTTTGGAAGGAAGAATTTGAGTAGACCTCTTTAATATATAAGAAAACGAGAAAATGTTGGTGGCTTGAAAATGTATAATATCAATGACCTTGAAATAATAAGTACTTACAAGAATCCAACTATTTATTTTTCTTACACTCAACGTCATTAAAATATACTTGGCACAATAATATTAAATAAAAATAAAATTCTACAAAACAACAACAAGAAAAATTTTAATAATCATACACGACAAAATCAACTCAAGAACTGAAAGTTTGTTCTTTTTTCCATTTTAAAAAATAAGTCCATGTATAAATACACAAAAAAAACACAGCCCAACGCAACCCAAAAACTTTCAACTCTAACCACTGTAACATAAACCACCTTATTCAAAACAAAAAACCACCATTCAATTTCAACTCTATATCTCGCATTTTTACTATTCATCCCTCATACTCAATAAAGCATTATTTTCTATATATAGAAAAAAGTATAATAAAAACTTTGGGATTGGAGAATAGAGAAAATTGTATATTCTTCTCTACAAAATGAAAAACGAAAAAAAAAATAATCATAATAATAAAAATGTAGGTATGTATCTCTATATGTTTTATCGTGTAGAATGTTTTTTTTTTATCCAAATTGTATATTTCGACCAACCACCAGAGAAAATTTCATTCGCAATATTGATTTTATAAATATAAATACCATTTTTTCTGTTATTTACCTAAAAATACATAGTCTGGATGATGAATCTAAACACTAACAAAATGTATCGCGAAACGAAGCCTTTGTAGAGCTAAATTATTGCCAATTAACCTAAACCGCGTTCCAATGATAATAAAGACCAAGAAAATGTTGGAGAAAAAAAAATCAATACCATTAGGAACGTAGGGCAAGTTCTCCAAATTCATTCATAAATTATCATATTTTTACGTACCAAACATGGAAAAACTAAAGTAAAAATACTAAAAAAAGACAACGCCTTTTCAGAATTTTCTTTGTCAAAATACATAAAAAAATAAAAAAAAAAATCTATACGTAATTTTACACTAAAACCTCTCCATTTATAACCCTACTTTAGCATTAAATTTAAAAAAAAAAAAACAACCAAATAATTTTGTACAGAAAAATTCAAGAAAAACAACAAATACAATCACACAATTTACTTAAAATATATAAACCTTTTTTATTTCTTTTGTTCAGTTTTTTTTTTTTATATAAATACCCAAGTATATAAGAATATTTTATGTACATTTCTAATACATACTGTATAAAAAAAAAATAAAAAAAATTATGAGAAATAATTAAAACAAAACATTTTGCAAAAAAAAAAAAAAAAATCGAATTCGAAAGTTTTATAATTTACCTATTTTTCGTGTTGCCACATTAGAAAACCGAACAAAATTATAAAAATAAAACAAAATGACGTGTTAATTATACATATATTCTTATTTTATGGTCAATTTACGATTGGATATAATAATACAGAGATTAAAAAGTAGTAGTAATTTTTTTTTTTTTTTTTAATAAAACACCATTAGGTATCTAATCTAGTTTAATCAAGAATTTGTGCGAATTAAATCTGATCTTTAAATTACAAAAATTATTACCAACCAAAAGAAATAATAATTTTCAAAGTCACAAAAATGGCTTTCAAGGTGCATCAAATATTTTTTTATTTATTATGGTAGCACACAAAATACAGCAACAGAAGAAACCAGAAAGCATAATAAAAACAACATATATCGTATCATGTTCTAAAATATATCGGAAATTAGTTAGAGAGCATGTTCAGTAGGAAAAAAAAGAACAGAAAACAACAAATATTTATATATAATACAGTCGCTGTTATGTATTTTTTTAAGCTATTATCCATTATTCCCTGTGGTTGGTTTAAGTTGATATTTTTTTTTTATAAATTCCGATTAAAATAATTCAGAATTTAAACACGTCAAAAGTGTGATTTTTGAAATTAATTAGGAATCATATTTTGTACCATTTTTTTAGGGGGCAATTGACTAGAAAATTAATTTGACCTACATTTGAAACCGTTTAAACTACCTAACTTCAACATTAAAGAAAGTGAGCTAATTTAAATTGGTCGATTAGTAGTGTTATTTCGTTTTATTCAAATTGGGTATAGAACCGCGAAAGCGAATCAATCGCGAAACGAAAGCTGCATATTCAGTTAATCGATGTAATCGGTGGTAGATTGAGTACAATGATTGCTTGCTTTATCATTCGAAGATACCAGGTTCGATTCCCGGTGATGACAAGAAAAGTGGCACGATTGGTTGTTGTGTTATACCCTGCGTGTTATGAAGGTAAAATCCCAAAAAAAGAAAACTACTATTGATTTCTACACAAGTTAGAATTTTTAATTTCCGGACAAACGCAAAAATTTTGTCGTGTTTCTAAAACTATTTTTTGACAAATTGTAAAAAAATCCGAAGGTATTTCAATGAAACTCTGATTTAAAATTATTGTTTTCTATTTTTGTATAGACACAGTTCTTGATCCGCGGATCCTATAATCGACCTGATTATTGTGAAAATACATATGCTTAGTATGATTAACATTCTTTGTTTTCATTATTTACTGATTAAATTATTACCCCTAAAATATTCTGAAAACCAAATTAAATTTTTCTAGCAGAGTAAGAAAATCGTAAAGTTATCCTCAAAAATGATTTAACATTTTAAATATCTGGCTATACATCTTGTATTTATGTAGTCATTTCAATAACAGACAAATATAAATTGTTCTTACTAATTCTTAGCACCAAAATATTTCTTCTTAAATGAGGATTTCCAAACCGGTTTCCGGCTTTCGGAGAAACTGTTTTTATTAGTTAATTTCTCAATAACGAAAACAGATTTTACAACTCTTAAAACCGGCAACTATTGTAAATTACGTGAAAATATTAAGAACCGTATCGAAAAAAAAGATCTTTTAAATTGTTTCAGTCTTCTCTAAAAATTTTCGCGGGCAAAAAAAATATTGGTGGATCTGCTATGACAGGCTAATTTCCCATAACAAATACAAATACAAAAAGGAACAATGATATAAAATCTGAAACCCCACGAAACTTAAAATAGGTGAAAGCAAAAATTAAACGTTTTATTGGGACATAAAATAAAGGTTCTATTGCAGTGGAAATGCATTGGAAAATTGACTCCCAAAATAGCTTTATTTAAGTGAATGCAAATTAGGTCACGACCGGAAGCGACCCATCGCCAACATAAAAAGAGTACGCCGATTGAACATTCAACGCCTTCAAGGCATTGCATATTGAGGGGAGTTTACCAAGTGATTAAACACCAACCTCGCTAACAAAAACTACAGCGAAAATATTTGGCCTAACATCGTAGGTGCATGCAAAAGGTACAGGATAGATCTGGGCATATACATATCATCAGGGAAATCATGGATCTGCAAAGTTACTTGGAGACAAATCGATGCAACTAAGATGCTTAAAGCCGAACAGCGATTGATAAACATAGTTTAAAGGAAGAATACAACCATTCGGAACGCAAATTTAAGAAGGCACGAGCAGACAAGTAAATTGTCTACAACGAAATTACGAGTGAAGCCGGAGAAGTCTCGGTTATTGGAAACAAACAAGATATCTATTCGGCCATCAAAAAAGTAACAAAATGGGAAAATACAAGGTCATTTCCGCCCTAAAAGACCGCTACGGACGCATTCTAACCACAGATCAAGTACAACTTGATCGTTGTAAAGAATTCTTGAGTCCTCTGTTCAGGGCGAGAACGAATTTGTTCCGTTTGATTGTCAAGAATGAAGAAATCCCAAGCGGAACATCTCTATTGCTCTACCTGATACTGAGGACATTGTGAACGCTATTAAAAAATTAAAAAACAACAAATCGCCCGGATACGACTACTTAGTAGTGGAGCTTTTTTAAAGCACTCTCAGTTATGGCATCGGCTCTACCACAAGTCTTACGAGAAGCGTGGGTAGACTATAAATTTCCGGACAATTGGAAAGACGGCATCATCTTGCGATCACCAAAAAGGCAGACCTTAGCTAATGTAAGAACTGGAGGGATATCACTCCCCTCAAGACGAACACGAACCATACTTGAACGTATCTCACCAACTGTAGAGAAACTGATAAGGCGTGAGTAAGCTGAATTTACCAATTTATCCCCTTCTTGTCGACTTCGAAAGAGCATTCGATATAATTTTGGAAGACGCCATTTAGAGCCCTCTAAAAAATCTTGGTATCCTGAATGTCATAATTAACCTCATCCGTAAATTTTATATTGATGCCACCTGTAGAACACACTCCAGAGGCAAAAAATATTGATAAGCTTTCTTTGCCTGAGGAGTGTCTTATCACCACTATTTTTGGTGGTTCTCGACAGTGCTATTATGGAGGCAAACTAATAACGAGGCACTTAACGAAATCCAATAGCACCCATATCAACAATTCAACGATTTAGACTACGGAGATGATATCTGTCTCATGTCATACACATTTGCCGGTATTGAAGTAAAACTAAAGATACAAGCTGTCGACGCTAAGAAGGTTGGGTTAAACACCAACTCCGCAAAATTAAATTGATGCTGATCGGTATACAAAACCCAAAGTTATTGAGCATGGATAACCTGATATTGAAGACGTAGGTAATTTCTGCTCCTTAGGTTATGAAAAACGGCAGCTCTGCGCTGGACCTACTACCTCGCATAAACAAAGTCAGGCGTAAAATTCACTCGGGAAAGTTTGGGGTACACCAAGCATGCCTAGTCGTCACAAACTCTGCATCTTCAATATGAGTGTGAAATCGAGACTTAAAGAGTTACGGATTAATTGGCCAGAAAACTTCAGGTCTTCACCAATGAATGTCTTAGAAGGATTAAGAAGATCTTCTGGCTGGACTGGATTACCAACGCAAATCTGCTGGCACTCACACAACAGTAGGCAATCTTCATCGAAACTCGTGGCAGAAAGTGACAGGTTGGGGTGAAAGAAAGTGTTGCATTGGTTATATTATAAGTTAAGAAAGAAGAACGGCGATTGTGCGAAAATGACGCTTGAGTGAAACTTACAAGCAACCCGCAACCGTGGGCATCTTAGAAATACCACGGCGCACATACGTTACTATCGAGTCACAAAGAACGGCGAGTCTTGGCTTCAGATCAATCGGCTAGCACAGGATAGACATAGCTGGAGGGAGTTCGCTTTCGCGCTGTTCTCCGAATAGGAGCTAAATTTATTATAGATTGAAAATTTGTTTACAAAAAAAATGATGGGAAATATTATTTCTGTTTGAAAATACTCACAATTTGAAATTTTAAAACCAAATTTACGAATCCAGCCATAACACAGTTACACGGACATCAGCGGAACTGGAAATTTTTTTAGCAGATTCAGAGCGGTCGTGAGTCTGTACCTTTAAGCGATTGTGGCCAAGTCGATTAAGTATAAATCTTGCCTTTTTAATTGTTTTGAGGGGTGTTTAGTAAATTAGTATTTCCTATAAGGTCAGTTGGAAGCTTCTAAAAGCGGCTTCCTATAAGTACAGTTGAAAGCTTCTAAAATTGACGGAAAATGTCAAAGATAATAATTCTAAAAGCGCTTTTCGCCACTGCCATTTTATAAATTAAAAAATGATAGTTGTTGTAATTCTAGTTTTCTGAAATAAAATTCCTCGGTAGTATAGTAATCAGTATCACCTTGAACGGTTTATTGATTAATTGTTTAATGTTTATTTCATTTTAGATAAGCTTTTAGAAAAGAAGTACTTACGAAGTTCATCTTGTTGTATAGATTAAAGTGACGTATTTCTGAAATAAAAAAATAATCCTCGATAGTATAGTGATCAGTACCCAGTTTTAAACGGATTACCGATAACATGTAATTTTTTATTCGTCAAAGTAAGTAATTCTTATGTAATTATTGATGTTAATTATTTACAGATGCATATTGAAGTGTAACTTCCTGATAAAAAAAAAAATTATCGGAAGGCTTTAGTATATAAGAGCCACAATTAATCTTCCCCTCCTGTTAGTATTTATTTATTAGTAATAACATAATCTAGAAAAAATAAAAATAAAATTGTAAATAAATAATCAAGCAAATATATATGTAGTTTGGTAAGTGAGCCCCCCACAACCTATTCAAATCAATTCATTTATCCAATTTTATAAATACATTTAGTTTTTAGTACAACTCAGATTAAAAAAAATGTCTTAAAATGTCGTTTTCTGAGGGAATAATCAAACACATTTTTCGAACGACGTAATATGTACTGTATAAATTTATTCTGCTCAAAACAGTCAACAAATTTTTTTAAATAAGAAGCAAGCAAAGAAAGAAAAAGTAATATTATTATATTTACAAACAGTTCACAAATAATTATGATAAGCACAGAAATCTACTCATTGAAGTATTTGAATCGATGAATTTAATAAGAAAAATACTAATACATTTCTTCTTTGTCTTTCTTTGCGAAAAATGATCGAACATTTTTTTTCCTTCAACTAAATATATTTAGCTCTGTTATTACAATTAAATATATATAAAAAAAAAAATGAGCAAAAAGTATATATTATATTATACAAAAATTATGTATTTTTTTATCAAAATGGCTGAAAATATAAACATTTTTATTCAAGGCCTTTTGTTTATTCTTTTTTGTAATTTAATTTAAATGAAGTTTGAGAACAAAATTGATTTCTTCTTTTATATGTATATAAAAATGTGTACATAGCATTAGCAAAATTAACAAACGAAGTAAGGGTTAAAAGAAGTAAAACACAATTATAAAAATATAAACATACCTGAAAAAGAGATGGATTCTGATCAATTGTGTGTGTGTGCAAAACAAAATTCAACTAAGTATTTAATCAAAATTATGTTACATGATAAGACGAAAACATGTAATGTGAATCACATAAATATTCTGATAGTACAATATACAGTTCGTCATATTTTTTTGTTTGCCTAAAACTACATTCTTGTTTTAGCCCCTTGAGAGATTCATAATAATAAACACATTTAATAAAACAAAAAAATATTTCAGTTTATGGTGTCAAAAACCATGTGATTCACATTAAACATTTACCATGTTGCCTCTAAAACACAAAATTCCAATAGACAAATTATTAAATAAAAAAAATAAAAAAATTAATTCAAAATAAATATTACGGCAACACGGAGAGTCATGCGTTTCAATTCTATATCAGTAGTAATAATATGAAAGAAAAGAAAAACAACAAAAAAGAAGAAAAAAAAACAATTTTTTATATTTTTATTTTGGTATCAACGAACGCTATATTCATATACAACTTTATATAAAAATGTGTTATATAAACACACAGCAAGCAAGTATGACGATGTAAACATAACTTGATTGCAAAGCAAAAGTAGCAGCAACCTTCTGATCAGCTGTCCGGATACTATGTTGCCAGATTAAATGAGAGAATAGAACTAGCACACAAAACAAAAACGAAAAAAAAGAAACGTCATACTGTATTGAACGGAATTTCGTGTATATATTGTATTGTGTAATCGTGTTTAAATTTAGTATTTGTGCACGTTTTTTATATTTTAATATCATTTTTGTGCTCTTTTAATCTCTAATTTAAAAATAAAAATAAAAATAAAGAGAATTTATAAGAATATATGAACTGAGCGCAATCGTACTTCAAACCATGTACAAATGTGTTAGTCGTATATGTACACAAACCGTCTGATCGACGAAATTGTGTTGGCGGTATTTTATTCGGTCGATTTTTTTTTTTACTTTTCATGTATATAATATAAACATCAGCCAGACATTGTCGGGACAGGCAAACATGCTTACTTACATATTTAACGCAATATAATACCACTGTATATATACATATAATACAACAAACGGAGCGAAAACATAATATAAAAGTCAGTCAGTAACCTGCATTTGAACAGTTCGGATGGAATACTCGGTGTAAAATATTTTTATATTTTATTTTTATATTTTACGCAAAATAAATCGTGAAAATTATATTTAACGAAAATATATAGTGATTTAATTTTTTGTTTGTGAAATAAATTTAAATAGCTACACCATAGCCAAATTGAAAGAGGCAAAATATCCGTATTGTTGTTTTATTAAATTGAAACAAGGACATGCGCTTCTTTTTCAAATTTAATTAATTTTACTTTAAATAAAATATAAAAAAATTCGCAAAACAATTTTTTTTTTTTTGTGTAATTTTCATGTTTTCAATTTAATTAAAATTAATTTAAAGAAAACGTTCTATTTTTTTCTTGCTTGACAAAATGGCGAAAATATATATTTTTTTTTTAAAAGTTACTAACCTTGAATTAAAATTTAAATATTTCATTTATTTTTTGTCAATTGTTTAAAGCACAAACTGGAATTCTATCAACACACTTTCGATTCTGACAAGAATTTTACACAGTTAAAACCATTTAAATTTAATGACATTTTGTATGAAATATACAAATATGTGGCAACACTTAAGATTATCGATATAGTATATTGAAATTTGTTGTGATGGATTAAGTTTAATATTTATTCAATGAATTTTAAAAGATTAAAAAAAAAAAAAAATTTATAATGGGTGTTTCAAAAATGTTTTGTGAGTTTTCCATCGAATTGATTTTTTTTTTCTTCAGTTCTTTATGTTTTTCAGAGTGAGATAAAAAGTGAAAATAGGAAAAATGAAAATTGGAAAGTTTTTATGCATGATAATTAGTTAGCAGTAATTGTATGACGTTGGGTGTTGTAAATTTTTGTGGTCAATAGAAAAAAATAACCAAATCAAACTTTCGATTTCAACCAAAGAATTTTTCAAAATAATTATTTTGAATTGCCGTCGGCGGCACGGTATAACGAATAAGAAATTTTTCTATAATTTTGATGAAGTTGATTATTAGATTAGTTCTAACAGTTGGTTAATAAAACCGAGAGCAATAAATCAAAAGCGTAGTACAAAACGAATATGAAATGAATCTCAATTTAATTTATTTAAAATTAAATGGCGGAAAGATTATAAGATTAAAACAAAATTAACTTAATAGGCAATTTTCTCATAAAACTTAACAAATAGAGTTTGACAAATGTTAAAAATGGCAAAATATATTATTTAAATGAATGTGTTATGTGAAGCTAAAGGAAAAATGTATGTTGAATGTAAGCTACAAATTAGAACTCAATACAATTTTTTTATTATAATTATAAGAAAATAGTTCGAAATATTTTTTATATCAAATTTTCCAATGTTATTAAGAAGGCTGTTTCAAAACAGTATAAAAACTTAGGTTAGTGTTTAAAACGTAACTAACGCGAAAAAATAAACGATAAAATATTAGGTCAAACAAAAAAATAAGATTATGCGTATAATAATGTTATTATATTATAAGTAGTAGAATGTTTTACCAACCCATCTATCGCTTATGTACCGTATACATACTATAATAGGTATCATAAGAAAAGCTTATTTTATGTTATATTTTATTCCCCAACTTGCTTTGTAATCAGACGAAACCAACCTTATCACATCACATCGCTCGCGCGATACTCAATCGTGCAATTTATCTCAACTAACTAACGACTGTTTCCGATAACAACATTGCTAATTCAACTTTTATACAGCAGCAGAAAAAAAAAATGCCACAAATTCTAAAACAACGTTTTTTGTCTGTTTTATTAGTGTGTTGTATAATTTTGGAAAAATAGCAGAAAAAAAACTATTCCGAAAAGAAAATTATTGATCCAATATCAAATTGCTCATATGTATTTGTATTTGTTTTTTAATCAACAGAGATAAAATTAAAAATATACAGTAAGTCAAAACAAGTAAATAGCAAAAAATATTACGATTAGGTTTTTTTGTAGAATGTTATCAGTGTGCTGAAATGATAATGAACTGGTTGGTGTCCCTCCAAAACAGTTCTTTATATTATAAACAAGATTTTGCTTATTACAAAAAAAAAAAAAAAACGAGTAGCACTAATAGATGACAACCGGACGATTTTCAAAAAAATACCTATGCCTTTTTCTTGTTATTTTAACCCATCCCGGTGTTTGTTAATTGATACTTCACTGTATTAAGAAATATATAATATAAATATATTTAAAGCAAAGTATAGAAAGAGAGTGTGTATCAAAAGCATTATCCGTCCTCCCATTTGCCTCAGCATCATTTTTAACATAAATATACAGAAATTTCTGTTGTTGTTATGTTTGAGGTGGATGGAAAAAAAATGAAATAAAATAAAAATGGAGAGGTCAAAATGAAATTTGTTTATACAGTATTCCTCTATATACATTTTTCTTTTTGTTCATTATGGAATTTTCCAGAATTGAAAATATAAAACATATTTTATATACAAAAAGAAAATAAAACAGGGTGAGACAAAGTCAGATCATTTTATTAAATAAATTTATTTCGTATTATTTAACATGCCTTATATGTTTTATATATATATAATGGAATTGTGTTTACATATACGTATGTGTACATATATGAATCATACATAAATATATAAAATATACAATATAAGAAATTATATTTCATGTAAACATAAAATTATTTTTAAAGATAAAACAAAAATGGTTGATACTTTGATTTAAAATAATCAATAAGCATAGTCTGCAACAGTATTTAATGTATGTATATAATGTATAAACATATTTCAGAAAAGACATGAAATTTCAGATACTTTTGAACGATATACACATAACACAGTGTAACAACATACGTGAAGTTATAATACCAGGATTTCATTCCAGTACATAAAAATAAAAAAAACTTGAATCAACCCTTGTAAAATTAAAGCCATATTATATTCGCAATTCATGTGTTAAAATAACCTGCCTCGTTTATTATGTGGCTCCCAGTGAAACTATTTGACACAACTAAGTATACTCCCAAAAACACAGCCACATCACAAATAATGGTAACAGAAAATAATTCAAAATAATTCTTATATTTATTTATTTAGTACAATAATTTGAGCGATTATCTTGATTTTTTTGTTTTGAAGTATTCCGATCCAGATATATTCAAAAAATTATTTTTTATAAACGGAATATGAAACATTTTTTTTATTTTGTTGTTTGATTTTAAGGTAAATAAGCTCACAGAAAAAAAAATATAAAAAGTGGTGACCCCTTGTACCGAAGGTCACCAAACATGGCATTTTTCAGAAAAACATTTTTTATATCATTATATAAATGAATAGTCTATTCCCTTACATATGAGGCGTCAATCATTTTAATCGGTTAAGCAGTTTTGTGGAAAAGCCCAAATTAAAAATTTCCATAATAAAAAGTGAATAATCCAAGCATTCTAAATAAAAATGACAACTAAAACGAAAAGCAAGTTTTTAAGCACAATGTAGCGTAATTTAGTTTTAGTTTAGTCAGAAATTGAATCGAAAAGATCGACATAATATTATATGGCTAAATTGTACTAGGATTGTCTGATTCAAATTTTTTTTTTATTTATTAGGATGATACTTGGGATAACATACAATATAAATCGCACCTTGAAAACAAGTGGCATTATACAAAATTATGTATTTTTCAGTATGATCATTTAAAGTTTTGACGCAACACTATGATCAATAACTAAACTGAAATCGCTGTAAAAAGTATTCAAACTATTAGAATGCATGTCTTTGCATTAGAAGGCTTTCTTTTAAGTAATCTAACTGTCGTTATAACTTAAAATTGGCGTTTTTTATAAACCCGCCATCTTTATCCTTTTTCATACTTCGAATGTAAAGTCCCGGGAAAACGAGAATCGTCAAACAAAAGATTAAATCACCGCAGAGATAATTACACGAAAACAAATGATTTTTATTTTTTAGTTTAAGAAAAACTATAATTAGAATACATCTACCAAATTCCGATCACATTTTATATAAATTAAATCGTACCGTTAAATAAAACAAAAATTGATTGTTTTTTATTTTCTATTTTTACTTAAATCTAAATTAGATAAAAAAATTAATATCGCTTCAATTGAATTGAATTATTGTAAAACGAATAAACACAAAAATGTACGTACGTTTAAAAAAAACTAAGTTTTTGGCTGACTGGCTTATCTAATAAATAACATTTTACAGTTTTAAGACAAAAATAATATATAAACTAGAGTAAGAGAAATTAAATGTGAGTTATAATGTAATCCTATTGTTGTTTGTTAAATAAGTGCTTTGTGACTGTACTAGAATACCAATCCAAAAACAAAAAATAAAAGAGATGAGAAGTTTAATCAAACGGTAGACAACACTTACTGTTACTATACAAACGTATTTCAATCATTCATGATGTTTAAAACATGATTATTCATAAACCCTGCATACCGAAAATGATTTTTCGCTTGAACAAACATGTCTGTCTAGCAACTGGATATAATTACGTGCTTATATGTTTCGATATAAAGAAATTAACCTTGTGTGTCGTGTGTCATACACAAATTAAGTATTTTGGGCTAATTTAAAATATGTACAACACTTACAAAATAAACATTTATGTTAAAATTAAAAATTTAGATATAATTATTCTAAAAATAACGTAATCACATTGAAATGGACACTATAAAATAAATCAAAATACAATTTAAATTAAAAAACACTAATCTACTCGAATCCATCTACGTAATACATTTTATAAAATAAATAATTGTAGAAAATATAATACTAATACACACAAATAAATACAATACATTATTTGTTCACTAATACATAAGCAATAATTTTTTTTTTTTTTGTAAATTAATTTATTAAAAATAGAAATTAAAAGGGTGACGAATAAGTAGAATAGAAATTATATTACATCGCTCACGCTATTGTGAGTAAGTGACTATTTTATATCATTACAAAAAATCTTGGCTTTCATATTTTATTATAAATTCAGTTTATTTGTATATACACTGCATCAAAAAATTGTCCGTAAAATACTCGAGTAAGGAAATATCAATGAAGAAATCGATTACAAATAAAGTATTTCAGATTTTATTCTTAATAAAGTGATATAAATTAAATTAATTTTTCTCAAACTTATTTGAATAACACATTCTAAAATTACATCAATTAATTAATTGCCCGGACAGAAAAGAAAATTGATTGAATTTTGACACTCAACCTCTTTTTCATTGAGAAAGCTAATTTCTGTGTCAATTTGGGTTTAATTTTCTGTCGACTGATGCGCTTCAAGTGCTCGTTACTGCTTAATGGTGAGTTCTGAAATTGACGATCTAAATGATCCCATAAATTCTCGATGGGATTTAGATCTGGCAATTGGGTCAGCCATTCTTGAATCAGCTTTCTCAGCAATGGTTAACAAATTGTCCTAGAAACCCCGGTTAAGAATACAAACCGGTCCATAGTGGTTTCGATGAAAGTTAAATTGCCAACACAATGCATAGTTGCAAAAAAAAAAAGTGTTTATTGAATTGTATGTACATAGTTGTGAATAACTGTTAATTTACTTCTTAATTTTGCAGAATTTACCACCTGCTATGGATTTGTTTTATTTTATGGTGCTTACACATCTAAAACTGTTTTTGCACGGTAAATACGTTCCCATCGTACAAAAAATTAAATATAAAATAAATAAAATAAAAAAATCGTGTAAAAAGAACTGTGTAAAAACTGGTTTTGATACGATTGTTTTACGCGTATTCCGATTAGGAGTTTCATTGTTTTGGTTTCATTTGTATTATTTTGAGTGGTGTGCATGTAATTAACGGGTTGGTTATGAGAGAGTGTAGTTTAAGTGAATTTGAATTTGGTTAGTGGAGCGGGTATATAATGTTCGGTTACATTTTAATTAGGGTATGTGAAAGATGAAAATAAGCAAGAAAAAATTGGTTGAAGAGGATAAATATTTTTAGTATAACGTCCATACTAACTGTATCGAGCTGTGACGATCTTTTTGTTTTGTAATTGTGGTGTACATTTGTCTCTATCGACTGAAAATGGTAGAATCGATTGTCAAATGCGTTGTGAAAGCAATATACCTAAAACTTGAAGAGTTGTATGTTTTGGTAATTTTTCAGAAATATCGTTGAGTGGAGATTTGATAGGTGCTGCTGTGTTGATGATTATAGAAGGAAAATGCTGCTGGTTGCATTGTAAATGTTGGTACTGTGCAGCATCATCAAATGTCGGAATCAAGCTACGTCAACTTGCCAGGAATCTTCACGTAAACGCAAAACAGTTCGAAAAATACCCAAACAAAACCTTAGCAACCATCCGTACAAGCCCCAAAAAGATCATCTTCTTACGGAGAAAATGAAGCTCACATAACGTGAAATATGCAAAGTTTTACTGAAACGGTTCGGCGGCAAAAAATCCAGAAAAAATACTTTTACAGATGAGAAGCTGTGCACAATTGAATAATGCTACAATCGTTCAAATGACCGTATTTGGTAAAAAAGCACCGGAGAATCTAGAGTAATAGCCGGAAGCCAAAAACCAAAATCTGTCATGGTTTAGGCTGGATTTACCGCTGTGGGGAAAATTACCGCTCGAACTAATTAATAAAGGGGTCAAAGTGAACCAAAAAATGTATCGCCGTGAAATTCTCGAGGAAGTAATTCTTCCGTGAACTTGTGAGCCTTATCCAACAAGATTCTGCTTCGATTCACAAAGCGACATTCACTCAACAATGGATTCGAGAGAAATTTTTGGACATTATTTATGCAATGACCAATATATTTGCCAATCAAACGATTTGGTTTAAATTCTTTAGAAATATTTGGAATTTAATCAGCCTTCGTATTTTATTGTCACCCGGTATAAAAAATATATTTATTTATTTAGTCTAATTGTAAAAGTATTTTAATTTTTAAATATATTTTAGATATAATAATATATTTTCTTTGTTTTACAGAGGAATTAATTTTAGATTTTACTTTAATTTATTAATTTATAATGTGTTCCAGAAATTTAAATTTTAAGTAATTTTCGACTTTCCAAACTCGAAAATTAGTGAAAGTTAGTTAATTAATAATTCGATTTCGAGAAATACCTGTGGAACCTGACTGAGCTTTCCAGAGCCTTCAAGTATCCAACTTACTTAGAGAAGTAGTAAAAGGAAGAGGGGAAACATTTAATCATCGAACCTATAATAATCAACTTCTTAGTTTAGAAGCATTTCAGTTCGGACTTCAAGATTTATTTTTTATTTGGGACTGGTATCACTAACTATGTACCTACATTTTATTTCACCGCCAAACACAAATCAAATTTAAATTGTCTCATAGAATAAATATAAACTTACAATCAAATATAAAAAAGCATATTTAATTTATAAAAGGACTATTAAAAAAAATAAACTTTTATTTTACAAATAGGCTGTTCAAAATACTAGCTATTTCAAAATTCATTTTTAATCTTGATTGGTTAACGAGAAAAATAAAGAGGCCAATAATTTATAATATAATATCATCCCCCCCCCCCCCTCGCCTTCTCCGTACTTTACCCCAAAAGTCATACCAATGTATCGAGTCACAAAAAATTGGAACTTATGTTGGAAATTATGTTGGTAGTTTGGTTTCGTACTGAAAAGTAAGGTCTACTCATCAGGTAGCGACCAAACTACAAAATACTATTCTCACTTAATCCATTAAGTATCAAGTCAGAACGTACTGATCTAGCGAATTATATTCCCTAAAACCAAAAAACATTTGATATTAATAAACAGATAAACTTGTCTTAACTTCTTAACAATTGGTGTTGGCACTACACACAAAAATTAGGAGTTTCCTTGAGTTTTTTTTTATTTTAGTGAATATAATTCGCTAGATCAGTAACGATAGAACCCCTTATTTTGGTTTTAAATATGTTAAAAGACAATGCAAATCTAGGCGAGAATTGCATTATATAGTAATTAATCGAAACAGCACATTTCAATGGTGCAGGGTTTATATCACAAATTTTTGGAAGTCATGTTTTAATTTTAGGATTATTTTGTTTTCGGTTAATTACACCACGTGCATGACGTTTTCAAATATTTGACACCCTGTATCTAAAATATAATAAAAAAAAATCATGTTCCATAAATTTTTCTGTTACTCAGTGCTACACATTCAAAACATAAAAATCATAAAATTAAAACATGACTTCCGGTTCCAAATAAAGAATTTGTGATTTCACGTATTTTTCTCTATTTATTATTTTAGGTCACCTGAGCTATTATGTTAAAAGCTGTAAATAAGGTTTAATTAATTATGATTGCAATTTTCAGAAGTAGCCAGAAGTCAGACTCAGCAAACTAATAAATTGTATTTACAAAGTTTCATTTTCAATAAATCTTAAAAATTAATTAGAAATGTATTGTCATTGTGTTACTATTTGTTATATACTTAGGTGTTTGTAACCGGAACAATTTCTGTCATTACTAACTAAACCTATCCAAATCCCATTTATGATGTGAGTAACAGGGTGTTCGGTGAGGGCCAGCAATCTCCGGGAGAGCTCTTGCTTATAGCTTGATCGAACACTCCAATCAATCAAGTTCGATGTTGGGTTTTCGGCACACCATAACTCGTCCATCTGACCCGAAACATTGAATTTGCTATCTGAGAAAATAACATTTTCCAGGACTCCTTGGGCTTACTACCATGTTTAAAGTTTATTCTAAACGCTTTCTGATATTTATTAGCGATATGTATGGTTTCCTGTGCAATAAACTCGATGCCCTATATTTGGCAGCCTAGGAGAACTATGCTTTGGATTTTCTTAATTTCTCACTCAAATAGGCGGATTTGTCTTTCATCGCGTTTAGTTTTGCGGCACGTCCCGATGTCATTTCTAGGGACATCGTTTTTTTTTAAAGTTCTGGAGTACGAATTTAATAGAAGATCGTAGTCGATCAACAATTTTTGAAATTTCCGATAAACTTTTACATTCATTGTTCAATTCACGGTTAATTTTTAATTTTAATTCAAATTTTAATATGAAAAGCTCACATTTTGAATAAATTTGAACTAAAACTTAATTAAACAAATAAGCATGCTATGAATGATTATTTAAATTAATCATGTTATAAATTGTAATTGAATGGCAAAGGTGCTACTCGGAGAATTATTTAATGTAGTTTTGGGCTTTGCTCATGCTAATAAATCATGTTCATCAAAAAACTAGTTGCACAGTCCCTGGCCAAATTATTAGACGCACATCAATTCTGTTAGGAAATGTTGACCTCTGGCGACTAACGTATTTCACTAAACATTTTTATAGCATAGCCATACGAAATTATTATTTGTTAACTGCTAAGGTGCATTCAAAATACAAAGTTCTACTTTGTACTAAATAATATTTGTACTAAAAGTAGAAATACAATTTTTATCTAAATTAGAAATATCTTAAAAAAAATATATTTCTGCTGAGCTAGCTCAAAATATGGAGTGGATGCATGTTCAGTATTATTGACTGTACATTTCTTTCATTTGGTGTTGTGCTATCTAGGCTAGAAATAGCTCTCAGGGCATTAAATAAATGTAGATTAATATGAATAAAATTAGTACTTATTATAACAAGTAAAAATAAAAATTACATTTTCTAATTAAAAAAATAACTTGTCTACTAAATACGATAAGTACTAATTAGTACATATACCAACAAGTACTAATTTTAAATATTATTTTCTAAATTTATAATGCCATGAGAGCTATTTCTAGCCTAGATAGCACAAAACGACAAATGAAAGAAATGTGGAGTCAATAATACTGAACTTCCACTCAATATTTTAAGCCAGCTCAGCAGAAATATATTTTTTTTAAGATATTTCTAATTTAGATACAGAATGTATTTCTACTTTTAGTACAAATATTATTTAGTACAAAGTAAAACATTGTATTTTGAATGCACCTTAGCACATAATAGTTTCGTATGGCTATGCTATAAAAATGTTTAGTGAAATACATGTCGCCAGAAGTCAACATTTCCCAACAGAATTGATGTGCGTCTAATAATTTGGATAGGGGCTGTATGTTAATTATCATTCCATCTTCAATATTATTTAAAATTAGTAACAATAAAGAATAAATTATTTTATTATTATTTATACCCCTATCATGGTTTTCACTCGTCTACTCACTCACCGTGATGTTTAAATTCGTGTGAGTTCAAATTTGGTATCATGGTTCTCGCCTATATTTTAGCGAGTGTGAGTATGCGGCGCCGCGCGTCGGTTATTTTTTGTTTTATTTTGTTGTGTTGGTAACATTGTATTATTTGAAGTTTTGACATTTATAATTGTTTTGATGAATGAGTGGACTACATAAAACCAAAAATAGTACAAAATTAAAATTATTTGAATTTGTTAATTGTTGTTTCCTGTGATTATCGGTATAATTCATTTGCAATTATGATTAGCAGTGTGGATTTATTCTTTCCTGATAATGAAGAAGAAGAAAATACAGTTAGTGTAGCACAGATCAGAAGAACGTTACGAAATAAAAGTGATCCATTTTCACTTCCAGATGGCAAGTATGTGGAAATAAATTTAAACCAAATACCTATACATATCTTCTAAAATATATGCTGTTATTTTAGATTTATTAGTATATTCAGGATAAACAAAGATTGTTTACGTTATTTATTAAACGAATTGGACGGTAAATTCAAACCAACAATACGGACATCCAGTATTCCCTCAATTTTAAAAATATGTGCGGCTCTACGATTTTTTAGTTCGGGGAGCTACCAGCAGAATGTTGGGGATGATTTTAGTATTGGTATGGCGCAATCTACAATTTCCGAAGCTATCACAGAAGTTGTGGGTGGTTATTCTTTATCTGTGGCGAATGAAGCTGGAGGGAACAAAAATGTTTGAAAACTCTCATACGCATTTTGTTGTTAATATGTAGAATAAAAATATTTTAAAATACGATTTTGTTTAAAAAAAATTCAAAATTGATTTTTATTCAATATTTAATTAGGAAATATGGGCATATCCAGCGCAGATAGATCTCACTAAAAAAAAAGAGACCTTACAATTTCTATGCGCTGGATACAAATATCTCAGTAAAAAATGTAGATTAATCTCACTGTTTTAGTGAGATTAAAAATTCTTGTCTACATTTGAAAAAGATCTCATTTGTAGATCTAACTGCGCTGGATACGCCCATTAATTAAAATATTTTGCCTGTAAAAAAAAATTGTAGTGTTTTTATTTCCATTATTTCTGTATTCCTTATAAAAAATCGCACTAGTCACCGAGAAATATTAGGCGAGCAATTTTGACATTACTCTCACTCACTTTGCACTCACGGCGAGAACCATAATACCAAAATTTGATTACGGCGAGTTTGACTCACCAAGCGACGCAAATGTGAAAACCATGATAGGGGTATTAATTATTTTTTCATAGATATTGCCTGATTCGAGTACTGTACGGACAATTGTTTGATACAGTGTACATATTAGTGTAAGTACAATACACAGTACTTATCTGATGTGTTTCAGAATAGCTACTAGTTGTGGTTTATTGATAATTGAATAATAAATTTTTCTGCCATTTATGGAAGCAACAACAATTTAGTTTATTACAATAAATGTGGAACTAATGTGCGCGTGTTCAATCTTTAAATAGTCATTACTAAATTGTAGTTAGAGAACAAATGAATCGGACACGTACTAAGAACGAATTAATTACCACGTAATATTTATTTATGCATTTAAATACATATACCACAAAATTGTCACCTAATCCAAACTAGCACGATATAATTTTGTAAAACCAACATATAAATTATCTTTAAACCATACACAACAAATGTTTGGGATATCTGCGATAAAAAAAAATTCTAAGCGGTGCTATATTAAATTTTATCGGCAAAGTTACAAAAAAAAAAAAAAAAAAATACGTAGGTATACAATTTTGCGATCAATCCAAACTAACAAAAACACCAAAAAGCTGTAGTGAATAAGTGGTATTACAGTAACTCCATTATTTGTCTATAAAAAACGTAGCTAGGAGAAATACTAGAAATTTTTGCATTAGAAATTGTGTTTTAGTTTTTGCACACAAAAATGAAAACTATCAAAATAAACTATTTTCCAATCGTATAAAATCGGTTTATACTAAGTGTGTACATAAATATAATAAAAAAAAAAAAGAAATAAAGTAACAAACTATTTCGATTTTTTATTTTTTTTTTTTTATTTTACTTGCCATTTTTAATTTTATGTATTCGAGCTAAAATGTACATGAAACACAAAATGCAAGTGCATGACAACCATTTTATTTTACTTTAAAAAAATAAAGTCGTGGCCACGACGTATACCTAGTGTGTGTGTGTGTATGTATGTATGTACACAAAACCAAATCGAAATTAATATTTTACATCGCAGAATTGTACTGTACATATTTTTGGTTGGATTTTTATTTGCGTACAAAATAATATACAAAACCTGACACATGAGAATGTTCCACAATTCCAAAACAAGGGATGCTGCGATATTTTGGTTGTGGTATTGATTTTTCACCCACCTTAAGAAACCGTCATTCTAGAATGGTGTTTTATACCAAAAAATGTTTCTTTGATGTATGTATGTAGCTATGTACACAATAAATTTGAATTAAAAGTGAACTGGTATATAATCATTGTACATAGTTTTGTGATAGTACTTTTAGTAAGTTTTTTTTTATATAAATCAACATTATACATCGTATATGTTGAATGTATATAGAAGTAAAATAAAAAAAAAATTATAAGAGGATGTTGGTGGGAAAACAAAACAAAAAAAAGTTGAAAAATCGATTCGAAAAAATGTTATATACATAAAAAAAACAGTATTTTCCAACGTTTGAAGCCGAGATACAAATATATAATATACAGAGCAAAGAAAAAATGTGAATACATTTTTTCTATATACAAGTGTACATATCCTTTCCTATGTACAAACATATTTTTCTATTATATATTTATATTTTATGCTGGATATATATAATCGTGCAAACAGGGTGTCCCGATATTTATGTACGAGAAAGAAAAACATTTCTACCCTCTTTATTTAATTGCAAGTCCCTAAAACTATTTCCTCAATATTCAGCGAATATCGGGACACCCTGTAAAAAGAGCGACATATGCACGTTCATAAAATATATGTACGTATATCCATTTTTCAACATAAACAGCAACACTAATAAAAACTGAATAGGATGTTGATGAGAAAAAAAAATCGAAAATTACATATCAGACACACCCAAACATATTTTCATCATTCAAAAACTAGAATCCATTTTCGCTTTATTTTAAATCTTCTTATAAATTAACTTAAATATGTTAGTATATTTGTATTCAAATCTCTATATAGCCAATCAAACAAAATGTGGTCAAACAATCAGACATTTCACACATCACAAAAATTTAAAATCTCTTTATTTATTATAAAAACTATACAAATTTTGACTTACCCGAGCTCCGAGGAATCTTGCCTCGAGCAATTCTTGTTTACGAGGATCTAGTGCGGCTTGGAAATGTTCCATTTTAACCGCAGCACCTTTACAAAAAGAATAAAAAAAAAAAAATGTTTTATTAATGATTCAACAATTAAAAATAAAAAATATTCTACAGTAAATTGGTTTCTAATTTAAAATACTCAATCAAATCAATCATCAACAATAAAAAAAGGTTGTGATGCCATTTTATTACGTCATCATAAGTCTCTGCTGTAAGTGTCGATACACATATCTCATTTGTGTAGTTAAAAAAAAATAAGTTAGATAAAATTATAAAATATAAAAATAAGCGCAAAATATCACAAAGAATTTTTCTTCTTTTTCTTCGTGTAATACAGTTAGAGCTCTCCAATTTTCATGGGATAAAAATAAAAAAGTTGTATTATGAAGAAAAAAAAATTAACACTCCATTTTAATTTTGCTAAATTGTATAAACTTTTATCTAATCAAAATAAGACGTGCACACACATTTATTTATTTTTAGAATAGGCTGTACGAGCTGATTTCGTCAGAAATTGGTCTTATCAGTATTTTAAAGCACCTATAAAAGATATTCTACGCAAAATAGAAGAACATAGAAAAATATGGATTTTTCCCATTTAATCGACACAATTCATTTCGGAAGAAACTCAATTTTTATTTAGAAATTCTGCAAAATAATTATTTATATAAATTCTCTTTAATTATCGAGTTTATAATTAGAACACCTACATATGGTTAAAATAAAAAGTTTTGAATACGTACAGTTTGTGTACAGAAAACAAATGTAGGCAGTTTTTAAATGCTTAATCAAAACTTTTTTTTTTTTTTGGTTATATGTATGTATATCAAGTTCAACCAATCTAATATATAAATAAACAGGGTAATTTAACACGTTCGACACTCATGTTTTTTTAGTGTTTAAAAAAAAAATCACGTGTTAAAATAAAATGCCACAAATATGGGCGACGACCGGGCTCTCAGTCAAATTACTTGACACAAGTATGTGTTAGATACTTCTAGAAATACAGCCGCATCGCAAATAGTAGTAAGAAAAATTACTACAAAATTATTCTTTTATTTCGTGAAATTTTGTGTCACCAATGGGTGTCATAAGCGTTTTTTTTAAACTAGCATGTCACATATATGTGACGTATTCACACTTAAAGGTATGTAACCCGTTGGTTACTCCTTTTATATTCTCGTCTTATTTTACATTGGCCAGTTCACGAGTCTAATATGTAACGTATCTCACAGTTTTAATGTTCCTGAAAACATAATGCGTGTTTCAAAGCATGCTTATTAATTTCCTCGCCGAAGTGGTGGTTTGGCGTCTATTGGAGGGGGAAGGGAGGGGACCAAAGTTGAGTAGATTAATCTACCAGCTCCGTAACCTTCTAGCAGGGTATGCATCATGTGAGATGTGAGCTGTTCTGGTCATGTATTAGGCAGCTGCGTGATGGGTACAATTGTGTAACGAGTAACCTGATCACAATTCGCAAGTGTACGTGCTGCTTCCTCGTGGCAACCACTGGTAACTGACATCACCAGCCAGAATGTGGCCTTTTGGCACAGGCTTAAGTACGGCACTAAAGGAGAAAACCTTGATAAAAAACCCTAATCTAAGGTGGAACACCACATGCCGATAGATGAATGGCTGACAGTTTAATCTGTACAAACTATACGGAATCTGGATACCAGGCACCCTCCAGTTTTATTTAGCCTTCCTGTAGAAAAGCTGGATGACCTACAGGCGACTTTCCATTCAGGGCTAGGAATATACGGGAGTGGGACTACCCTCTCTGTGTCCATGGGTACCAATGCTACCGCCTTTCCAGTAGAAGTACTTCCTACAGTAAACATTAGAAGGGAGAGCAATGAGCTCAGGTAGTATTTATCACGTATCGGCCGGCAGTATTATCAGGTTCATTAAGAGCCTGAATATTGACTGGACGGATGGAAGCACAAAAGATCTTTTAGATCGCAGTGCGAGGTGGCTAAACGCCCACATGGCTCTACAACAATAATAATAATGATTCCTCGCTGACGTATTCCATCCTTAAGTCTCGATGTAGATCTGCATTTCTTACGTACCAATGTGCATCAACAATACTCCGTAATAGGATTGTTTTGACGTTTACCTTGTTAGTCCAGCCCCAGAGCTGGACACTGTATGTCCTTATAAATTTCAGAATTTTTCGATAGAGGATCATTGAGCTCTGAGTTTCGCCCAATAAGGTAATAAATGTTTCTTGAATCTAGCATTAAGTTCTTCCTTTTTCTTGTGCACGAGTTATTTCCACTTTAACTTAGCGTATAGAGTTCTGAACATGTTTTGTTATGTTTTTGTCGTTGGAAGTAGAGAAATTGACCTACAGTATTGTTCGAATTAATGTGAACAAGAACTTTTTTTTTGTTTTTGCTATTAATTGAGCCTGGCTTTTAAACTATTTTCATTTAGCATATAATTTGTATTTTGTATAATATGAATTGTTTGGCTAGTGTACATTTCTATTTTATTCGTTTTTTTTTTTTTAAATTTACCGTTATAATTAGGTACCTTTTTCCCTTATGATACCTAAGCGAAGACAGTATTTTATAATTTGTCGAATAAATTAGAGTGCTTTATAGAATGGATATTGGCCGCATCCATTGGCCTGGAAATTCACCGAACTTGAATCCAATCGAGAATTTATGGGCCATTTGTAAAGCCAGGGTTCGGAAAAGGGACTGTACGCGCAAAAAGTGATGGGTATCGAGATTTGGTTCCGGGATCCGCAAATATAAGAAAACTGCAACAAATTAATAGATTGAAGGTGTGAATGGTTTGACGAGAGTTCATCGAAATATTCAATGAGACTGTACACGGTGTGCGGGAAGCGAAAAAAAGTTGGTCTAAAATGCCGAAAAAAACTAGCGTCATATATAAACACAGCATGCTCTACACCTACAGTGTCATAATCCATTAAACAGAAAATCGTACCTGATCATTTAACGAAGAAATCACACAAAAACCCGATTTTTTAAATTTTAGTTGAAAATATCATTTCGGCGGCCAATTTAAAGAGGAAGAAATTAAAGATGAGACAACTTTTATACTTTTTTTTTAATCTGTATTCCTTTATCTACAAAATGAACCATACATCAATATTTTGCGATAACTAGTTTTTGTTTTACAACCAAAAATACACTAACATACAATGCCGAAAATCAAAATACTCCGCCTACTTTGCTAGAAACAATACTAACTCAAGGTCACTGCGTACGGAAAGATGAAACAAATTTGCCTAAAAATGTTTGAGTTGGTAACGTGGAGGAAAACTGCCGTCAAACGGTTTTTGGAGGAATCGATAGACAATCGCCAATCTTTGGAATTATATGCGCATGGTGCATTGTGGAAACCAAACCACGTATATGAGTGCAAACAACGAGTGGATTGTTCTCAATTGATTTAAAAAAAATCGTAAAATGACGATGACGATTTATTGCACCATATATCCGAACATTTAGAGCTAAAATGTTCACTAGTTTTAAATCCTTTGGCAAAGGAATGGATTGCCGCTGCGATAGTTTCAGGCGTCGTACCATAATATCCAAAGGATTTTGCAAGATTTCAATGTGATTGCATGGCGCAGAGACATTTGATGGTTGATACATTGATACAGGTGTTTCTCATCAGATTCAATTGTTAGTGGTAAATATTCTTCAGTGGGTTTCATCTTTCCAGAACAGGAATTTCATCTAAATGCGGCAGCGGTAATTGAGCATATGTCGTTGCAGTGTTTGTCAAAGAACCAATTTTTTTTCTGTTTGTACCCAAAATTTCCAAACACGTAACAAAAGCAATTGAGCTTAAAACGGCTATCCGTATTTCACCAGATTTCACAAGCCGATTTTCACTTTATTTTTTGTGTCCTTTTGTCAATTTATATATTTAAATGAAAAGCTTTTTAGTTTTAATTTTTAATTTTATATTGTAGCTTTTATTTCTTCCTTATTGTAACAATTTTTTAATTTTTTTAGAAATATCGATTTCGAGGATAATTTCTTCTTCGGTTTCTTTTTTACTACTATTGCATAATTTATTTGGAAACTGTTTATATACTGTTGCTGTGTGCTGTTGTGTGGCACCTCCTTTGTTTTTAAGTTATGGATAAAATTAAATCGTAATTTTTATTGGTTTTGGTGTTGATTTTGTCGTTAATTAAATTGTTGTTGTTTTTGGTTTTGTATATTTCCAGCTCTTCTAACCACTCTTATTTCGGTCCTTTTTTGGTTCTGTGTAAAATAGTTACATTTTTATTGAATCCACTATACCTATTTGGCAAATTTCTTTCACCTTTCCGTACACAGTGACCTTGAGTTAGTATTGTTTCAAGCAAGCGAAGTAGGCGGAATATTTTGATTTTCGGCATTGTATGTTAGTGTATTTTTGGTTGTAAAACAAAAACTAGTTATCGCACAATTTTGATATAGGGTTCATTTTGTAGATAAAGGAATACAGATTAAGAAAAAAGTATAAAAGTTGTCTCATCTTTAATTTCTTCCTTTTTAAATTGGCCGCCGAAATGATATTTTCAATTAAAATTTAAAAAATCGCGCTTTTTCGTGATTTCTTCGTTAAATGATCAGGTACGATTTTCTGTTTAATGGATTATGACACTGTAGAGCATGCTGTATTTATATATGACGCTAGTTTTTTTCGGCATTTTAGACCAACTTTTTTTCGCTTCCCGCACACCGTGTGTAGTTGTTGGATACTACTTCTGTTAAATAGAAGTCTATAAAATCTGGGATCTTGTTCTCGTCTGTGGGCCAGAATTTGGGGCGGAGTGAAAATCACACTTGTGTTGGTGTCATAATTCTGGAACCTTGCAGCAAAATTACCTCCAACGATAAAGTTACGACTTAGTGATTTAAGGAGTTTAGCATAATCCTTCGACTTCGTTGATTCGGGGAGGGCAATATATTGCTGATACTAGAAATTAAAAATTCGTAGCTTGCACGTTTACAGTTGTAACTTACATTATATCTTCTTCGACGTGTTTTCCTTCGACGTGTTTTCCACTCATCCGTTTTTTTGGTGTTCAAAAAAACTCACGTATTAAAATAAAATGCCACGAATATGGGCAACGGCTGGGCCCCCAGTCAAACTGCATGACACAAGTATGTGTTAGATACTTCTAGAAGCACAGCCGAATCACAAATAATCGTAATAAATATTACTACAAATTTATTCTTTAATATGTCGATTTTTTCGGAGTAGTTCATTTGCATTCCAGATTGCTATTCTATGTGTGTTGTTTATTATTGAATTTGTCGCTTTTTGTATTCAGTTGTTTAATATGATCAAATATTACAATAATTGGTTCATGTTGTTTTGCTCGTCTAGTCGCTTAAGTAGTTACAGCGTCGATGCTTTTAAGGATACTTTCAATGATTATACCATCGTGAGTTACAATTAATTTTCCACCTTCTTTTCCATTAATTGTTTATTGCGAATATTTTCTCTGCTGTGTTTATTGGCATTGAGCTTTGTATATCGTATCTCAGCATTCGATGTTTGATACTTTAGTAGCTTTCCCTGGTGTTGCGATTGCTTTATAGTTGTTTCAATTTTTTGGAGTTGTATTGCTACTGGAAAATTGTCCTCTGCAGTTTATACATTTGGCTGGAATATTTATATTTATTGTACAGACTTCTGTCATATGCTTACCAGCACATTTTACTTATCGTGGATGCCGTATATCTATGCATATAACCATGACACTTATTGTAAATCTCCCATTTTCGGTTTGCGTCCTCTCTGTTTTGATAATATTCATAGCCATAACTTTAATTAGACGGTTACTTTTGTTTTCATAGGTGAACTACTGGTAACCACTCACATTAAGCTTCATCTTAACTGCTCAAGCCATTGTTTAAGGCCGTGACCTTATATTAAATCTTCGTTACCGATTTCATCATCGTTTAGATTTCAGAATGACTTAATATGTCCACATTATTAATCAGTGAGGGCTACTTTTTGGTAATAAAAATAAATCATAAAATGATCCAGCTCAGATAGTATGAATTATTAAGAGTAATGAAAGTGAGAAACATTTTCATACAAAAAATGGGTAAATAATCGTATAAATCTAGTTTTGTTATCCAATTTTAGAAATAAATCAATGAACAAATGGGATATATTTAAGGCAAAGACGATTAATTGACAAACAACGTGTAGATTAAATTTATTAATCGGTTTCGACACTCTCGTCAAGAAAAAACGTTGGATGAGGAAAACAAATTTCAGGTTAAGTAGTTTGTTTTTACGCATAAAATAAGACCACAAAAATGTAATAAAAAAAAACAAGTTGGCTCTGAAATTATCTTTGACAGATCACCATGATCATCAAAAATAATTTAGTTTTTCTCCCCTACCAATATTCTACACTATTTTTGTCTTGGAACATTTTTACCAACAATTCTTAAGATTCGAGTTATTTCGACGAATCTTTATTTGGTTCAAACTTATTGCGTTCTTCGTTAATTTTCAACCTTCTTTTCATAAATGATTTTAAATTACTTCATTACTCCTAGAATTTTCATTATAAACTTTTAGTCTAAGAAAATTACGCACAGAACAAACAAAGTAAATAAAAATCTAGACCGACTTTTACGTGAGCTATTATTCAAAAATTCCACCCAGAGACTACATGCTGTGCAGTCGTTTCACAATATCTTTTACACACTATGGTGTGATGTTTACCTAGACATTTGACACACCTGGGTTCCTCGTTGCAATATTTTTGTGTTTGTCCATAGGCTTGACATTGTTTACATAGTGATAAAAGCTAAGATATTCTTAGGGGCTGAATAAGCACTTTGAATCGCAAGATGTACTCAATTTGATACTTTTTTTTCGATATATTCATCGAAATCGAGGGTCAATATAAATATGTTGAGAGCCTCGCCATGTTAGCTCAATTATGTTTAATAAGTTGCTTTTAGGTCGATCCTTTTACTTTTAGGTCATGAATTATTTTTTCTTGCTTACACGTAGAGGGTAGGTTTTTAGCCATAACCCCCTTATTGGTTTGGTTAGTTTGTTTCCAAGCGTGTGGCAAGCATAATGTTCTTCATTTAACATTTTTGTCATTTCTCTTAGAAAATCAATTTCGGATAGTAACTTCTTCGGTGCTTTAATAATTTCTTCATTATATAACAACGTAGTTGTTAAAAATGAGCCGGACTATCCGAAATTGAGGATGTTACTAAGGAAAAATTTTTCCAATTAAATTAGGTACATTTAAAAATAGCAGACGCAAGATTCTGCAGTCACTTCACAATATTCTATAATATTACAAAGAAAGGAAAATCATTTCAACCTACGTAAATTTTTTGATTTCATCGTATAATAAACATCGGTTAGTTGATGCTTGAAACGTAATCAAATTAAACAACATAATCGATTTTTTTTGATACCCTACGAACCACTTATAGCTTCTTGTGCGATATGCACATACATATTAGAGGAAAAATTAAAACCCAAATCATTCGAGGTAACCTAGATAGAGAATGTGAATTATGATGATGATGTTTAAGAATAAACTGTAACAACAGCAAAAATCAAATAAAATATACAACAGCAAACATTTTTTTTTTTCTGTTTGTTTAATAAAAAGAAGTAATGTAGCGCACACTCAGTTATTTGTAAAGTGCAAAATTTATATGTGCAAAAAAAATAAAAAAATTTGTTCAATTCTTATATGCCGTAATCTGGTTTTGATTATATGACTTTTAATTTTTATTTTTATGAATATAATACCGAGTATATACATTTTATTTTTTCAACGTTGTATTAGAATTAAACTACAAAAGATACACATAGTGCTTATATAAAAATGTACATTTTATATTCTTTGAAAATATGTATAATAATATATAACCATAAAAATAAATGGATAAAATTTTTACCTTGAATTTTTTATTATTTTTTTGTTTTCGTCTATATATTACCACTCTGTGTACACAATATAAATTTAGTTAATAATTTATTTTGTTTTATTAATTAAATAAATTGATAAAATGGAGAGTTGAGTTGTATGTTTGAACAACGGAAAAGTTTCGACATACACACAACAATATAGCTATTTACAAAACAGTTTTAAATGCAGAAACAAAAAAACAAAAAAATTTAGGTATACAGAATGTGTCGCGATTCTAATACTTCATACAAACATTTTTTTGCGTATTTTTTGTTGTTTTCTTGATGTCAACGACGAAAATAAAAAAGAAATGTTTTAAAACACCGCACTGTTTTCAATTTTTCATTCACACGTATACATGAATCACAACGAATATCCGTTGGTGTAGTACAGTGTCAGTTTCAATCTACATCTTTTTTACATTGACCTTTCCTGCAAGAGTTTTATTACTGAATAAAAACTATACCCCGAATTACCATAATTAGATTTCAATTATTGAAAAAAAAATGATGTCTCCCCATAAAGGGTCATATCTGATATATATATTTCAAAATATCGCAAATATTCCAAAATAAAAACACCTACCTTCGTTTAAACGTATTTATCGAGCCTGTCACTGCGAAGTAAGCGCGGTGAGGTGAGGTGAAGGTGAGATACGATGAATAATTAAAGAATTTAAAAATATTTCTTGTTTATGGAGTAATATACACTTTGTGTGTAATAATTGACTACTAGGTAGAGCGAACTGATAAAAAAGACTACCAATATATACATACGACATTTGAATACAGTGTTGGTGTGCCCAGTATATTTGGACGATTTTTACATGTGATTAATTAAATCCGTATTAAATCAATATTTTATCAAATTATCAATATTTTATAAAAATTGGTAAGCTTTAAAATTATCTAACCTTATAATGGAGTTTACTTAGTAAATAGACTGCTGAGTACACACGAAAATAACGAATGTATTATGTACGTAATTTTTTATTTTTCTAATTCATATTCATCATGGACACATTTAATATTTACAAACATTTTAAATATGGGAAAGTTAAACGGTGTCTTAATTATGAAATTGACTTTGGTAAATAAAATAAATGTGATGATGGGTTTGTAAAGGTATATAATTGATTTGTTTAGCGATATGGTACACGGTCACGTGTATCAACTAACCATGTTCAAATAAAAAACAATTTGAAGTCATTTTGAATTGTTTATAATCAATCGCAATTTGTATTGTTTTGTTTAGAACCACATGATGAGGAAGGGGTAAAATTGTTCGGATTGTTTTGGAAATTACATGGATTACTATTTATTAAAATTGGTTGGAATCAACTGAGGTCCCGCAGTAAATCCTACAACGGGTATTTAGTGCAAACCAGAGATTCTCTCTTATTTCACATAAGCGTACTGCAGCCTTAGCAAACTGAATGAATTTTAAGTAAGGCATGGATGATAGATTCTCTAAATTCAAAGATTTTGTTGAAATCGTCAACGATAGGGAATGTAATCCCGGTATAACACATATATCAGGCAATACCGGGATTCCGGATTTCGGTATTGACCAAAAACAGGGATTTGGGGATTGAAAAAAAGACCGGGATCCCGAAATTTGACAAAAGATCGGGATCCCAAGATTTCAACGGGATCCCGGGATTGCACTCCAAAGTCAATGTCCTCGAGATAGTCTTCCCATACTCTAGCCCCATCCATTGAAGCGATGTAAGAATAACGGCCAAGATAAAACCTCGTGCCTTTTTTGCCTGAATTCATTCCTTACCAATTCTCTTATTGTTTTCATATCTCTGTTAAAGGATAAGGAAACAGCATGTTCGGGACCATTAAATTTTAGGCAATAAGTCAGCAACCTCGAAGCGCGCAATATCATAGTAAGCTGGAACCCTCACAACTGTGTAGATTAATGAAATAAGCACAGTTTACTATCTATACACAGAATAATATTTACAGATTTATCAGCAAATTTTAAACCATTAACGAGAGCAATACTCAAGATTTAAGATCAAGTGAAGGACAATACGTACCAAACCCAGTACCGAAATCAGATACTGGCTCGTCGGAGAAAAAGAACAACACTACTCGGTCACCCTGCTAAGAAAGTTCGGCAAGAACCATAAATTACTCAAAGGGTAAACTACCGAGAAAGAAAATGCTAAGTCAAATAGGTATCTATTGTAAATTAGCTGCAAGAATTGAGAATTTGCTGCACAATGCAGGTAAAACGAAGGACTGTAATTGATGTAGGAACAGAATTGAGTACATAACACAGGTAGGAGCAGTGATTTATAAATGTTGGGGACAAACCCCAAGATTTCCCAAATGCTCTTCTACATTGGCAAATGAAGGTAACTTTTAGATGTTTAAATTCTAGGTAATGTTTACAGGAAAGATAACATCAAGGTGTTTAACGTAGACTGATTGTACAATCACCCCTTTATGCGCAAATTTTTCTCAAAGCGCCACTCCCCCACAATAAGTAGAGCGGGTTGCGTTAATTCAGATAAGGCATTTATGGGCTTCACCAGAGATGGTTAAAACTAACAAGAGCCACAATAGAGACGATAACTCACTCCCTTAACCTTCATCCGTCCCTCGCGTCATTTTTGACCAAATCGAATATTATTTTTCAAATATCTTGTTAAATTAAACCATTAAACATGTTTTGCTTTGTGACTTTTATTTAAATGTATTAGTTATGATTTACTCAAAGAATTGGAATTTTCTGATTAACCGTTACCCTGCTACGAAATAAGTAACACTAAAGATCTTGTGGTCAAAAATGACCAATAGATGAATTTCACATTATTTGCTTTTCCAATTTTCGCCTAATGGTAAAACTAAAATCATTTTGTACATACATACATACATAATATTTTTCAAAGATGTCAACGGCAACTGAAGAAGAATTAGCTGAAGGAGGGCATATCATTTTCCCCTGATGACCTGATGATGATACATGTTCTGAAATTTCGGATTACGTAGAACTTCATGTATTCTTGTGAAAGTGATACTTCTAAAACGGTTCAAAGTAATTTCAAGAGTCACGAGATTTGATGATTGTAGCACACGTGACACGAGCTAGTCGTAAATGTATCAATATGTTAGCACCAATTCGAGAAATACGGGTAAAGTGGGTGGATATATTACCGAAATCCTCACAATTGACGCTCGTCAGTTGGTTGGATTTCGTGCACGGTGCCCTTTTCGACAGTATATACTGGATAAACCCTCCAAATATGCTATTATGTTTTGGCTGCTCTGCGGTAGTGAAATCTCTTATGTTTGGAACGTACAGCCATACTTAGGAAAGGAGGCAGGCACATCACCTGAGAGAAATCAAGGTTTACTTGTAGTCTTTGGTTTGTGTATCCCGCAGCATATAAAAGATAGAAACATTACATATGATAACTTGTTTACATCCTATACGAACTGGGCAAATGCTACTGAAACGCCACATGACCATGATTAGAACAATTCGAAAGAAAAAAACATCAATACTACCGATTATTCTAGAAATCAGAAACAAGCTTTTGTATTCCTCTACTTTCGCTTTTACTAAGGATACAACCTTGCTATCATACATCACAAAAACATATATGTAAGTGTGAATTTTTGCAGAGACAACCAAACAAAAAATATTTTATTGGACTGCAATAAAACGAAAGGCGGTGTTGTCAACATGGTCGATAAAACGATTGCTTGCTATACTTGTAGATGTAAAACAAATAGATAGCCAGAATAGTGTTCACTAACATATTGGGTCAGTAATAAATGTGCTCGTGCTATTCACTAGTGTTTGCCAGAATGGAGTAATAAGAAGCATTATAGAAGCCGACTATTTATTGAAACACTGGGTGAGTCGTTGATCAAGCCACGTAGGTCTAGAAGGGTTTACCTCTCACGGTCTACAGATTGGCGCAATCTGATAGCAGATTCGACATCAAGCGTTGCAAAATTTTCAACCCCGAGATCATCTACAGAATAAGCAGGAGCACTGAAAAGAGGCCTTCGCAGTTTCGGACAAAATTCGTACAACAGGCACACTATGTAAGAAATTTATTTGCAAAGCTCATACTAAGAATGTGTACCATCAGTGTACGAAATAAAATATGAATTGTTCTTAATAAATAAACATTGAAATTATTTTAAATTACCGTGTTATCTTTTGTTTTAATAATTAAATTTGGAAACAAAAATTTACATCGTATTGCTTAGTGTACATTTGCTGTTGAATTTATTTTGGTCATTTTTGACCAAAGGAACTTTAGTGTTACTTTTTTTTAGGGACGGATGAAGGTTGACAACCATTGGCAAATTGGACGAATACTGAGAGGCCATCCAACTCAGCCTCAACGGTATGGAACCTTCAAAGAGCGGATCCTAACGTTCTTATACAGCTCAAAGCAGTAAAAAGATTTCTTCTACATTTTCATTTCGAAGTCAGAGGACAACATTTTTCGAAGGCAGTTGAAATTATCTAGATAGCGAAGGAGCTTTTATTCAATATTTCCAGCTGACCGAATTACCCTAAGTGGGGCAATAAAGGAAACAAGTTCGAGAGAGAATGAATCCCAATCCCCCAATCCGTTAATTTCAATACAATATGATTTTATTAATGGGAATTTATGGTTAATGTAAAATGCGATACTCTAGTATTCTGAGGTGAAAATATCTTCCGTTACTTCCAGTTTCTAATTAAATCAATGATAGACATAGGGCACAAAGAAATATCAATAACCTCCCACTTAGCTGAATCGATAAAAGTTGAACTGAGAACTTAAGTAAGAAAGCTCCACGTAAAGTGAGATAACCATTAGCAGCATATCCAACCACAAGCGGCAGGTGGCTGTTCTTACTAAACAATACTATATTGGTGAGTTTCTCCGATGGAGGAAGTTAAGCAAAATCTGTCGGCACATAAACTGAGACTAAAATAAATTTATTGCAGGAGTTAGATGATAGATTGTGAAGCATAGGTGGAAAGTCAGGTGAACTATACTCATGAATGCAAGAAGCAGTGTTATCATTGGAAATAAAAACGCAAGCTCTGGATGCGACGACAGAACTTTGAAAGAATATGCCATTAGTAGTAGGATTTACTCAGTTTGTTGTTCTAAAAATAACACCATCCAGTGGGTAAGGCTCTTGAATTAGGCACGTGTATTATAGAAGCTGACTTGCTATGGTGTAAGTTGCTCAATTGAAAGACGTAAAGCTTCCCGCTTGTAAACGGACAACCTTTCAACCATTAGTCAAAGCATTTGAATTCGTGACACCGATGTTATTATCAGCTATGTAAGGATTCCCAGGAGGCACTGGAACCCAAGCGAGTAAGAGATTTCGGGGGTCACCAATCAGGGGTCACCAATCGAAAACTGACATTCACTCCAGATGTTCTTAATTTTGATAACTTCTTGCCTAGGTTAGATGGGCTAAATGGATCTTTTTATTAAAAAGCATATGAGAAAATAAATAAAACAACAAAAAGATTGATTTAGTACATTACTATTCTTGACAAAACCAAATTCTAGGTATCATCGTTAATGCATTTCCACGTAACGCCCCCGCCTTCCAGGTAACGCCCCAACATTTGCGGCACGGAGACGCATGATTTAGCCGCGCGGAAAATATGCCCTCTCAATTCTATACAGAAAATGAACGATTCGAGTTGTGCCCACGAACACAGAATTGTTACATTCGATTTGAAGTGCAGTTGCAGTAGAACCTGAAATGGTGTGAATCCGCTTGAGAGTGCCAACTGAGTTGCCGTGCTCCTCGACGATTGAGCCAGGTGCAAGCACTTATGTATATCTTAGTTTGCAAGAGCTGGCGGCGCGTTTGCCACAACATTTAATTTAATACAGATAATGAGGTCTCTTAATAAAACGCTCATCACCCGATTTAAGAAAATCTTATTCAGAGCCCGATAAAAGATGGTCGACCAGAAGACTCTACTCTCCTTTTTCTAAAAATTAAATTTTTTTAAATTTCCTCAACTTTACTAGACCGAGAAGTAAGATATTATAAGCAGTAAAATTTAATTTTCAGTTTTTGGGACTGCGTATGAAAAAAACCTACCACTGCTCTAAACAAATTGTCTTTCTCTATTTACATACTAAGCTAAGGCTTAATTTTTATTTGGTGTTTTAATTTTATTTAAGGTATCGATTAGAGGCCTCTAATTTAATAGATTATGATTTGTAAAACTTTTTTTAAATAAAAACATTTTTCACAAAATTATTTTATAGTTTTCTTGGAAGTTTACCTTTTGTAATTCCACTGGACCGTCCTTTAGCTACCCAACCTCGTAAAGTTCACATCAAAACAGTAAGTGTCTCCGCTTTTATAGAACTTCGGAGGATTTATTAGCAAAACGGTTGAAGGAATAAGCAAAAAATTGTAAATCATGTTTGATATAAACAATCTCCCCATTTCCATCGCACAAAAATAAAATAAAAACCTAGACTTGGATGCAAAACAGATAAATTTGATCAAACAAATATTTTATTTGTAAGAGAGCATACAAGAAAGAAAGAAGCAAATTAATATCAATTTCCTAAGAAAGCAAAATGAGTTAACAGCATCTTCTACATAATATGAGGGCTTAAACCGGGTGAATCACTCAAATTGCCACAACTGAATATTACATCGCCAAAAAAGCAGCCTAACGAAAAAGGAGTAAATCAAAAGTTGTGTGAATTCGAGCAATAAACTACATAATTTATTTTTAATTTATTTTTTAGCTACAAAAAACCCATACTACCCATACTAGTTTATTAAGGATCTGAAACGTTCATTTCAAGTGATAATCTATCCAGGAATGCACAGTGCAACAGACTTAAAATATTTTTTTTATGATTTTTTTATGAAGAAATTAAAAATTGTCTGTTGAATCAAATTAATTTTTCGACTGTATTATAGACAATATATTAGTAGTAATGACATTCACAGTATTTTCGATTTAGCAAATCAGAAAAATACAGAGGCCAATCACTCATAATATATCTACTGGCGAAAGTAGAAATATCATTACCCCCCGCCCCCTTCCACCCTCCTTTACTTTACCCCAGGCCATACAAATGGATCCACACCGTAAAAAATGAGAACCCTCCTTGAGTTCTATGTGGTAGTTTGGTTTCATACTGATAACTAGGGTTCTCATTTTTTACGGTGTCGATACATTTGTATGACCAGAGTGTTGATTCTCTAAAAAATAAGATAATGTGTAAACGTGAAAACTTGTAAAACGCAAAGCTTACTTTTATGAGTTTGAAATTTTTTGAGAGGACTACCACTAAAATAATATCGAAAAGTTGCAAACTCATAAAAAAGCTTTGCTTTTTACCAGTTTTCACGTTTACACATTATCTTATGTTTTAGAGAATCAGGGCCCTGGGGTAAAGAAGTAAAGGGGGTAATGATATTTCTACTTTTGCCAGTAGATATATTATGAGTGATTGGCCTCTGTATTTTTCTGATTTGCCAAATCGAGAACACTGTGTATATCATTACTACTACATGATATTGTCTATAATAAAGCCGAAAAATCAATTTGATTGTTTTATGGGATACTGGGCCAGATACTCGATACTCTGGCAATTCGCAAATCGGTAAGTATGGCGGATTTGCGAATCGTAAATTTATTTGCTTTATATGATCAATAAATATTTCCTCAAACATTTACGTAGATGCGCATACTTTAAAACGCTCGCAAAATTTCTACGATTTGCAAAAATATCGTGTATACCATTTTGGTGTATACCATTTTTTGATATCCCAACAAATTGGGTTGCTAAATTATCGTGTATAACATTTCTAGCAAATTCGCAAAAAATGACTGCTTCGCTGCTTATCTGAGAATCGAGTATCCAGCCAATACAAAGTAAAGTCCTACCAAAAAAGGAGACCCCATTAATTCTTATTAGCTATAAAATATCAAAACAAATGAACGATTTCATGCCATCCTTGCGCAGAGAGGAAAAATGCTAAGCGGCTTTGAAGAGGTTTTATTTTAGTATGGGACTAGAAACGTTAATATTAACATAAATGTAAATGCTTCCAATTAGCATCCTTGCGCAAAAGGTCCAGTACTTAGCGGCTTTGGGGAGTTCTCTAATTTAATGTGTGAATAATCGCCAAATAAAAGAAATTTCGATCGACCCCTATGATTTTTTTCGCCTTCTTTCCTCAAATTAGAAATTACGTCTCTGCTCTTACAATCAATGACATACCATATTGATTGAAAAAAGTGACCGAAAATTGATTCTGACAAAATAAGTAAGGCGGTACTTTTCTTCTTTTGGAATAGATCCAAAAAGATCGAATGTATTTCCAATAAATATAAGGCAAAACATTTAATTTACCTACATATCGTCACGTGAGTTCTATCTTGTCCTATAGACCATTTTTTCCTAAAATGAGTTATTAATGTATTCTGATGTTTTCGACCATGCTCTTTCAGAATTGTTGGTGAAAATTGCCGTATCTCTTATAGTTTCGAAGATAATATTTTTTGTTATTGTCCTATAGACCAAAAATTTTGTTATTTTTTTACACGTTTTAATTCTTGTTTGTCCCATCTGTTAAAATCTTCCAAGTGGGACACATATATATGAAATTTACCTAACGTAGCATAAGAGTTCTTTAGTGTCCTATATCCAACGTATGTAAATGGACGTAGGACCCAAATTACAAGCAAAACAAAAATGTTTATTTTATAATTTGTGACCTATTTCCAATTCCAACATAATATTTTTTCTGGTATTTCTGCTAAAGCACTTATAGCATACGACCTAGAAAATGTGTTCTCTTTACCAAAAGGGAATATTTAAATTATTTTTATAAAAGAAAGTTCAACCTTTATAATTTGACCGGATATTGCCACACAAACAAAATTATGCACAGAACATAATATAACAATATAACAAAAATCGCACAGAGATATTCAGTTCCTGGCCATTCTATAGGATTCAAGGACTTGTTACTGTACATAGCATTATACACAGGCATTTAAAACATTTAAGCTACCATAGTCCTATTTCACTGATTAGGCATATAAAGTCAATGCAGTACGATAAAGTGCACTTAAAATTAATGCAGATGCTGTGATTTTTATAACTATACAATCAAGCTTCCTTGGGATTAAACTTTAGTAATTTAAAATTGACATTGGCAACCGAAACATTATATTCAAAAGATGATACATTAATAATTAAATATAAAGAGAAGTACGGTGAAATGGAACCGAAACAAACGATTCCTTTAATTGTTCAATCAAGCCGACGAGGTAAATTTAAAACTTTCGCTGTAGTAAAGCTACCCAATTCAGCACAATTAAACTCACCCGGTGTAATTTCCAAAGAGAAAATTAAAGGCATAGTATCGATGTTCGACTACATGCTACTAGATGATCAGGAATTCTACAGAGCGATTTTGAAAATACCGCACAAAAGCCGGACACCTAATTTAATTTTCACGTTGACATACCCAAAATATGATTGAAATTAAAATATATTGACTGAAATACTTATATAAATCGGGTCTAGTGTCCTATATCCGATGCATTTCATCTTTATTTTACATAATAATAAGGTCAATTTCATATAACTATAGGAATTGTCCTATATCCATTTATCCCATTTTTGCTCCAAAACGTTTTCCTTGCTCCAGTTTTAGGGATAGCTGCATTTTTATCGTTGGAGCATTTAAAAAAATACCAAGGCTTTGTATAGGAACAAAGAACACTTTGGAATTTATTGAAGAAGTTAAACGTATTTATGCTTAAAATTTAAAATTTGATTTCTGTAAAGTTTTACAAATGGCGTATAGGACAAGATAGAAATCACGTGACGATATATTCGGAAAAGATAAAACAGAGTGCAGTTCAGTAAGGTTTGTGTCTTAAATTGCAAATCTATAAATGACTGACAAACCACAGTAATATAAAATTTGTGGTCAAATGACCGCATACAAATATATTGGTCGTCCACACCACATTATCCTGCGAAGCAACAGTAATTAAATATATTATTTATTTCTAACTGAGCTTATAAAACGACATATCAGAAAAATAAACTTTAGGTTAAACCAAAGTTAAACTTCCGCCGGAAATGAGCTAAACAAAAACACAATGTACACTTCATTATTACTAACCGAAATTTGAACAAATCTGATCTAATTATAGTCACATTGTTGGGCTTACATTACATATATCTAAATCGTAAAAAACAACAAGATACTTGTACAATGACCTTCTCGAGATGAAAAAGCAACATAACATGCATCCGAATCCACCAACACACAATACTCATCATCATCATCCACAATCATCAGTTTAATTACATTCTTATTCTTTTTATATTACAAATTTATCACATAAATATTACAATTCAACTCAAATGGATAAGGTATTATAGTATAATGTCTTTAAGAAACTTATTTACAAAACAGAAATCTTTACTAAAAGTATGCAGTTTAAAATTAACATATAATTTTTCAACGGTGAAAAATTGAAAGTTGCAAAATGTTTTCGTTTCTTTTTTGTAACATAGCTTTTTCAAAATAACTGTAAAGTTTTTATTTAAGATGAATTATATTTTTATAAAGTATATGTATTAAATGATAATAAGACAAAACATAAACTAAAAAAATTAAAAAAAAATGATCGTTATTCTAAGAAAGTAACTGAGATTTAATGTTTGTTATATTTTTATTAACAAAATTAGGTAAAGTTGGTTTACATTATGTACTTTGATGAAACTTAATGAGAAATAAATTACTGGTTTGGAATATCAAAACCAAAGATCGTTGAACTTGATATGACTTAATACTAGATGGCGCTTTTACCCCGATAAATTTAATCGTATGATCATGTTTGATCCAATGTAAAATCATCCAAATGAATGTGGCTAAAATGTGTTACGCAAGTGTGATTTCTTAATTACAAAAAAAAAAATAAAAAATTGAGAGAGGGCGAGTGAAATTTATTAATTAATAAAAAATGTTTTAATTCATTGTAATTACGACGTATGTACATATTTTATTTGAAGGAAATCGAACAATTTAAAAATAAAATGAACATCTACTTAGTTTAAGTTATAAGCATTTTGTACATACACACATGACACATGTAAGCATATATGTATTGAAAACTATTCGATTATTTTGCCACCTCATTATATAAATAGTTTAATAATGAACGATCACAATCCATTCGACACAAACTCAGTTCTCCATCATAAAACACAATCGAATTATAAATTACAAATGAAAAAAAAAAAGCAAAAAAATGTAAATAGAAAACTAAACAATGTCTTAAGTTAATGACCTCAATTCATACAAGAGTTTATGTACAAATAAATAAACGTTTATATATAAAATACGTATATAGAGTTGTACAAACCAAGCCATTCACTCCGCTATATAACTCTAATCGAATTTGAAAATCATAAGAAACACACAACTTACTTAATCTCCTTAATGTATATTGTGTTGTTTTCTTTACTTTATTGAAAAACGAAAGTAATATTCCCACTTTACTTTTTTTACGAAACGAATACTACACACAACACAAAAAAAAAACCGTCTTCTCATCAGATTTCGTGCCAAAAATAATAACAATAATAATAAGTAAATAAATCGTGAATAAACTAAAACACAAATATTCTGAGATATACATGTGAAGAACAATTTCTTTCAATTATACAAGAATTTATATTATTTTCGATTTGAATTTACCTTCTAATTTTGTACACAGATCGGCACTCAAAAACTATTTCAGACCCGGAATTCAATGTATTCTCGGTTTTCTATGCTCTCTTACATATTTTTTGCCACTTTTACTTTACCAAATACTAAATATAATACATACACACATACATAGATACGTATCACTCTATAAATATATACTCGTAATTGTGTAAACTATTTTTAGATACAACATGATTCAACATAAAAAAATTTTCAAGTTTTTATTGCTATTATTAAGATTTTTCTGCTAATTAGTTAACCGCGTGAAGTTAGCCCCCAAGTACTTTTTTAATACGATTATAACAAAATTAAATAATACAACTTGACTATGTAGTATCGGTCAATCAATCTTGACTTTATACTTTCCGTACGGAGTCAATCATTTGTAAATATTGTATACGATAAATTGGTCTCAATAGGGCGGCACAATTTTTGGATTGTTACACCATTTTGAAGAATTAATCTTAGAAGACACGTGTCATCTTACTGGTACTTTACACGATTTTAAAACGTGCGTACTACACGAGAAAATATTAATTTGTAAAGTGTTTTGACTTGTTTGGTTCATTTATTTTGACAAGTGTTTAAATTAGGCTAACATTATCCGGTAAAATTTCTCACCTATTTTAATAGACGAAGGGCAATAATGGTTTATTGAAATTGAAACCCACAAATGGAAAATTGAATATATAGTAAATCAGAGATAATAATTTACTATCAAAATATTAGAATAATAACTTCGGAACCTTATCTGGAAATAAAATTAGGAATAGAAGTAGACCGTGGTCCCTTCTTGACTTACATAATAAACAATGATTGGGACGTTCTCTTGGATCTAACAGGGGTAGATATTTTTTTTTGTTTTGTTATTATTTAACAAATATTACGACTGAATACAATTTCATCTAGTAATTTATCGAAATTAAATGTTGTTAACTGTTTGAGGAGTATAATCCATCGGTTTGATCCAGCTTGGTTACTTCATTAATTTATCTGCCCTAGTTCTAAGGGCTTCGTTCTTCGAAGCAGTATGCGACGCAAATCCGCATTTTCATGTTGACTAAGGCGCTGTATGTGTTTCCTCGCATATTTCTTAATTTCTTCACTGACGTACTCCATTTTTAGATTCTTATGAAGGTTATCATTCCTTATGAACTATGGTGCGTTGACCATAATACACAAGACTTTATTTTGAAAAGTTTGAATTACTTTTACGTTAGTTTTCTTGGTACAGCCCCATAGCTGTATACCATACGTCCATACAGGTTTCAATATCTGCCGATATAATAGCAGTTTATTATGTAACCATTGCTCAGAGTTCCTTGTGGAATTGGTTGCGAACTCAATCGAACAGGTAACCAATTAACATTTTTGTTGGTAAAATATATTATGATATAGTTTCGTTGAGTTGAAGACGCCATTTCTTCGTTCAATTACTCAATGAATTAGCGGCGTTTTGTAATTTACTGGATCACTCCTCTATGGTGTCTCCAATTGCCAAGATTGCAGTATCATCCGCAAATGTTGCAATACTGTTTCTTTTGTGCTTAGCACGTCTCGCGTATAAAGTATATAGAGTATTGGCCCCAGGACACTGCCTTGTGGAACTCCAGCCGATATTTTCTTTAGTTCGGAGTATTCCTCTTCATGTTTTACTCGAATGTGTCGATCAGCTAGATATGACTTTAAAATCAGGTAAAACTGATTCGGCAGATCTCTGTGTAGTTTAAATTCCAGGCATCGGTGCCTTACCTTGTCGAATGCTTGTGATACGCCCAAGAAGATATTTGAGCATATTTTTTTAATTTCCAGAGCATCTTCAATTAGATCTGAGAGTCTCTCTATAAATCAAAATTGGTCAGGAGGAATCAGTTTTCTACTTCTATTACTGATATTAGCCTCTTGAGTAGTAGCTTTTCAAATAATTTTGAAATTATAAGAAGTAGGGAAGGGTTTGAGTTGTAAGGTTTTAGAATCTTTATCACCTCTACCACCTTCCACTGGTATGGAGCGTATTTTAATGTAAACGCCGCGTTGATTACTTGCAGTAATTTTTGTAATCCTTTTTCTGGTAGTGTTTTAACTATAAGTCCAGTGATTAGGTCATAACCAGGGAAGTTTTTTGAGCTTAAGTTGTCATTAATTTTATCTTTTAGCTCTTTTAGTGTTACAGGTCTTATGTTTAGGTTATCCACTTTATTTACTGGAATTATATTTTCTTCAGCTGTTTGCCTTGGAAAGGGTTGAAATCAAGCCCAAGTTCCATCGTCATTCTTGATAGGAGCCATTTGTACTTAAGACCTTTTAAGACCTTTAGTTGCTTTCCAAAGGGTATAATTAGTGTCCTTGTTGCCAGTAAGGCCAGCTAGATATTCACTGAAAGATTTGTTCTTGATTTCTTTGAGAAGTATTTTCAATTTGTTGCTTAAATAATTAAGTCGTGATTTTTCGCGCTTTCCGTTTTTATCTAACCAGATCTCTCACTTCTACTGGATAGCTGATGTGATTTTCCGTTTGATTACGAGTAGGAGGAGTACTCTGCCACGCTGCTTGTAGAATACGGTTGTTCACCAGCTCCAATTGAACATCAAGTTCTGCCAGAATTTTAATTGGTAGTACTTGTAATTCAGCATTATCTTCGACTATTTTCCGGAAGAGATCTCAATTTGTTTTATTATTAACATACACCCCCGTTCAAAAGTTTAAGACCATCTTTAAGTTTAATCTTATTCTAAAATTAGATTTTATATTGTTGACAAAGATATGCATTTTTAATTTATCAAGCTATTACAAAAAATAGTATTGATTTTACATTTGTTGTCAGCAAATGCAATGTGCATTGTGCAATGTGGTCTTAAACTTTTGAACGGGAGTGTAGGCAAATTTTCTTTTTTGAGAATGGTATCACTGAGTGTCTTAATAACAAGCGTGTGGTCAGCTTTACTATTTTCGAGTACTACGTAGTTTACAGATATCCCTTTTGTTACAAAAAAATCTATCAAATCTGGTATCTTATTTGTATCCGCTGACCAATATATTGGTGTACCTCCAGAGAGAAACTCGTAGTTTAAAGCCCGACCAGCTGCGAATAGCTCCTTACCCTTAATCCCCAATATGTATTTTTAGCGTTAAAAGCGCCTCCGATTATGAAGTTAAAACCGAGTGATTTGAGTAACTTAACATAGTTTTCTATTTCAGATTATACTGCGAAACGCAATATATTGAAGATATGTTGATTACCTTTTGATTATTTAATGGAACATTAATGGTGGCTACTTGCATAATTTCTTTTTCAATTTTTACTCCTTCCTAAAGTTTGATTTTTTCCTTCAGAAATATGGTTGAACGTTGAACCTCCTCTCGCTTTTCCTGAGGGGTGGATGGCGTGATAGCACTGGTATCCTCGAATTCTAACGAATGAATCTTTTGTCAAATGAAATTCTGAAATTAGGTAAATATCTATCTTTTCTTTTAGCAAAATGTCTAACTCTGAAATGTCAATTGGCGATTCTGAATGTGTTATTCATCTTCATAGATTAGTACATCATAGAAGTGATTTTATTCACTGTTTCTTGCTTATTTAACCGCTTATCTAAAGCGTCCAGGCTTCTTTCTTGTTTTATTAGCCTAAAGTTTAGGGCTTCTATATTCTTTAGAATTTGTTCAAGAATTAGGCTTTGGCCGTCTTCCTTGTTAGTTACTGTTTCCCGCTGTTGTACAATCTGGGAGTATGTTTTTGGGCCTGCTATTGCACTTGTTTGTGGTAGTTCTACCACTGAGTTTGTGGAGATTGTCCTATTACTGGGCATCCCACGGTTTAGCGGGCACAGTTTTTAGTTTTTGTCAACTTACAAGCTTGGACGAGATGTTTCCTCGAACATTTCACATATCTAGGCTCTCGTTTGCAATATTAATGCGTGTGATTATTCCTTGGCATTTCTTACACTGAGTTATGAAGCCTGTGGATTTTCTTCACGCTTCTATTCTAACTCTCATGTTAAAGACTGCCTTAATATTGAAAATTGTTTCCACTTTTTCTTTGCTATGAAAAGTAAGCATAAACCATGGAAGCTCCTTTTTATTAAGTTTGACCTCTTGATCAGTTACTGTTTTTACCTTTTTTTAGGATATTTATCACATCATCTATCTTGAAGCCCTGGTGTATAAGGTCTTCCATTATATCCTGCTTTGTACAGGTTGGGTAAAGACCTCTGCCATCACTTTGATCGGGCGATCATTTTTGCCCTCGAACAGTAGCGTGTAATAAAACAGGAAATTCCTTTCTTTTATCGAACGATTTTTCTGACCGAAATAGAATGGTAAATCCAGTAATTTTTTTCATCAATGTAGTGATAAACATATCATTATACGCACGAGAGTTTCCGCTGTAAAATGTAAAATATTTGGAAATTCCCGTTATTTTTTTGTTGTATTTTTGCGATTTTATTAAAATACATGTACAATCTGATTTTAATGTGTTTGCGTACGTTAGTAACATTAGAGTATTTCTGCGATTCACACAGTTTTTTCTTTAAAACTAAATCGAAAGTTAATTATTTTACACGACTCAGCGTAAATAAGTAGTTAAAGTTGTTTGTTTTGAAAATTCAAGATCATAGGAATGGCTAGGGTGCTCACTCACGAAGAACGTGCCCAAATTTCTGTTTTGAATCAGAATAGATTTTCGAATCGTAAAATTGCAAGGCAGTTTGGTAGTCTGAAGAAGTCATCAGAAATTTTCTGAAAAATCGGTGAAAATATGGCCATAGAAAATCTCCAAAAGGGAATTTAAAATTAAGCGATTTAGATATTGGAAGAATAAAGCACGAAGCAACCAAAAATCGTCTATATTCAAAACAAATTAAAGATAAATTAAACTTACCCGTCACAAAACAACACATTGTACGACTATTAAAAAACGATAGAAATATTAAATTGAAGAAACCAATTTGTAAACCGAGGCTCACGAAGCGCCATTTAGCGGCTCATTTTAAATGGGCTCCAAAACATGGTTTTCAAAAAGGATTGGAACTCAGTGATATTTTCTGATGAAAATAAATCGTCGTCCTAACTGTGAATTAACGTATCTGACATTTTTTCAAAATTTCATCTCTGATACAAAATGGTTCATCGTGAGAAACTCTGTCTGAATTTTTTGCACCTACGTTGGTTCACCGTTAGGACGAAGATGTCTCCTAAGAGTCAATTAACGTTGGTGCCGGAATTCTGCTTCAGTTTCTCAAGACGAATATTTTGGTATCAAAAATGGAATTTTGAAAAAATTTCAGATACGTTAATTCACAGTTAGGACGATGAAATTCAACCTATTATGTGTACCGAATGAAATTTGTGATTTGTACATGAAGAATTAAAACTAAACGGCAATATATAATCATTATTTTTCTGTACTTGTTCTATTGCACATATTGTACAGTTTTTAAATAATCGTATTCATTCAAAATTTTTGTTCATTTTACGGCGAACATTCACCTTTTCATAATCCCATTTATTATGTATGGATGTGATCTTAAGCCGCATTGGCAAACTGCTTGCCAAACCATATGTTTTTTTGCCAAATTTTTCAACAGCTATGGTAGTAATTGCTCCGTCCAGTTCTTTACCTTTCTTTTTGATGTAATATTGGGGACCTGGAAGTGTCGAGAAATCCATTTTGACGTAGGTCTCGTCGTTCATTACGAAACAAGAATCTTTTCTTTCGTTCAACCATTTGTTGTGTTTCTTTGCTCGATCGATCCCTTTATTAAATAGTTCAACACTTCTTTTGGGGATTTTTGACTTCTTGTATGTCCGTAGATTATTTCTGGTTTTAGCTCGTTCCACAATCGATTTGGTTGTTTTGGTTTTTCTGGCCAAATCTCGCACAGACAACGAGGGATGTTTCGAAATGACTCTTACAATTTTCTGATCCAACATTTTATTTGGAGCACCTGATTTTTCTCCGGATCCGGGCTTGCGTGATACAGAAAGATTGATTTGACATTTTTTTTTACATTTGTTACCGTATTATTGGAAACACCGGCCAATTTACCATTTTTTTTATTGGTATACTCGGGATGATCATTGCACAATCTAATTATTAAATCACATTTTTCTCCTTATGATGCGTCCATTTCGAAACAAATAAAACAAATGCCCAATTTGACGTTTATTCGTTTTTTTAAATTGTTTTTCTACAAAATAACGGTACCAGTTTTTTTCTTTTGCGTAGTAACCTATGAGATAATATAAATTTGGGAATCACAAATTTCATTCGGTACACATATTAGTTGGGCCAGATTGTTTAAGTTGCTATTGGAATAAATTAAATTCTACGAATGATCCAAGAACAAAACGAAATGTTGGTGGCCGTACAATCATGATATGGGGAGCATTCTCATACAAAGGTAAGCTCACCTAATGCTTCCGTTTGTCCAGAATGAACTCCGACGAATACTTAGAAATATTGAAAAGTGTACTCGTCGCATACAGTGAAGAAAATTTTGAAGATAACTTCATATTCTAACAAGATAATGCTGATAATCGCGTTTCTCAGAAGAGTAAGGAATGGTTTGCGACCGGAGGAATTACTTTAATGGAGTGACCCGCATGCAGTCCAGACTGCAACTCAATGAAAAACCTGTGGGCAATACTTCCAAGAAAAGTTTACAGAAATGGAAGACAGTTTAACACCATTCAAGAGTTAAGGGCTACTATTGGAAGTTGCTGGAACGAAATTGATGTAAATGAAAATAAAAAATAACCCAAGTATCTATGAATGCGTATAATGATTTGTTTATTACTGTACATATATTTTTTGTATGTTTATGTTCAAGTTTAACAATCGGTGTTGCTGTTACTACTCATTTCTTTAGTTGTGAAATAAATCTGTGGTCACAAAGCAAAACGTAATAACTCGAGTTATTCCACATTACGTTTTATGTCAAATTTGAAATCTCCATATTCGAATTAATATCATATCAATTTTTTGTAATAATTCAGCAACTATGCAAACAACCGTAAATAATCATTTAAAAAAGCAAGAATTCAAAAAACTCATACGATTTTGAGTAACTCTTAATTTTAAAAACGTTTTCCTGAAAAGTCAGAAAAATGTGTTATTACGTTTTACCATGTTACCACAGAAATATTTCTTTTAAATAAGAAATCTCAATAAAGTTTGGATGGCCATACCACCGAAGAAATGTCAAAAATTAGCCGATTTTGTGTTGTTTCTTTGGTTCCACAACCAAATATTGTTTTATTATTACTTGGAATATAATCGTATGAATTACCGTACGTATGAATTAATATTCTTGTGCTTTGTGCACAGCTGAAAATAATAAAAACCCACTAATGTTATTTGGCTCTATTTCGAGTTTCGCGAAATTTAAAACAAAAAAAAATCCTTAATTACCTACTTCATTGCACACTACTGTATGTGTACCATTCCTTGTCTTTATCCGTAGGGTAGATTTGACGACAATAACCCCAAAATTAAATTGAACGGGAAAATAAAACTAAGAACAAAATGTAGACTATGGTCCATTCTTGATTTACCCGAAGTTTAAATTGAACGGCTAACCTTCAGTATTTGAATTTACTAAACCATTTTTGGTACCTTATCCGGAAATAAAATTAAGAACACCATGAATGAAGACAGGTCCAGTCTTGACTTATGTAAATATTAGAGATATTCTCTTGGAACCAAGAGAGTTAGATATGACGAAAATCAGTGAATCACCCTAAATTTAATTTGAACAACTAACCTTTAATATTTGAATTTATTAAACCGTTTTCAGTACCTTCTCCGGAAATAAAACTCAGAACAAAATATATCGTCGTTATAGAAGAAAAAGTAATCATCTACATTTTTTTCAAAATTGAGGTTTTTATATTTTCGTAGACTATTTTTCATTACCTAACAAATACTGAAAACAAAATTTGTCTATACTTATTAATTACTGAGAATTTTTTTTTAAAAAGTCACTAAATACAATTTTGCAAGAAAAATTAAGAACAAAAAATCACCATCTACATACATACATGCATAACATCAGAATTTAGTTCATGCAAAACCAACACAAATGTCTTTATACAAGCCATATTATTTCCGTGACGCACGCATATTATTAAATCCAAAACCTACTATTTTCGTTTAGTGTTAGTGATATTTTATATTGGTTTTGATACAAACTACAATCACAGAATATATATAAACAGAACAATATCTTCTATAGCGCTTTAGTCCTAAGCTGGTGAACAAATATTTTCGTTATTGTTTTATCGACTGATTTTGATTTAGAAAAGATAGAAAAATCATTTTATATGCAATCAACGAAACAAAAAAGAATTACAAAAATGTTTGTACCCACCTTTTTCTATTGATAAATAAAAATCAGTACAATTTTAAAACGAAAGAGAAATCTGTACACTTTATAATGTAAAAGAGATAGACATTCGTGAATAATTTTTGATGTTGGTCTAGTTAGCTTTGCGAAACTTTAAAATCATATCAAAGAAATAACAAAAAGAAAACTAGCAACTCCCATAATTGTGTATGAGTTTGTGTAGCATTTCTAATTTATTTGTATTGGTCCTTTGTTTATTTGTTGATTCAAAACCAACACAAATGTCTTATACAAGCCATATTATTGCCATACAAACACAAAATAAAACCTACTATTTCTGTAAGTATTAGCGTCATAATACAGTAAATTCTTTACATACTTTGATTTTAAATTGTACATAGTTTGTATCAAAAACAGTATAAAATATCACTAACACTTACAGAAAATAGTAGGTTTTGGATTTAATAATATGCGTGCGTCACGGAAATAATATGGCTTGTATAAGACATTTGTGTTGGTTTTGGTTGATTTGATTTTAAAGTTTCGCAAAGCTAACTAGACCAAAATCAAAAATTATTCACGAATGTCTTTCTCTTTTAAGCACATTATAAAGTGTAAAGATTTCTCTTTCGTTTTACAATTGTACTGATTTTTATTTATCAATAGAAAGAGGTGGGTACAAACATTTTTGTAATTTTTTTTTGTTTCATTGATTGCATATAAAATGATTTTTCTATCTTTTCTAAATCAAAATCAGTCGAAAAAAACAATAACGAATATATTTGTTCACCAGCTTAGGACTAAAGCGCTATAGAAGATATTGTTCTGTTTATATATATTCTGTGCTACAATTTAAAATCAAAGTATGTAAAGATTATACTGTATTATGACGCTAATACTTACAGAAATAGTAGGTTTTATTTTGTGTTTGTATGGCAATAATATGGCTTGTATAAGACATTTGTGTTGGTTTTGCATAAACTAAATTCTGATATGCATGTATGTATGTAAATGGTGATTTTTTCTTCTTAATTTTTCTTGCAAAATTGTAGTTAGTGATTTTTTAAAAAAAATTCTCAGTAATTAATAAGAAATAAAAAAAATGAATTAAAATGTAAAACAGAAATATTATATCTTTTTTTATCCAATAAAAGTCGTATTTCCATGAGAATTTTACAACAACAATTGCTCGCGATACGAATTAAATAATTCAAACCAAAAGTTTGAATTATTTAATTCATTCCTAATTTTAGTTATACCACCCGACACCAGACGCCAACTTGGTCTTTCTACTTGTTGTTTTATTTCAATAGGGCATGCTTATAGTAACAATATTCGCCGCTGTTTTAGAATGCAGCACCCTCGGTAAAGGTTAGCATAGCAAATATTATTTGTGTTTTGTATCGAAAGTGTATGGTGAATTTAATAACAGAAAAGAATTTGTATATTTTAAAATGTTTATAAGTCGTTTAGCGACGCGTTCGAACTTCGTAGCCATAAAATTAAACATTAAACATTATTGTAACCTTTATCACGACGGTAATGACATCTGATGTGCGGAAACAAAATCAAACTCGTTTTGCATGCCCCATTCGAAAAAATAATTCGCGACTTGTTTCCATGAGAAAAAATAATTCAAAAATAATTTGAATTCATTTTTCTCATGGAAATACGACAAATATCATTAATATAAAGTTTTTGTATTTACTTAACGATCTATATCGAACAAAATTATTTTGAAGAAAAAATCACTATCTACAAATTTAACAAAATTATATTGAAATTCTTACTTTTTCTTGAAAACATCATTAACATTAGATATGGCATTAAATAATATAAAAGATACAGTAATCAAACTACTTAATTTAAAAAAATTGGATTTTTAATAGAAAATTGAATACTAAAACCCTTATAACTCGAAATCATAAATATGTAGATGATTACTTTTTCTTCTATAACGACGATATACTATGGTCCATTCTTGACTTATGCAAACATGGGGGCTATTCTCTTGGAGCTAAGAGGGTTAAATATGACGAAATTTAAATTGAACAGCTAACATTCAATATTCAATTTATATGCTACATAATTTCTTGTCATCCTCGCACAAAGAGCCCAATGTTAAGCTTCTTTGGAGAGTTCTCTATTTTAATATGGGACAAATTTGTCTCTACTGTCTAATGTATAAAACGAATTAAAATTACTTTCGAAAAATTTGTTTGAACTTTTATGGAGGGGAGAGAGGGCAATTCCATCCCACATTTCCACGTCAGTTTTAAAAAGTTATTTTGAGTTAGAGAACCCCACAGTTATACATGCAAAATTATATAAACATTCAGGCATTTTCAGAAACTAATTTTGTACTCCTCTTTAAATTCAAATATACATAAACCTGGGAGTGTTTAGATAGAGGAAGTCGAAATTCGAGTTATTATTAATTACCGAAAGCTAAACCCCAATATCTGAATTTGGTCGCAAAATAGGAATTGGAAAATAAAAGTTTCTTAATCTCAATATGAAATCCATGTACCATTAAAACGAGATGTAGCTCCTACGCTGTTGTTGCCGTTGCAAAAAACGATAATTTGCTTACATCACGATTTAACAGAAAATAAAAACTTGAAATGAAATCCAGTTTGGCATAAAATTGAGCAGATTTCTGTGGTATTTTATAAAAACATGATAACTACATTTTTGTCGATTTTGAACAATGGATAATTAGTACTAAAAGAAACTTTTCTCGCGTTCTGTGGCGAAAACAATTTACCGTGGTGGAAGTTTCGGTGATATATCATCAACAAGTTGGCAGATGTGTGTTAAATTTTTTAAGCAAGTAAACGTATTTAATATTTTTTATTTTATTTAACTTTAATATTTTCGTATTATATCGTTTAAGGTTAATGATTGATTTGACTGCTTCAATGTCAGACAACCATACAGCCACGGCAAAGAGTGTAGAGTTGGAATTTCTGAGCCAATGTTGTTTGAAATTGTAGACCAAATGTCATCAGTTACGTGGAAAATGCGTGTCAAGGAGAAATTGATATTTCGGCATTTTTTATTCTAGCCATTTTGGCTGATTCCAAATTTACTTTTTAAAATAATTTTATTTTAGTAATTTACAGCTTTTCAAACTTCGTTTGACAATAATATGAAAATTTTCTAAAAACGCTTTAGTTGTTTGAATATGAATACACTAACTATATTTTGAAGATCATGATGCAGTAGAACGAACATTTCTTCAAATTTCAATTTGGGTCTAAAAAATTGGCAACTGAAAAATGACACTTTTAAATTATTTTCATATAAATAATTAACTTTTTTCTAAATTGCTTGTTTTAAACATTGCCCTTATCAGTTTTTTTAAACCCAATTCTTATCAAATTGATATTATTTGATGAACTATCTGAATTTGTTTATCTTTATACTCGTATATTATAGGCCCAATAAGAAAAAAAAACCGCTGTTGCCACTTGTATAAACAAATTGAACCAAACAAATTTATCAGGTTTCAGTTGGACATAATTTAGCTAAAGTAAGCTTACCTATTTAAAGATCGATTATTATTGCTGCCTAAACAAATATACGCACTCCCTTTACAATTTCTTATCAATTAAAAAAATTAATTAGTACAAGGTCACGTGTGTCAAATATTTTCGATAACTCAATTGATTTGTAATAAGTGCAAGTGAGCGTAATTCGAATGTCTGTTATTATAAAACTTAAGAGATAGATGAATTTGTACTTTTATTGCCACCTAGATAAAATTCAATTTATTATAATGTAGATTCAGTACAGTTAGGTATCGAACAAAGAAATTTTGGGTGCGGTTTTGATCGATTCCTTTGTGTTAATATATTTTTTGCGAACTTTGGTTTTTTAAATTCTCTTTGTATTTTTGAGGTCACTATTTAAATATTAATCATTACTGATGGTAAAGTGACATCACTACTAAATAGTAGATCGAATTAATGTCACAAACAATAACGATTTTTATTTTCAAGAACACTGGAGTTCACTAGTTTCATTAACACTTTTCAGTATCTCTGCTTCGCTTGTCCAATGGTGATAGTGATACAAGTGTAGTAAGATTTCTAATGTCAAAACATACTAGCATAAACTTTAACTCTAATCTAGCGAGGCATTCGTGCATTACTGTACATACTTCTAGTTGTTTACCTATCTTATAGAAATTATCATAACTTGGTATTAGAATTGTCAAGCTTTCTCACATCAAATCTACACACTTTATGGCCCTCAGCTTATTCAAAAATCATGAGTTGAATCTCTATATGAAAATAAAAATTAAGAATTTTTCTTTCGAGTTTTGGTAACATCAGAACTTCTTTCAGACGATATACAGTCGGGGCAATTATAATATCCTCTGTTTTAATGAATGTGAGTTCAGAGTTCTAAAATCGAAAGGTAAAAACGCCCTTCGAAATCAAGTAACTGTTTGTACAGATAGACGTCGATACAGATAATTACACTTTTTTGAGTGGCCCAAAGAATAATCAAATTACCATGTAAATCAAGCTTTTAAAGCTTTCTTTAAATAGCCATGATTTAGGGGTTATCCTCAGAAATATCTGTTGAGATACAATGCAATTCTCTAATAATCCCATTGTCATATAGTTCAAACTCAGGGCAAGTTGTCTGAAACCGATTTTTTAACATATTCAACAACATTAACAATTTTGTTGTTTATTTTATTCTTTTTCAAGAAACAGATAATGTTCCTATTTCTACAGAAAATGTCATAATGTTATTGAGAAGTAAAATTGATGGTTTTTGTTACCTTTGCTAAGTAATTGTATGAATCCGTTATTTTTATTCACTAGTAGCCGAAATAATCCAAAAAACGGGCTAAAATCGATTCGATCCCTGAAGTTTACAATTAAAAGATGATTCGTATTGGTAACAAATTCAAATATTTATTGTTCAATACCATTTCAACAGTTTACTTCAATATTTCACTTATTACACTTAATTCGCTAATCACTAGTGCAGGAGTATGGTTAAAGTACCTGATAAAGTAATTATCACTCGATCACTGTTTAAATTAAACTGGTCAACTACTAACTGTTTACTATGCTGCATAATTCGGTCGCATTTACATACCAATCAGCTATTGTTCTCAATGTTTCTTTATTGCGTCATTACTACAATGAGTGTATGCATGATTATTCGAGAACAATCGTAATTGGTGCATTTGTACTTCATTGCATTGTTTTCCTAATCATCAAACAATATTTATTCATCCTTAGGACACGCCTTCGTTCTTGAATAATTGTCCTTGCTAAATTATTTCCATTCGTTCTTCAACTGCTACTCCACATATGTATTAACACTGTTGGTTACTCGGTTTTACATTTTTCTTTAAATTTGGTTTTTGGTTTATTGATTTTGGAAAATAGTACGGTTTTGATTTTACGATTTTTTTGTGGTTTTGGTAGAGGATATAGACAACAGCAGCGGTGAAAAAGACGAAAATATGGCAAAAAAATACTCTATGCGCTTTAATTCTATACTTCGCGACCTTAGAACCATACAGTGTTATCTGATGACAGTATAGTTCGAAGAAATTCAACTTTAAAAATTCAAAATACCAAAACTTTTTTTCGTTACAACCAATTTAAAAAAAAAATTAATTGTCGATATAAAATAGAATTATTGATCTAATTTCCTAAAAAGAATTAATTAGTATAGTATCAATTTGTAAATATTTGATAGACAAATTGCAGATACACTTTTGTTACTCAACCATAACCGTATTATCAATCGAATAACAAAATTCTAACTGACACATACAACTGTGTTAGACTGTAATGATCATTATTCAAATGATCTACAGATACAACTATTTACATACGAAAATTAAATAAAAAAATACTTTTTTTTAACTAGGTAATTTAATTTTAAATTTATTAGTTATAAAAATTCAAATTCAGTGTACAAAAATATCAATTCAGTTCTAAATTAAAAATAATTAATAATAAAATATGTAAAATAATTCAGTATTTAACGTTTAATCCGTTAAAAATATCACAAAATAATAACTCTTTTAATTAAGGTAAAACTTTAGGATTTTACTTCCGCTTTTTTGGCCGTTTATTTGGAACTGTTGTGTTTTGTTGAACTGTGGTGGAGGTTGTGGGAATATTTGGTTGATCAGGATGTTTATTGATTGATGTCGGTGAAAGTTGATCTAGTTTTAAAATTACTTTATAATAGTTGATGTCACTTGCCGACATGTACTGAAACATGGCCTGAATATGCTGCCTCTTTGTGTCCGACAATTCTGACTTTTTTTTTCAATAGAAGCAGTTCGTTAAAATGCAAAGCAAGATCCGATTTTTTAGAATTTCTTTCGGTGCGCCTTATACTTTGAGTAATTAACTCAGACAGTTCGTAGCTCTGTGAGTATTGAATTTCATATTGCTGTCGATTAAATTTTAGCAATTTTAATTTCATAAATGGAACTTTTGTAAAATCAAGAACCATTTCCCCGAAAGAACTGTAGTCCATAAAATCTGAAGCATTCATTTGCATAATTATAAGAGGGTTTCTTCGGTTTACAGTTTTTAATAGACGTATGAGCCCCATCGGAGAAAAATACTCATTAACTGCTAACACCTTTTCGATACTGCTGTGGATGTTGTCCACTTCTTGAATTACACCGTGTCCAGGAACAGAATACTTCATGGTAATACAATTGATTTGTGGGTGCTGGTTCAAAACGCTTAAGATTGCTGTTGACATAATAGAATTTTTGTTTTGTGGCACACACGAGTCGCTCCACGTGATCAAATTGGTAATATCGTTGTTGTCCTCAAAAACTCGATATAAAATTTTTACCAGTGCTGATGCTAGATCATTTCCGCTTCGTCCTGCAGGTGGGCCGTTAAATTGTAAATATTAAGCTTTGAATAATAAAACATGGGCCCAATTTCAGCTCTAGGGCAGTTTAAAACATTTTGCAAATCGAAGCTTAGTATCGGAACCTCTCCTTGTTTGTCATTCGCCTTGGATTCCCTCATTTGTAATTTTAACTTGTTGTGTTCATCTTTTTCTGCAAACATGACATCAGTCATCCGATTTTCCCTGTCTGCGATCTTATACTTTTCACACGCACCACATCTATCTGATTTTGGGCGTTGAAAATCAATGTCAAATCTTGTACAAAATATGTTTCTGTAGAAGCTTTCTTTCACGGGATCGCTGGTATACATCTTGTATAAATCGTACATTTTAGTTATATTTAGATTGGGTTCTAAATATTGTCGGCTCGTCTTTGCCCGACAATAATGCGACTCGATTCTTGGAAAAGAGTTAATATGACCAGAAACATTAATTTTTTCCTGTGATATTTTCTTTGAAATTTTTCGTCCCCGCATGTCAATCTGTGCTGCTCCTGTTTGGGAGTTTTTATTTCGATGAGCTGTATAAATAGGTGTTTGAGATATATTGAAAGTTCCCATGTAAAATTGTTTGCACACGACATGACGAATACCGACTACATCAATGTAATAGCAAAAGGTGTAAGTTCGGCGAGAGTGAACTTTATTTGTAGTCTTTCTCTCCGTCAAATTACGAGCTGTGGTTTTTAGAATAAAATCTCGTTTGCGTTGCAAATCCAGTTTGTAAAACGCTTTAAATTGTTCCTCTCTTTCAAGATCCGATACTTTTTGTGTGCATGCATATTTACAATTTCTTAGGCAATCCTTTTTATTAATTATTTTCTTCGGAAGCTTAATCATTCCACGAGCACTTACATATTCTTCCCCAGATTGGCACTTTTTCTTCCTTATTGCACTCTTCCACATTTCCGGATTTCGTTTTCTTTTACGTGTTTTTTTCGGTGGAAGCTGTTCCGTATCTATCACACTTTGTTGCAATTCATGTTCATTTTCCACTTGAGTATTAGGTCCAGGAGACATTGGTTGTACTGGACAAGAAATAGTTGAATTTCCTTGAATGGTTATGTCCTCTATCACAACATTCTCTGATAAACTGAACTCATTTTCCAATAAATTGATATCACTGATATTATTATTCTGATTTTCGACGAAATATACTAAAATTTTAGGTTCAGTCATTTTGTTACAATAGTTTATCTAGAATTTAATTAATAAGTACTAATTAAAATAAAATTAATAAATAACTAAAAAAACAATCAACTAACCGGTTTACTTCGGTTTACAAAATTCTATCTGCTTTTGTAAATGAAGGAAATAGACAAACAAAGTGGTATCTGCAAATTTTAAGATTACAAAACTGTATCTACATTTTACATATGTTTCTATTGGAATCACAAAATTGTAAGTGGCAGATACAATTTTATTTACTAAATAAAAATATTTATAACCTAACAAATAGTACACTTAGAACATATTTTAATCAACCGTTTTGGAAACGAAAAAAATAGCGTAATTTGAAGTATAAAATCGGAAAGAGCGCGAGCTAATTAGTAAACCCACATATATAACTCAAATTCATAAAAATTGTTAGTTACAACAGTATGGTTCTAAGGTCGCGACTTGATGATGAGCTAGGTTTGCTCGAAACTAGCCCTTAATAAAGAATACCGTAATAATAGAAAGATTTTTAAAACTCCTTTCTAATTTTTATTATAAGTAACAAAATTTGAAATTAAACTATCAACAGTGTGATAAAGTGTAAAAATTAACTAAAAATAGCATGATCTTTCTGCGCACCGTTAAGGGGCGGTGGAGGACGAATAGTACTCGTTAAAACTAGTAAATTTTGAACTAATTAAATTCAAAACAAATCGGTTTCATAATAGGCCAACAGCTTCAAGTTCAATTATTCTGCTAAAAGCCTCTTCAATGACAAACTCGGAATAATAACAATATTCCGGCATATTCCGATAATAATCCTCACCAGTGGCTAGCTCAAATAAATTTCAAAATAAACTATAAAAAGGTGTTTCGTTTTTTTTCTACTGCCATCAATCGCCCATACCAGCAACAGCAATGGTGACCTCGCCGTGATCTAGTCATACGCTTTTACGGCGTGATTCGATACCTGTGCAACACATGCCCAGTTAAATTCTTGGGAGTCTCAAATCCTATTGAAAAGTATCAAAACGTGACCCACAAATTTTGTGCCCTTTTTAAATAAAATTCGAATAAAATATTTTACAATTTCGAACTATTAAATTCGAAGAGGGAACCAAAGACGAACATCGTTCTTTTTATATGTAACACAAAAACACAAAAAAATTAAAGTGCTCTGTAGTTTTAACTGTACATAATTTCTAATCGCAGCTTTATTGCTCTAGTTATTTTGAAAATTTGTCAATATTACTCATTTGGCTTGGACACCCCTGGCCTAAGTCTAGAAGACGAATAACTAACTATATAAGGGTACATTGTAAAGAGTGTTTTAACCTTGATCTAGTGGATTAAAGTATTGATTGGGTCCTAACTCCATTTGTGGTGGACGTTATTTGATGATGAATCGTTCAAGTAAAAGGAATCTCAAGGCTGTTTCACTTCACAATAATAACGTTTATGCACCAATCCAATGTTCGTTAAAGCACTACGATAGGAAAACAAATCTTATAAATACTTGCGAGAAAAGTACCCGAGTTTAACAGATGAAAACTTAAAAGAGGGAGTATTTAATTTACCGAATGACCCGAAGAATGTGTAGAGACAATAGTTTCATAAACAGACAGCTTGGGTCAGTTTTAAAAACAGATCTGAAAATTTCTTAGGAAATTCTAAAAGTGAAAATTATAAAATTTTGGTAACGGAAATGGTCGAGAATTTTAAGAAATTAGGATGTAATATGAGTCTCAAACTACGTATACTAGATTCACATTTGGATTACTTTCCAAAGAATGTTGGAGATTTCAACGAAGAACAAGGAGAACGATTTCACAAGAGATGGAGCCCTAGGTATCAAGTGAGGTGGGATGAGAACATGATGGCAAATTTTTGTTGGACATAACAAAGAGAAATACAACATCTAGGGAAAAAACTTAACCTATTACCGCCAGCTGTACTCGTTTGAATACACCACCTTATAACGTAAATGCTTCGAATCTAACGGATTTAAAATATTTTTGTTTATTCTCGATTATTTGTCGTTCGATTTAGAGGTCGTTACCTTGAAATCGATAGAATATTTTCATTTGGCCAACAATGATGGAATTGGAATTTCAAAAAATCGGATGTTCAAAGTAAGACTACTGATAATTATGCTTAGGAAACAATTTTCCCAGTGGGTTCTTTTTCACAAGGATCTATCAACTGATGAATCCCAGCGGAAAGCCAGTGTAAGATTCGGGTACAACAAATTGGATCATAACTATTCTTTATAAAAATCTTTTTTAAAAAATGTTGCAGAATTGCTACAATCAAATACCTTACGTAAAAGTGAGTGGTGACAAAAATCTCTCAAACTTTCCTCAACCTAATATTTTAGTTTATTTAATTTATTATGACCCAACTTGCGTCGCGACAAAAATTCAAATTTAGACTCATTTAAATGCTCCTCTCCACGAAATCTTTAGTAAAAGGTGAAAGATTTATTTGAAAATTGAAGAGAAACCAGAGAAAAGTTTAAAAACAAAAATTAGTCTTTCAACAACGTATCGTTATTTTGTCTTAGCGAATTATATAAAATGCAAAATAAAATAAAACCGAAGCATAAATAAAAATAACAAATAGTGTTTTATCAATGCAACTACATAATTTATATGTATATTTATGTAGTGGTATTGGTTTTATGTATATTGTTGTGTATATACACTATAGATACATATTATACATATTTTTATTGTATGATGTGAACAGTTTTAGAAATATGCATGTTTGGTCAGTCATACAGAATAAATGAGGTAGGTAGATTGGTAGATAAGATAGATAACGTCTAAACGTGTAAAGTAGTAAACTTCATGATTTTTTACTCTATAATGTTTCATATCGTTTTTGAATATTTGATTCTCTTTTCTTTTACTGCTTTATCACATTTGCACATGAGTATCTTAATTTTTTCCACAGCGTTTTCTAGTCTACAGGTGACTTGAATTTCGATAATTTGTGTCACTAAGTTGATTTTTTGGCATCAAATGTCTGCAAGAACTTTAGCATCTTTTCTACAATCCATGGCCAAAAAACTTGCACACCTATTGAAACCATATAAATATTTTTTTTAAAGTCGATTACAGTATTAAAATTTGGAAAAATATGACGTTTTTGGCTATGGCACTACAAGATTGTCGCCCAGTTTTAATGGCAGCCGTTCACCAGATTTTTCTTTGTCGCTGATGTTTTTGTCACCCATTTTTTCGAAAACATAGAATTTGATATTCTTACACAAAATTTCACTTTAACACCACTGTAAGTGAGATAAAAATTTTAAACATACCTCAAAATATAATATACATATAAACAAAACACAAAAAAAACGGATAATCTGACTATAAATTTTGTAGTTCTTTCCAAATTTCATTCAAAATGCTTTTGAATGAAGCCTGACTTATTGTATATGACTCACCAAACCAGCCAATTTGTACCAGTGTCCACACCATACAATAAAAATAGAATTTATGTGCACACAATATAAATAAAACATTTTGTTATCTCTACGTTTTGCTTTTATTTTATTTTGCATTTTATATAATTCGCTAAGACAAATCAACTATACGTTGTTGATTGACTAATTTTGTTTTTAAACTTTATTCTGGTTTCTCTTCGATTGTTGAATAAATCTTTCGCCTTTTACTAAAGATTTCTGTGGAAAGGAGCATTTAAATGAGTCTAAATTTGAATTTTTGTACCCGACGTAAGTTGGGACATAAATAAAAAATAATCAATCAAATGAAAGTATTGGGGGCTCAAGCAGTACGAGTGGATATTGTAACGCTTTCGACATTTATTGTGGAAAACCAGAACACGAATAAAAGTTAAGGACTACTATTTTTTCGCGAAAATAAATAGTTTTTCTTTGAATTTTGTGTTTTATTTATGTTCTTTACTTGTTATCACCCCGGGGATTGCAGTTTGACAGTTTTTTTACAGGTAGTTGTTTTTTTTGGTATTAATGTATTAAAAGAAATTCAATGATAAGATCTTTCGAAGAAAAAACGAATTCGGTATAAAAGAAGACGAGATGAAAAGATTAACTTACTGGTCTCGTGTAGTTGGAGGGTTTACTTTATGGAGTATACGTTCTAAATTGTTATATTAATGGGTTATGAGAATTTGTAAGTTTAAATTAAGGGCTTGTGGGGATTCGTAAGTTCATGTTATGGGATTAGGATGATGTAAGTCTATATTATGGGGATTTATGGATTAAAAGTTTATATTATGGAGTCATGGGCTTACAAGTTCATATTATGGGAGCTTTCAAGCTCACGTTATGGAAATGGGAGTTCGTAAAATTCTATATTATGGAACATATTATTATATATATTATTTCTATATTATATGTAGGGGTTAAAAGCGCTCATCAATTGGTTTTCCGTAATATTCCGCTATTTTCAGCTATTTTTTGCGATTTATGCAAAATCTGTGGATGCATGACTGATTCTGGCACTAGATTTGGATTCAGCGCGTCGAAATACATGAAGAAAAGTGGGTATTGTCAAAAGAAAACCACTTTTATTTTTTGTGTGCCTGTGTAATTTTTAATAACATGTTTTACTATTTCGTTAAAACAGTCATGTTTTTCAATTTTCAGAGGCAAATTAAACTTATCTTTCTGCGATTCTCATTATAAGAGTAGTACTGAAACTGAAACAATGAAAAAGTCCGTGATTTCTAATTCAAAAAACCCACCAGTTACTTTTCCAATAAAATTAACATAATGCATAGATCGGCAGCAGTCGACAAATGTTTTTTTGTTTACAAAACAAATGATTACGTAAAGAGCGAGATTTTATGAGGATTATATTGCATTATCGAGATTAAATAAAAACTACTTACGGACGTTCCAATTCAACACAAATAAAATTAAAATAAAACAGATTGCAAAAGAAAAAAAGCGGGTAAATGTGACCTGAGTATTTCTCATACTTATTGAAGACCCGGGGTCTCATGACACCACCAACCTACAAATAATCCGCACCAAACAGCAATTTTTTCCATATAGCCGTTCATCCAAAAATGGGCATAGTCACTGACGATGATTTTTTGGTCGAGTCAACTTCAAGATGTTCTAGAAAAAGCCCAGTCAGCACAGTACGGCGCAACAAATTGTCTATTGTATTCAAGTCGAAGTCGGTCTTTCAAAATTTACCGGCGTCAGTCATTTATTCATCGACTCTACAACCCAGGACATTTTATCTAACAATAAGTATCTTCTAAGCTCATTAAAATATACCCCAAATTTAAAATGTTGATTTGGTCTTCCCTCCTCCAAGCTGATACCCGAAGCCAATTTACTTCTGAATCTAATCATCTTATTAATCGATTTTTCAGTACAACAAGGCTTTCAGCCGAATAGAATAGAAACAGCTTTCTATTCTAGTATGTATTGTAAAATTGCCGTCCGTTGCAAAATTCAGATGTTGTTAAACTAGAATTTTCGACTATTATTAACTAACAATTCCTTTGAGCCGCTTGAAATTGCAAGACTTCTTTGAAATTATTGGAGACTAGAAATACTTTTGTTGGAAGACATACATCTAATGCGAAAAAAATAGAATGAACACCTTAATTGATAAATGTTTTTAAAAACTGTAATATGTACGAATACTAACTACGTTATTATTACACACAATACAATGTGTCAAAACTTTCAAGCTACTGTTTTTCACCTCGCTTAAATTGATTTAAGTAAATTGAATTTATTTAAGTAATATAAATTCTAATCAATAGTAAATGTTTAAAGGGTGGGGCACTAACGTCGTCAATTTTTGATGATTGTCCACATTGAATATTAAATATGTACGATTGTATTAATCTCTAACAATAATAATTACTACAACACTATTGACGTTAAAAAATTATCGATTTAAATTAAACAAAAATTCTTTCATTAAGACATCATATATAGTATGTGGGAACCGTTCATAATGCCGCGTTTTAAAATGTCGCGTTTTAAAATACCGCGTTTCAAAATGCCGCGTGGTACAAAATGTCGCGTTTTAAAATGTCGCGTTTCAAAATGCCGCGAGGTACAAAATGTCGCGTGGTACAAAATGTCGCGTTTTAAAATGTCGCGTTTCAAAATGCAGCGAGGTACATAATGTCGCGTGGTACAAAATGTCGCGTTTCATAAAACCGCGTGGTTCAAAAAACCGCGTGGTACAAAATGACGCGTTTTAAAATGATGCGTTTTAAAATGACGCGTTTTGAAAAATCCCTTATAAATCAACACAATATGATGTGAAATAATAAATAATTTAATAAAAATTATTTGAAAGAAGCAAATTGTGTTTAAACATAGTAAAATTTTCCTTCACTGAATGGAAATTATTTATAAATGTAATTTTATGTAATTATAAAGTGGGTCTAAGAAAAAGAACGCAAATGTTGAAATTTATTAGAATATTCCTTCACTAAAATGTTAAAGTTAAGTCCTTATATATCGGAAGTTGATATCAGATACACAATTTAATCCAAATTGAATATTTTGTACGTCGCGGCATTGTGAAACGCGACATTTTAAAACGCGTCTTTTTGTACCACGCGAAATTTTGTACCTCGCGGCATTTTGAAACGCGATATTTTAAGACGCGACATTTTGTACCACGCGAAATTTTGTACCTCGCGGCATTTTGAAACGCGACATTTTAAGACGCGACATTTTGTACCACGCGACATTTTGTACCTCACGGCATTTTGAAACGCGACATTTTAAGACGCGATATTTTAAAACGCGACATTTTAAAACGCGGCATTTTGACCCGGACCCATAGTATGTACACACTAGTTAGTTATGTTATAAAATTGTAACAAAGGTAAAATGTACGTAAGATTATGACTCGCATATTCTATTATAAAATCGTAAGGTACTTTATTCGAAACCAACCAAAATAGTGACAAATATTTTGTCTGAGTCAACTCTTCCCAAAACCACATAAAGAAAATTCTGTTCTATTTTAGAAACAGAAATTATGACTAATTTTAAATAATTAATGTACTCGTATACTCAAAAATTAATCAATTTTGTTTTTTTTTTTTCTTATCGAGTAAATTTTGATTAACAGTCCAAACGGTTTGTTTACGTATGTTATCGATCGAATTTATGGCATGGAAATTCTCCATCTTGATTTCATATACAATTTATTGTTATAAATAATAAATCATCATAATAGCCGTTTGAGATGCAATGGCGCTAATCCAATGTCTAATTAACGAATAGAAAATAATTTACATAACCAATAATTGTTTTTTTTGTAGACTTTAGTGTATATCTACAGGGAGATTCATACCATAAAAATATAGCACGAGTGATTTACGTCAAAAAAAAACAGTATCATGTTGTGTGCTGGGTATAAAACTGCTTATGTATTTCTGTTGTTGTTTTATGACTGACGTTAATTCGCCGTAACACGAAAATGCTATGACCTATGGGCATTGTCATCTAGTGTTACTTATTTATTGTGATTACATGTTGAAATATTATTTTTAATATCATTGTTTATTCTAATTTGTGCACAACTAGGGTAATAAATACGTTAATTAATTATATTTATAAAACAATTAGTATGAAATAAATCGCAAACCCAATGCAAAAGGTCAAAAAATAGTCATCGATTTCGGAATTAGGTAAGTGCACACAAAATTTAATTTGACAGCCTTGAAAAGATCAAATATATAATTTGACCCGTTAAATTTTGCAAACATTTCGTAAAGATTATGCTAATCGAACTTGAGATCCTAGTTCAGGTAAAAAAAACTTTATTAGCATTTTGGGAAAAAACAAGTTTTTTTTTGCTCAAAGCACGTTTATTTACAGATGCTAACTAAAATAGACAATGTAAATATTCTTTATAATAAAATAGTAAAAATGTAAATCGAATTAAATAAATGATCACACATTATTTATAATGGTTCTCAAGGTGATCAACATTATTTAGGATTATTTCGTATAACAGCGAATAACAATAAAATGCTAATTATTTTGTCACCTCTTTCTGTTCTGTGCTTATGCTGTGTAGAGAGCGAGATGATTAAAAATAAGAAATTTTGACATCTGAAGGAAATGTCAAAATCATTGTAAATAATACTAAACATATACATATGTATATATTTTACCTTGTCCATTTAAGATAAATATTTGAAAACTAGTTAAACTTTTAAATAAATAAATCTTAATCTTAGGTTTAATAAGTGTGAAATGGTAATTAAATTTTAATTTATTTGTCAATTTCTCCAAAATGTGTAACACCTAATTTCATGATCTTACTTTGAACCTCTAAAATCTAAGCACACGATACAAAATATTTAACTCTACCTAAATTAGCTGCTTTCGAGAGCTACTTATACCGGGGTGGGTGGCATAAGTTGGCACTTCTGAAAGAAAAATATTTTAAACAAAAGTTGTTTGATTTTAAGAGAGTAAAACTGCTGAATTGAGTTCATTCGGAGGTCGACTTCGTTTTTTAAATAGGAACCAACAGTTTTCTTATACATGCAAGTAGAAACTCGGTATGCAAGTAGAAACGGCTTTTTTTGGTCAAATTCAATTTTTTGAAAGATACTTGTTACAAAGATTATTAATCGAAATATTTGCTGTTGCTATCTATGGTATTTTGCCATTTATCGGGTAGTAAATGAATGCCTTCGCGATAGAAACTTGATGGTTTCGAAGCAAAATAATCATCGAGCCATTTTCGTACATCTTCAACTATCGTGAACCGCCCGTAAATGGTATTTTTCCTCCAGAGTATCACAGTTTGAACAGGTTCCAGAAGCTCTTAGTAAATAACTCCGTTCCAATCTCTTGATGGCTGACCTAGATCAACCCATGCTTTTCTGCGTTTAGGATTGTCGTACAAAATCCACTTTTCATCACCCGTAATAATTTTGTGTTCAAAAATGTTTTATTTTGTACCGAGAAAGCAAATTCATGCATGTGTCAACTGTTCAGTTTTTGTTTTCTTCGGTCAGTTTATGGGGAATCCATTTTCCTTCCTTCTGTATCTTTCCCATGGCATGAAATTGAAGTTATATGCTAGTTTTGAGTTTGATACGGATTTTCATCCAGTAAAACTTTAAGTTCTTCGTCTTCAAATTTGTTTACTGCACCTGGACTTGAATCGTCCTCAAGACAAAAATTGCCATCACGAAATCTTGGAAACCACTTTTTTACTGTTGAATGACTCACAGAATGTTCATCCAAAGTCGAATTAATCAATTCCTTAGCTTGAGCAGCATTTTTTTTTTTTTTCTTAAAATTGATGCACACGGAACGACAGCTTCTAAATGACTGAAACTTATGTCATAAAAACAGCAATGACTAAGCTACATATATTCACAATGAAGGGCTATTTGGATGCGTTTAAGAATTTTTTTAATGCAACCAACTTCAGAGCCGAGTTTCTACTTGCACATCAAATAGATTATATGCATTTTATGTCAGACAACATACAAATTGTTGAACCTAAAATCAGAGTCCATAAATGCAATGTATGCATGCGTAAAGAAATTTAGAGAGGCTATTCCTGAATACGATTCGAATTCGAAAGTACAAGATTCGTTGCGCCCCTCATTTTTCAATACAAAATAAACTCGTAAAGAAAAATATTTTTTTTAATTTCACCCATCAACTTTTTGAGCCAACTCAGTTTCTTTACTTATAATTCATTAAAATGTCTTATAATTGTCGTCGCCTCCGGGTTCACGTTCATTGAGCGGGTGATAAAAAGTGACCTAAGTGTAAGTCGGGTCGCGCTAAGGGAAGGCAAATGTTAACCGTAATTCAACCGCATCACGTCGGAAAGATGGCGGTTGGTCTACCACGTACTGAACGTAGCTTTCCTGAAAGCCGTAATGGAAAACCCAGAACCCCCTATCGAACCCCCAGAGCGTGTGAAGTTGACTACATGATCGGATCAGAAATGGATGAATCTATATAAAAGGCAATAACCACCGTAGGAGAGGTATGGCCATGCACCAGGCATACGTCAGTTAACCGGGAAGAGATTCCCAGCAGGCCAAGGGCACTTGTCTGGTTACCATCTGAACCGGCTACCCCTGATGAGGTTTTGAAGATCACTCAGGCCAGAAATCCGAATTTTCCAACCAATAATTGGAAGATCGTTAAGCAGGACGAAGCGAAAGTCGGCTCAAGGTTAATAATGGTAATTAATAAGGAGTCCCTAATCATTCTGGATAATACAAAGCTGACTTCGGTTTCGGGTCAATCACTCTCAATGTGTACAAAGATTGGACGGAGGTGCTTACGGAAGGCCAACCTAGTAATGGTAGCAACCCGCCCAGGCCTGATATAGCTACCAGCAGTGTAGTGGGAAAGGCTGAGAGTAACAAGGTTAGTGAGTCCAGTGACTTCGACTTAGGGCTGAATCACTTGGAGGAAGGGGGCAGGGGCATGAGCTAAGGGCATATTCCAGTAAGTCTGGGAAGATCAGACCTTATATTCTTGGGAAAAATAATTTAAATATTTCCTACTTTCTCAATATAACAATGATGACACAATTACAGTCATTGTGATAGTAGACACTTGCAGATTTTGGCTGGTTTCATCCTACATGGACCGTTAAAAGGAGTTTCCTCCGGATAACCTGGAGGATCTGATCTCGAAGCAGAAAAAATGAAGATCGGTATGGTACTGAGAGTTGATGCTAATGCACATCACACTATCTGGAGAAGCACGGATGTTAACATAAGAGGTGTGTCATTTTTTGATTATTTGATGAATACAATGTTTTAGTGTGGAATACGGGGCGGGAACCCATATTTATTATTAGCAATAGGCAGGAGATTCTAAATGTGCCCCTTGCCTCAAATAATATTTTTCATGTTTAAGAAATGGAGGATGGATAAGGAACACTTCTTTTCTAACTATCGGTATTTAACCTATTGCCTAGATGTTCACCTTATAAGGACTAACTGGAGCAAATATGGGGAATTAATGGAAGGATTTTTACCGTCGAAGACCCCGGAAACCCTACCGACTGTAAGAGAACTGCATGTGGGTCACTGGCCCTATAGTGCTGCTTGCCCATTGGTTAAGCCTAGGGGAAAGTGAAAGCCAGTATGGGTGGTCCAGGGAACAGGGGACCTTTCGTAAGGCTTTTAGGACAGCCTTTAATACAGCCAAAGATACTAGGGAGGCTCAGGATTGGGACTCCTATAAGGAGAAACTTAGAATTTATAAGAGCAAATTAAGGAAGGCACAAAGAAGGCCCTGGATAATCTCCTGTGATAAAATGGAAGAGGTTCAGAAGCCTTTCGTCTTAAGCAGATTCTTTCCAAAAGTAAAAGTCCCAGTTTTTTCATTAAACCAGACAGGTGCGGACAGCTTCTAGTGGACAGTATTTCCCAGGGAGCTCTGGCGACCTGATGGTGCATAGTACTCATTTGCGACTGACAAACAAAAATATGTGGGTGCTATTCTTAAATTATTACAAAATATTATGTGGAGCTATAGAAAACCTGATCCCGGTCAATTAAAAAAATATGTTGCCGGCGATTATTTATTAGTACATATACTGTTATTCGCCACTTCCATAACGGAACGGTTTAATTTGGAATATTTGAGGCAACTGGTAATTTCCAGAATTATTCGCGGCGAGTAGTTGGCGAAATTCTTTCGCTTGGAGCGATTCATTTTTTGGCTTTATCGTCAAAGTTGAAGTGATATGAGAGCGAGAATTATTTCGATTATATTTTGTATTTAAATAATGGGATTAATCAATCAGCGCATTTTCAATGTTTCCAGATTTGACAAGTTTTCCTGTTTATTACCAAAACGTTCAATCTTAGCTCTTGCCTCACATAAATTATGCTAAATCCTATTGTTAAAGACTAAACTACTAAAGGGTGAATTTTTTTTATTTAAATAAGATTCTAAAAATGAATATGCGAAATGTTCAATACAAAGAAGAGTAAGCTGAAAACAAAAAAGATTTTAAAGACAACACGCAGATTTTAATAAAGGCCCAAGAATTTGTTCGCTCCTCTCTTTCTCAATTAAGATTTAAAAAGTTCAATAAAGATTACTAAACTTCTTAGTTTGTCTGGTAATTTAAACAAATTTACAGAAATTCCCGAATCCTTTTGAACCTAAAATTTTTGCAACTATTTTAACAGTATTACCTGCTTTAAAATTTTGAGGGATATTGAAGATATTCAAATTTTAGGAAATCTAGAATGTTTATTTTTTAACAATTCTCATTTAAAGTAAAGCTTTTCTGAAATGGTTTTTCTTGATTAGTCAAAGGTGACGGAGATTTTTTTAATTTTTGAAATTTTAAAAATTCTAAATTTACTCTTATCAAATTTTGAAAACTTTATTTGAAGGCTAACAAAATTCTTAGGTTACGATATTCTCTGAAATTATAAATTTGGACTTATCTCGGAATTAACAAATACATTATATTAGATTTTTAAATTAAGTTTTTGGAAACTAAGCTTCAGAATTTAAAAATGTTCGAAAAGAATTCTAACGTTTTGTAAATTCTGAAATTCCAATATTTCTACAATTTCTGAATTTGTTTGTTACCAAAAATGTTTAATATTTAAAAAACAATTTCGTCAAGTGTATGACAGAAAAAACCTGACAACAGTATTTAAAAAATTAAGTTATTATAATGAGTAATTCTAATTATTTGCAAATAGTCGCAATATAAATAATTCCACCATTCAAACGGCACAAAAAGGCAATTTTAATGAGAAATAATTACCTCATAAATAAATCACGATTTCAATTTAAAAACATTTTCATATTTTCAGTAACACAAAAAGGGTAATTGACTGTTTGATGTCCAATGACAGTCAATCGTAGAGATGGCTCCCGACCACTGTTTATGCCATGGTCAGGGACATTGGCAATCTTAATATCAGAAATAGGGTGTTAGTTAATTTTAATCAATAAAATTTAGCCGTTAGGAGCATGGTTTACAAATACTGCAAAGCAGAAATTTTATTATTTATATTCAATGTAAACTACGTGATTCGGCTTAAATTTCTCATATATTCCGCTTTTTCTCTTGACAAATCCAATACAATGCCCAACACCTCCTCATGTTTGTGCAAGATGGTATCGTATAACGCCAAAAAGTATCAGTTTAACTGACGCAAAAACCAATTCTGATCGGATTTCATTTGTTGTATCTTGTATTTGGATTAAATGGTTCAACGTCGACTATGGCAATCTGTAAATGAGATTTACAGTTACTGCAACGAGATGCGTCAAATTTGAAAGAATTTTGCAAATTTTTAAGATCGCCTTCTTTAAAATTCACATAATCAATAGGGATTTAATAATTGTCTTTTTGAAACGATATTAAGCAGTGTGGGCACTTATAATCTAATTCAATCGCCCGAGTCAAATTATAAAAACAGCTAAGTAAAATGTTGCTCATCGTTTTTGCTACGTTAAAACATTTAAAAAATAAGTCAGTATGCTTAATGAACAGCTGTGAACATGAAAATAGCAGTAGTACATATTTGTAAATTATTTACGTAGCATCTTATTTTTATTCGAGAAGCCAAACGGATAAAACTTGTACACCTATTAACTCTAACGAGTTGAGAGATTTTTATAAGAATTAAAATCAGATTATATAATACGGGAATTTTTCAGATACCAGTTGCTTTTAATTATCAGTGAAACTTCTACCCGAACTTATTAAAATAGCAGTGCGGTCAAAATTTTCAATTTTTTTTTTCTTCAAAAAGTGGAAACTATTGCAGATAGATAGGTGAGTTAAATATTTATTTGAGTTCTTTTTTTAAATAGAACCTAAAGTTATCGAATTGGTTTTAATCTTGTTTGCTCCAGGGAATCGCGCGAAACATTGCACTACTGATCAACGTAAATTGATCTTAAAATGGAGAGAGGAAGGAAAATCGTACACAGGCATTCAAAATCTGATGTCGTGCTCAGCGAAAATGATATTAACTGCCATTAAATACGTGGAAAAAGTGGAGAACAAGAGAGAAAAACGAAAAACTTCACCTCAGGCCGATCGCAAAATTTTAAGAATCGCGAAAAAAAAAACATTCAAATCGACTAGGCAAATCAAACAAGAACTGAATGTGGATATTTGTGACATAACTGTACGAAGGAGGCTGTTAGAAGGAAATTTAGATGCTCACAGTCCAATGAAGAAGCCACTGCTTACGAAAATACAAAAAGAAAAACGATTGAAATTTGCTAAAAAATATGCTGATTTTGTGGACTGACGAGTCCAAAAACGTTTTATATGGTGTTACTAGCTCTCGACAGTATGTTCGACGTCCGCTCGGTATCGCCTGTCAGCCAAAGTATACTAAGAGAACAGTTAAACAGGGTGGCTCAAAAATAATGGTGTGGGGCTGTTTTTCATATTACAGTATAGGCCCGCCCCATACACAAAATTGAGAGCATCATGAACCAAAGTGTGTACGTGGACATCTTGGAAAACGTTATGTTACCTTACAGTAGCGAAAAAATGCCAATAAAATGGGTCTTCCATCAGGACAACGACGCAAAGCATACGAGCCGAAAGGCCAAGGACTGGTTTCGCGTCAATAAGGTTGAGATCATGGAGTGGCCAGATCAGTCTCCCGACCTCAACCCTAAAGAGCACCTATGTGGAGACATAAAAAAAGCTGTGTGTGATGCGAAACCGACCAATAATGATCAGCCTTGGAAAGTTGTCCAAAATGTTTGGCTACTAATACCACCAGAACGATGTTATACCATCTGGTGGACTCAATGCCCGTCAATGTGATGCTATTATTAAAAATATGGGAAATGCAACAAAATACTAATTCATAGATTGAATATCTTGAGTTTTTAAATTTTTTTTTTGTTATTTTTTTAATAAAATGCGTTAATCCGTTACTAAGCAATTGTTTTAACTTTGTTTTAACGAAGTTACATCAGCAGTCGCTCTACCGCTGCGCAGTACGTTAAATCCAGTAAATTTTGAAGCGTTATTTGTTTGCGAGAACTAAGTGGCATATTAATAAATGTTTACAAACAAAGAAAGTAAACGTATAACAAAAACACAGCAACTTTAATTTGTTTGAAATTTGTTTGAGCGCATAAAAATTGATTTATTGAAGGAAAATGGATTACCAATAATCCAAATTACCAGAAAAATTAATCGATCAACAAAAGGTGTAAGAAATTATCTAAAATTAAAAGAAAACTACGAAATTAAAAAGAAAACGAAAGGAAATACCAATATTTCTTCAACAAAAACATTATTATGTCTGAGTGCGAGTTCGCGACAATATTCTGCTGAAAAATTTTCAGCAGGCAACCAATCAATGTAGTCTATTTCGTAAACAAATTTCCCCTTCCGAATAAAATATTTTTAAATCGCATGCAATCCTGCTGAAAATTTTTCCGCAGAATATTGTCGCGAACTCGGACTGAAGTGACAAAAAACAAATTAAGTGCTGCCCAAATTGTACATAAAATGGATTTACCAAGACGGAAACGACGTGTACAACAAATTTTACATGATACACCGAACATCGAGTACAAGAAACCGTTAAAGAAACCACCATTGCAACAATCTCAAAACGATGCTCGCCTAAAATTTGCCAAACTCCATATGGCATGGAAAAAATGGGAAAAAGTCAAAAAATTTAATTTTCCACACTATTGGCATGATTTAAGGAGAAATGATTCATCACTCATGAGTAAAAACTTTGGAGGAGGAACTGTAATGATATGGGCTGCATTTTCATCCACCGCAAAGACACCAATGTGTTTTATTTCTACAAGAATGAACTCAGAACGGTAGATTATAAAAATAATCCTCGGTTTATAAGAAACTAGACCTTATTAAAGGCGGAAGTATAGCAGCAAGTTGTTTTAATTCTTATTTTGACGGCAATCAACATGGCTACACTTTAGTCGAGTTACTTTACTTGTTTAGGTGAAGAACACTCCCCTTACACAAATGTCGACTTAAAAGCGCGAGTATAGCAGCAGGTTGTATTATTGAAAAATGTACGTAATTAACGTGAATTCTGTAGTATGCTTGTGGAATTTAAATTGAAATATTAATTTCGGTCATCATTTAGGTCAATGTTACTCTAAGCTCAAAAATTAAAATGATCCTTCTTAAAATTGCGAATATATTAATTAGTATAAGAACATGTTCTAAAAGCAATTCACTTTATGTAAATTTCATGAGCAACGCCTTGGGAATTATGATTCAAAAATATCGAAAATTTTAATGTCCCACAGTTACCATTATCTCAAAACTCCCCCAAAAAAATTAAGATTATCATCTCAAATTATATTCTAAGCACATAAATAAATCCTTGAGAAAGACACAACAAATTTATTTGCGTTTCTTTTTTTTTTTTGTTACCAAAATGGAATCGCTTACTGGTTAACCAACAGAATAAGTATGGTACATGTATTATATACGATATGTATAATTTTTTATTGTGCCACCAATTATTCAACTCTTAGCAACCGCCATTGTATGTATCGTTTTTTTTTTTTTGGTGTACGTACATATTTCAATATTTTATTTTTAAATAAAGGAATATTATTTATAATTAAAAAAAAATATACATGTTTTTCTTTTAAAAGCGCATGTGCTTCTTTCGTATAAATATAAGTAGTAAGTATGTGAATTTTTATTTAGGTATTTTGAGCAAAATGCTAATTTTAGAAAAATTTCAATTAAATTGAAATAAATTCTAATGATATAATTTTTCTTTTTAATTAAAGAATATTATGGGGTATAGATATAATACATAATATGTTATAGATGGTAAATAACTCACCTCCACCGGAATAACGTCGCCGATCAGTCATCCCTTAGAGTCCGACCCCGCCCCATTCGTATCTAAAAAGAGCGCGATAAAAATGTACTTAAGTTTAATGTTATTGTGTATATTATATTTACAAATATAAAATATTAAAAGAAAACCGATGATAAATGCAACATTTTTTTTTCTTAAGTGACGTGGAAACAAAATAAAATCTAAAATACAGATATGTGTACACATAAATGAAAAAATGGCGATTTGATAAAACATACATAAATTTATTTAAATATTCTAAAGGAATTCTCACACTTAATTTTTGTAATCCTCCTACAAATTTATATATGGATATAATATTATTCAACCCTTGATATGTATATGTGTATATAACAAAAACAAGTCTGTTAAATAATATTAGTGGTATACCATTTTATATAGAAAAAGAAGTTCAAGGTTTTTAAGTAATTTGATAAAAACCGTAATTAATAGATGTCGTTCATGTTGCAACACAGAATTTAATTATGTTAAAGAACATCTTTTTTATTTTTTTTTTTTTGGTAAAATTATTGGCTTAAATTAAAGATGGATGAAAATATACTTTTTCTTACCTTATAAATAAGAAAACTGAATGACCAAAAAATATTTTCTTTATATTATAATTACTATTATAACAATTAAATACAATTATCCTAAAATTAATTTTTCAAAACGCACCACTGTTTTTTTTTATTTAAATACAGTTTTTTCTGTATTTTGTACACTTAAATTATACTACATTAACTTGAAATTAATTTTAAGTTTTATGTTTTTATTAATTCACTTCTTATAATCACTAATTGAAATAAATAAATTGACGTGAAGAGTATTTTTTATTATTTTTAAAAATTTTACTTTTCTGAAGGAAGATGGCGGCCGTCAAAAATATCTTTATTTTCTTTTTTTCTCTTTATTTTTTTATTTTTTCTATATACAACACACATAACCGTCCGTCAACACACAAAATATTGAAACCTTTCCGATTGTAAAATCAAATAAACCGAAACAACACAGAAAAAAATAGTAAATTAATAATAATAATACACAAAATACACCACCTTCCTTCTCTTCTTTACTTGTTGTTTTTGAATTTTTTTATATGATTTTCCTTCCTTCTTGTGTTATTTGATTTTCCAAAAAAAAAAAAAAAAAAAAAAACTACAAAAAAAAGCGAACAAAGATGCCTTGATAAAAATAAAAAACGAACGATTCACTAAATATTATTTGTACATTTCGATATTTTAACGAATTTATGTATCTAACATTTTGTTAATCCAATAAAATATTTTCACTTTATTATTATAATTATATTTTCACCATTCAAATTATCAAATTAAAAAAGAAAATGCTCTAATTTTCAATTTTTTTATTTTTTGCTTTCCTTCTGCACAGAGGTGACGGTGACGGAATGAAATAACAACATAATAAAAATAAAATACTAATGCACACATGTACGTACGTCGTATACGTATATAATAATACGCGAAAAAGATATAATAAAAATTCGATGTACATATGAATGTGTGAAAAAGAGATAAATCTCTATACATAATATTAATTAGTTGGATTCTCTATTTACTACTCACCAAAAATTTCATTACACATTTTTTCCAATGTTGACAATATACCGGACATAAAAATATAAAATAAAATATTTTTAGAAGTGTAAATCCATGTATAAAAATGTGTGTATACAAGAGAGAGGAGAGAATATTTTTTTTATATACAGATTTTCATTCATAATTTTTTTTTTTCGAAAACAGAGAGTGTAAAATCGAAAACCGCAAAATAACAGAAAACTATACTTGTAGTTGTTCACATATATATATATATATTATAAACAGAAAGGGGAAATTTGTATAAAATTTTGCCGATAAAAATTATAAATGTATTCGAAATATGTAGATCTGCCATCTGAAAGGTAAATACTCACATCAAGCATAAACTGTGTAGTAATAGAAGATTAGTAGAAGCAGACGTCGCTTACATTTTTTTTTTTTTTTTTTGACACGTATAATTACCAACATAATAATATTTAATTAAAGTTGTTGATTGGTGTGGGAATTATGGTAATTTTATATGGGAAAAAGCCTCGATTATTTTTAATGTGTTCGGTTTAGGCGGATAGTTGTTTTGGATGAAATTCGTTGGAAATGCTGGAAATATTTTTTTGTAAAGTAGATATTGCGCTCGATTCTGGAATGATAAAAATCGTGTTATTTTTTCACAGCACAGGTATTTAGACTTGACCACTTTTAGAATCAAATGTCCCAGGTCCCAGCATTGATTTTAGCAATTTTACAAAAGGAAAAAATTAACAAAACAGTAAAATGAAATGTTTTTCGGAACGGTACCATCAACCGCCGATCGATTAATTGCTGCACTTGTGATTCGATTATTTCCTGCAATTGCGATATCGACACCGTTTCTCCCCCCTCCCCCGGGGAGCAGTGCGCTTGTCATCCGATTTGTTGCCGTTAGCAGTGTGTTTCATTAAATAGCACACAATAAGCAATACGCACGGTCGCACGATAAAATAAAACCGTGGTCACACAAAAGAACATACAAGAAAGGCACTTACAGTTAATAACAAAATTCTTAAATAATGTAGTCCAAAATTTGATGTGCAAGTTAATAATCCAGATAGATGATCTGCTTACTTTCACTTGATGCCATGTCCAAATATTAAAAAAAACTAGATGCGTAGTTTTTATTAGTATTGATTGATTGGAGTATGCAACCAAACTAAGTCCTGTCTTCCGGATGGGATTATCTTATAAGGAAAGATAGGGAAGGAATGTTAGCTGGATGGAATCGACCCTATTACAGACACCTTTGTAGTCGATATCTAGCTATGTTAGTACAATTTAACTACGACAGCATAACTTAACTACGTACAATTTAACTACGATATCTTAACTACATGATTGGATGTTTGTTTCTCTGGAAGCCTTGGCCAGTTTCTCCGGATTTCTAAATCTTCAGGACTTAATTATTATATTGTTGTCATTACTTACTACTTTGGGTGTTGGGTGCGTTTCAATAGGGAAGGGGTTTACCGTATATAGCCATGTATCTCGTGGTCTATATTCCAACGCTGCAACTATGTAGAAACCACCAAATGTGTCTAGTATACCTCCAAGTGGTAACACCCGGGCAACGATGTGAAACGTCGGCTAAATACTAGATGCGAGTGCAAAACACTATAAATGAGCAATGAGTGGAACAAATATGGAAACTAATACTCCAAGTGGTACACCTGTTATTCAGGTAAAACACCCTCTTCGGAGGTCGGTCTCATGGATCCTGGGGGAGACCAGCCATTGCTATATTACAATTATTTTAACCAATCCCAAGACATGTTGGTGAATAAACAAACTCAATTGAGCGAATCAGAAAAGGATACACCGCATCACTTCGAGAGGAGTAGGAAAGTATCGTATTCTCCGATAAGAGGCGGTAGTACCTCCATTGGGACCAGTATCAAGAACATTTGTTCTAAAAACGAAGAAAAGCTTCACAATGAATTGTATAAAGCTAATAATGCTTTAGTTGAAGCCAACAATATTAACAAGCAACTGAATGATACAATTCCATGGATGCAGAAGTGTATGAAAACGCTTGAAAGAGAAGCTAAAGGTCTTAAGCCAAAGGAGAACATCTGTTCTACTCCTAGCCAGAATACAACGGAACAAGAATACCAAACGGATGAAGACGAACTAGCTCGAAAAACTGAGTGGATAAGAGTTAGAGGTCAGAGAAGAAAAAGGAAGAAAGATGAAATCAAAGACTACGATTTACTCTATGAGAAAATAAAAACAATAACTACTACTGATAAGTTTAATGCAAAGGTGATGAATGGAAACACTATCAAAATAAACTTGAAAGATGGTGAAACTTACAGAAAAATTACAGAAATGTTAAAAGAAGAAAAACATGCTTGGCACATGTTTGAATGCAAACAAACCAGACCAATAAGGGTTATGGCTAAAAATCTACAATCTACGTGTAAACCAGAAAAAATAATTGATGACCTGAACTAGAGATATAAAGAATAATTATTCTTTATATCTCTACCTGAACGCAAAAGAATTTAAGGCTACTGAACCATCAATTAAGCTAAAATAAAGAGGCAAACTACTAACTACCTCTCAACATGGTTATGTTGACCTTCGATACTGATGAAGATATCAAAAAAATGTATCAAATTAAGTACATTTTGGGGTGCAAAGTGGTTATTCAGCCTTTAAGACGATTCAAGCGTTTGATAAGAGTGTGGCATGAAGGACTTAACTATAAATTAAGAATTCTTCTACCAATCCAATTTGCTAAAATACTGGAATCTTACTTGAAAGATGATTTTTACTTGAAAGATGAAAGATTCTTCAGGATTAAGTTAGATGATACCTTCTCTGAATTGAAAGAAATCAACCCAGGAGTTCCACAGGGCAGTGTATTAGGACCGGTTTTATATCTACTGTATATTTATGATCTTCCTGCATTAGATAACAACACAGTTTGCAGATGACACGGCGATCTTAGCTGTTGGCAAAACCAACGAAGAGTCAACACAAAAGTTACAATCAGCAATAAACTTTTTTTTTGTTTTTTTTACGTTCTTATGCTTTAGAACTTCTTTTACTTGTTCTGTACTCATCTCAGTCTTTAATTCCCTGAAAATCTAAATCCTTTTTTCTAGGCAGGTTTTCATTTTTATACCACGTAATTTCGGTTCGACCAGAATTCTTCCCCACTTCCACGCTATGATTTATTCTCAATCTAATTTGTGTGAGGAATTTGTAACTTTTAGAATACTATTTGAGCTTATCGTATGTATATCGTACAATTTACAATTTCTGTTTTCTAATTCATTGCCGCCGCCTTCTACTGTGACCAGTTTACACCTCTCGCATCCTCTTTACCACCCAATTTAATTAAATTCAGTACAATATAACTCCTTTATATACTTATTTTGAGTTTGAGCCCCTTACATATTTAAACAGTAATTCATTCGAGTTCTCGAAGAGGATGACCAACACGTCTTTCCCCTTCGAGCTTGGACGGCTCTCCTTTTTCTGCATATGTACCTATGACTAATTATAACTGTTTTCAGGTTTAAATTCTTTTTTCCTATTTTTGTTTTTTTTATTTTTTAACTCGTAAAGTAATCCTTACCTTAATATATGAACTTAACTTTACGAATTTTAGTTTTCGTAAATCGAAATTTCCTTTTCGAAATTTCGTTTCCGGAACTTCGATTTCCGAACTTTTTTTATTTTTGTTAACCATTTATTCGTTAAGCGAGGGATTGGTGTCTACAGAATAGTAACTATTTACTTGTTCCATATGAATCAGGTACACCATTTGACCTTTAAAGGGAGACAGTATAAGAATCGAACAAGCAGAGCTGGTGGACTGATATTGCTATTTAATTTATTTTGGTATTTGTGGTGCAATCTGAGTTAGAGTCTTTAAAGTCTTACTCCATCATCATTCTTTTTTTTTTTTTTTGTATTCACAATTCTGACAGGTTGCCCGGCATTTCTCAGCGCCAACCTTAACGGTTCGATCGAGGCTTTGATTTGCTGGGACTAACGTTTTGAAATCATTCCATGTAAAGCAGGGGCATCCAAGTTTTTTTTGCCGGCGGAGTATCTCAATGCGGTACTTAGGATGTGAGATGGTCCACAGCGATGTATGTGTCACCAATATTTGATTCTCTGAATCTTAACCCGTTTGGTAATTGTTCTTCCTTTCAGTAATTCTCTGAGCTTTTGTGAATTTGGTTTATGTGTACTGAACTCCGTCAATTTCTTCAAGAAGAATAGCTCATGTTGCCTCAATCGGCGACGATTTGCAAAAGTGAGAGCTGCACTTCTTAACCCATAAGTTATCATGGGAACTATTGTTGTATTGTATATCGTGAGAGCAGTTTGGAATGGTATTTTGTTTTTACGTATGAAGAGATAGCATCTGCCCCGTATGGTGAGAGGTCGCCTTAGTTCTGCAGTTAACTGGGTGCCTAGATACCGCATTGTGTTGACGTGGTGGAATGTGATCCCTGCTAGAAGTGGATTAATTTCTAGTCCGGCAATTTCCAGGTTCGCCATTAATTCCTTGAGAATGGGTTCAATATTATTGATGTTACGTGCTATAAGGACTATGCCATTGGCATAAGCAAGAATTAATAGTAATTGTAGGTTCTCTCGCTGTTCCAATTTTAGTTCTGGAAACTGATCAGAAACCGTCATTAATACTTCGTTGAGTATGAAATTGAATAACCAAGGGGAGATTGGACATCCTTGCTTCACTCCTTTATTTTTCTTGATTGTGTTTGTGGTCGCGTTGAACCACATGTTTTAATTATGCGGTTTATTAAATAATGAGGTGCATATTGTTGTAAACATTCAGCAATCACATTTAGGTTTACGATATTGAACGCTTTTGCTAGGTCGAGGAAGATTACACATACTACATGGCCAGCCCGCGATTCCTCGTCAAGTACTCGGCGTATGGTAAACATGTGGTGTGATACTGTGGATCGATTAGCCATAAAAGCAGCTTGATATGAGGGTGGTAATTTCAAGTGTTCGTCTAGTTTATTTAGTAATATTTTCGAATACAATTTGTACCCGACATTGCAAATTGTGATCCTTTGGTAATCGGCAACATTTTTGGGATTTTTTTTTTTTGCTAATGGAATCTGAAGAGTATCCATCCACTCTGGAGGAGGCTCATTTCTTATCCAGGCTTTTTCCATTATTTTGTATATTACTTCAATCACTGTATCTGGCGCGCTTTTTAGTATCTCGATTGGGATCCCGTCTATGCCAGGTGCGGGTTTTTATTTTTATTGCAGCCGCATTAATTCTCTCGTTTAGATCCTCTATAGTTCAATTTCAGATGACTAAACCAGCTGTTTCATTGTTCCCCACACCCAATTTGTTTCAGCCTACGAATACAGATTATGGAAATTCGTAATACCGCCCCTCGTAAACTGTGACTCGTCCGTCCATAGAATATTGGAAAAAAGTTTTCACTGTCCGTTTGCCTTTATAAAAGTAGAGTTTTGCAACCCTCCCGTCGTTTCTCAAAATAAGCCCTGGACGGGTGTATAATGGTATGGGCGAAGATTATTGTCATGAAGAATACTCCAAATTTTATACTTTGACATAATGAACCGTAAAGACAAACGCCTGATACTGATTGCAGGTTCCTTTCTAACCGATAAAGATGGTACCAGATTAGCATCCATCCGATGATTAGCCACACTCTCAATTTCATGCAAACTCTTCTAAATGTATTAGTAAAAAGTATTTACGAAAAACTACCTAATAAAATATCTTAAAAAAGATCACACAAAGACACTAGAAATGTAGAACATCTAGAAACGTAGATCAAAAAATATTTTTATGAGATTTTTGTATGCGGAAAAAGCAGAAATTAAAAATTATTATTATTTTCATATTTTATGAGTAAAAAAACCTGTGAAAACCGCAAAACTTTAGTGATATTTAAATAAAAGATTAAACATTAATATTTAAATAACAGAATGGGCTACGTACTTACATAATCCATCAAAACAGAAGTAATTCTGATCCCTAAAAATATTATAATAATTGCTTGGCTACCTAACTTTGGAGTAATTAAGAAAAATATGCGTGAAGGTATCAGTAAATATTAAAAAAGCCCCCCCCTCCCTTCCTTCAGAAACGATTTTTTGCTTGAAATTAATCAAGGAATCATCCCTGAAAATATTTACACTAAAATATAAAACACCCTGTATACAAAAACACAAAATACTAAAATTTAACGTACCTACTTTTAGTTCGATTATTTCACACGGAAACCCGTAGACGCTGCAATTGTTGGATACCCTTCTTATTTGAAAATATATGTGACTGTCACTAGTTTGGCGGTTCATTTTAATTGTATATTCAAAATTTCATTTTCCGTAATGCGATTTAATTATTATAACACTTCAATTGAAAGATTCATTTATATTCCACCTTTCCATGGGCCTGCTCGAATACTGTGGTAATTATTTTCTCATTGTATCCAAAAATAAAAATTTGTTGTTGTTTTCAATGTAAACTTTGTTCTAATCTGGATCACTATGCGTCAAGTAATGCGGCGGCTAATATTGTAGTTGTGACTTTAAACGATTTTAACATATTTTTATTTTGGGTTGTTAACATTCTAAGTAGCCGCTTCTGAATTAGATTACCTTGATTATAACAGCCTTGATTTTCATAAATTGTATATATGTTAGCTTCCGTAAGATTAAACTTTAATGATTGACCGCCAATAATTCGTAAAAAATCAATTAAATTCTCTAATGATTTATTTGAATTTAAACATCGTTCTAGAGAGCTGCAAACAGATAAAAAGTTCTTTCGAATTATCTTCTTCAAAAAAAATCCTTCATGACAACGTTGTCTTGTACAAAGGCGTTCACCACTTTCAAATCTAACATGAACACCTCATTAAAGACCTAAATTTCTTATTTAAACTAGTAGTTATTACCTACAATTACTTAAAATGCGTTGTAAATTTTAAAGCGATCAAAAACATTTCAAATGTCGAAATTCTTTTATATGAGAAACAGCCTGCATTAACATATTTTACTTGAAAAATTAAAACAGAAATGTTTATTTTATATATTAGTTTAATGACACAATATTATATATTATCTTCTTACCGTTATTACATTACTATAATTTATTTATTATATAATTGCTAAATTTCTGTCTCTTAACAATATCACACAACAAAAAAAATCAAAAAACGTAAATTAAAAATACTGGCGTTTTGTTTTTCTTCGCGCGATTCTACTACTCTCATCATATCGAAGAAATTCTAAACGTAAATTCAAGTTTTTTGTAAAAACAAGAGGAAAAAACGATATCCTATATATACGATCTAACTAACATAAGTACAAGTAATTAATAATTATATGTGTATCATAATAACATATATAAATATATATCTAAATGGAATGATACAAGACGTATTCTAGATATTTAAAGTTGGTTGTATTCTATTACTGTCATGATAAAAAAAAAATCGAACGAACGTTTTTTGTGCTCCCCGCTCTATATAACCTATTTGTATTACATATCTTAATATCTTTGGCAACTTAATTTTATCTTTTTTATAATTTATCTAAGACTGACACACACACGATGTTTACTAACTTATACAGCGAATACCTGTCGATTCGAGTCATATATTTCCGCTTCCTCACCAATTTCGATTTTACTGTTTTGCTGCTCCGTTTTAAGAGGTTTCTCATTTTGGCTCGCTGAATTTTCTTTATCGAATGATTTTTTTATATCAATACATATCGTATCATCGTCACTGTGCTCTTTTGTACCTTTGACCGAGGATGATTCATCATCTGATGCATGAGAATTTTGTGTAGAAATTACCGCAGACGGTGGTGATGTCGTAATGGATGACCACCAATTTGAAAATGCTCCCTTTGCTTGCGATAGTGCACCTCCTAAAATTTAAACATATAAAATACATGTAAATCGGATTTATAAAACTCATAACTTCGGTAAGCAGAACTTACCAACTGCCTTACTTGTATTGTTAACTGCTTGATTTAATTTTCTCCCACTTTCTGTATTGTGCATTGTTCTAAAAGTTTAAATATGATGATTAGTAAAAATTGCACACTGACTAACATCATTATATAAACACTTACTGTGATATTCTTAACTTCATATCGGCCACAGAAAGAGTACCGGCAAAAGGATGCCCATTAGGAATACTGTCAAACACCGATTCATCTGGTCGTTTCTCATACCATTCCTGATAGCATTGTGTCTTTTTCCAGGCCATCAAAAAACTTCCATTAAAATGCTCAATCTCTTTTGCCGAATCGTTCATTAATGATGTTTTCAGCATTGCCACCATATAACCTTGAAACTGTTCCCGAATCCATACCTCACTTCCTTCGGCGTTTTCTTTTGGATTACTTACGTGCCGAATTATGAAATCAATAAAACGTAAATCTTCCGTAGTTAATTGTAAAAGTTTTCTTAGCTCAGGATCTTGTGTCTCCATTATGGCACCATCTACATCAACTAAAACATCGGCCAGCTGCTTTTTTTGCTGGAACAATATATTCGAGGTACCGATTACATAGCCGAGTACAGACGAATCATTCAGTAAATCCATATAGGGAAGCGATAAGTATGGTAGGCATAAATTTCCATACTGAAAAACTGGTATTGGACCATTCCAGGTATGTGGTTTTAATGCACATAATGGCGCCAAACTAGCAGCTGAAAACAATACACATAATTATTACGTATTATTACTTTTTTTAAATCCAATTTACTTACATGCCAGAGCATCAACACTAGCATCCCGAGGCAACGAACTCTTATCGGTACGCTTTCCTATATCCAAGCTACTTGTTGAATTATTACTATTTTGTTTTTGAAATATTGATATTCGTGTCTTTTTACTATCGCTCGATCCAGATCCGGATCCCGATTCCGAATCATTCGAACACGATTCAATCGATGTATTATCTTGACTATCACATTTAGCTATTTTTTTATCTTTCGCTAATAACTCGTCGAGCGACGCATTGTGTTGTTCTGTTGCAGCTGTATTATCGGTGTGATTATTTTGATGAACGGGTGACTCGGCGCTTTTAATTACAACGGTTGGTATTTGTGGGGCAATTGATGAAAAATCTGGCATTGGTGACATTGGTCGGGATGTTTTAACGCAAGCAACCTGATGAAATCCGTATTCGAGTAATAATGGATGTAGTGATGCAATACCCAGAATTAGGGTGCACATTGGGCGAACCGGTGAACCAAAGCATATCACACGTTTTTGGAGTAGAAATAATTTATAAAGTATTAATATTTTATGACGCCATTTAAGTATTAAATCACGTAAATTTAGGCCAATAAATATATGCTGCTTGTTTATGGGACTATCTTCTTGTACTGCTACAATATTCGTATCATTTTCAATTAGTAATGGGTTTTCGAGTTCCTCATGGGTTGGTGTTAAATTTGCGATTATTTCAATGTTATTTAATAGGCAAGCATTTAGCTGGTCGTAGGCGTCGATTAGAATTTTCGTTGATGCAAAATCTCCTTGTTCGAAAAATGCGTGTGCTATCAGTGACAATTTTACTTCGATATAACCATAGATGGGTAAAAGAATTAATGCACAAACTGATTTTTGTACGGTGCTGCGGGTCACATCAGCCGTACGAATTTTTAATTTCTGAAAACAAGGAATAGAAAATTGAATATGAAATCAAATAAATATTCAAAACAGTCATTGCACTCAAATTAGAGAGACATAAATTGGCACCTCTTATGCTATAAGAAGAAGAAAAATAATAATTATGCTACTCTCTTAGACTTTTGCTCCTTAATTATCAAACGCAGTGAATTGTCAAAAATATCTGTAGGCCAAATTGGTTTTAATCAAACAAATTAAATTATTACATTTACAACTAAGAGCGATATGAGCCCGTAGCTCATATCGCTTAGCTTAATTTAGCTGAAACGTGCACGGATTTTGGGATTGAGAAAAAACCGGAATCCCGGGATTTGACAAAAAGATCGGGATCCCGGAATTTTACAAAATTATCGTATCCCAGGATTGCATTCCCTACCGTGAGGAACGCCGGAAATTATAAAGTTTCGTCATAGATTCGGTCCTCTTTTCATTGCGCACCGCTCGACTGAGATATCGTCAGATGAGAGGCTCATAATTGAGCATGAGGACCTTCCCCAATAACCCCAGCACCTCATGTAAAAATATGTGGAGCGGCTATGAAGCGCTGTATTAGGCTTCTTGCGCAGGGTATAGTTCCCAGTTCCCGGGCGAGAAACAAAACTATTGGCTACTGGAGAAGACTAGAGCTCCCTCAGAAGTCTCTGAGGCCAAGAGAAACAGGTCGAAGTCAACAGTGAAGTCTGAGTTAATTGGAATCTTATCCGTTGGTTTTCAGAGGTGATCCTAACCATGGACCAGCTGGATGCTGTCCAGGAGGGCATCTTGGAAAAGATGCTGGGGCAGGAAATCGAACCAATTCGGGTTGGGGTGGCTATTGGTGACCTGTGCAATAAGGCCACTGCGGAGTAACTTAAATTCACCATGGGAAGTGGAAAGCCATGGGAAGGGGCAGAGCTGAAAAGAGCCACAATAAGCAGACTTGGTTGGACTACCTGATAGGATGTGATGCGAATGCGCACCAGTGTGAAAAAGCAGCGACATCAACAACAGAGGTTGATGACTAATAACGTGGACATTTTTAATAGGGGAAAAAGTACTTTTAGAAATAAGATTAGGCAAGAGGTCCTGATTTGATGCTTGCTAACTCGCATAAAAAGAAACAATTAGCATGCATCTAAAAGGCCCCGTAATCCGATCACATGCACATTAGGTTTGATGAAGCAACCGGTAACATGCAGAGGCGGGAAATTAGACTTCCGAAACTGACCGATTGGGGCTTTCATAAGGTACTTCTCGAATCAAAAATGCCCTCGATTAAGGGAAACATGGAGTCTCCAGAGGGGGTAGAGTACAGCTCGAATCAGCTCCAAAATTTCCCAAATTCAGCGTTTAAGAAGCTGTACTGTGAAGCGAAGAGTACCCACAAACATGGTCCCTTGGTGGAACGGGGTGCGGGAAAAATTAAGGAAAAATCGAGGCATTTATTTAACAAGGGTAAACGCACCAATGAACGGGGTGATCACAAGTTGGCCTTGACTGAATATAATCTACAACTAAGGAGGTCCAAAAGGGCAACCTGGAGAAGTTTCTGTGGAGGAATCAATAAATTGCCTTCTGCAGCGCGGCTCCAAAAAGTCCTATCTAGAGACCATTCTAATGGGCTTACCGGCTAAGATTGAAAGAGCGATTGCTCAAAAAGAAATCGCCCTCTGTGTCTTTGTGGACATTGAGGGGGGGGGGGGGGGCTTTTGATATACTTTTTATGATTCTAGAGAGCGCAGCAGAAGCAAAGGGGATTCCACCTCCCACAATTAGGTGGATCCGTTCCATGCTGAAATATAGGGAGATTACAGCTAAACTAGGTGGTGAATTAGTAACCATTAGGGCCGTAAAGGGTGTCCCCAAGATGGTGTTTTGTCTCCGTTATTGTGGTCTGTGGTTATTGACAGACTACGGACTCTTCTGAGTAGCCATGGATACAATGTCCAGGGCTATATGGATGATCTGGCGATCGTAATCAGAGGAAAATTTAATGAAATCACCTTCGACCTCATGCTTGATGCACGAAGGACTTAGCGTCAATCCAACCAAACCAGCTTGCGCTTAGAGCTTAGAGCTCCCTCGTTGAACGGTTCAGTACCCCATAGAAGTTAAGTATCTAGAGATTATCCTGGATCAAAAACTGAATTGGAAACAACGTTTACTTAAAGTTCAGAATAGTCACTAAAGCATTCTGGGCATCCCATAGACTCTATGAACGAACTTGGGGTTCCAATTACGTCATGGCCACGTAGGATGCTGTAAATTCGGCCTTGAAAAAGCAGATAGAGGGCAATATTATGTCAGGCAATACGATGGGCCATCTCAGAATCCTTAAGAAATTTCATACAGACCATACAATACAGATGCCTTCAGATTTTATGTCAACTAAACTGGACTTTCACAGGGTTTCTTGCTACTGTCTTCCAAGTATAAATATACGCTATAGTTTTGTGGCAAGCTAGGCATAGCTAAAGGCCTAAACTACGGCTCAATACGTTGAGGTATAATGTAATATCGGCTTGTGATATTCGCATATATACGGACAGTCAGACTGCCATTAAAGCGCTTCAATCACACCCCCTCGCATCGAAAGTAATCCAGAACTGTGTAATCTCTTAACGAGATGACCGATCAGTTCAACATTCATATTATATGGGTGCCAGGACATTTCATTAGTACAGGGAATATAAAAGCCGATGAACTGGCTCGACGTGGTACAACGGACCACATCTCAAACAGCAAAAAGGATATTGAAATGCCTCTTGCGGTATGCAAACTGCTGCTTCAGGAGGAAGCTAGAAAGTTGACGAATGACAGATGGTTAAATAGTGCCTCATTCGTAATAACTCGGCAGGTCTACTTAGCCAAAGTTGGACTTGGCGAGATACAAACAGCTGATCTCGCTTCAGCGGAGTTAGATCAGTGTGGTTGTTGGAGTGATTACGGAACACTGTCTCATAGATAGACATGCGAGTAGACTTGGTTTCTTCTCACATGACTAAGTACTGTCGTAGTTGCGAGGACGAAGAGGAACAGACAGTACTTCATCTTCTTTGCACCTGTCCTCGTCTGGCACGAAATAGACTAAAGTTTCTAGGGGCACCCCTCTTCAACGACCTGACGGAACTCAGCAGGATGGACGTCAGGAGTATCCAGCGCTTCGTAAAAAGCTCAAAATTTTTAAATTGTGGTATGGCTACGGACCTTTTTGTGTCTATGCCTGGTCCTAGTGGACCGCCACCTAAACCTAACCTAATGATTATCTCTAAAGTAAATAAATATAGAAAAATATTTGAACAAAACAAACATTTATTAGTTAAATGCTAGATTAACTAAGCGCCACTTCATAAATTTATGATTGCTGAATTTTTCCAACAATTGATTTGTTGGTAATCAACAAAACTTTGGACTAATAAAAATAAAAATTGGTAGTGGCAACTTTTATATCTGCAGGTATCTGTAGAGCTAACCACTAGACTATTATATGGCCGACCTTTCTAAACACAAATCTTTCAAATAGGGAGTAAAAATGAAACTGAATTACTGATTAGCTAAATCCTACAAAAATAGAAACGAATACATATTTTAGTTTTATCTACGCAACTAAAACCATAATGAATCATACCAGACTTTATCTGTTTTGACTGTTTCAACCTAAAAAATTGATAAGCGGTTACTATCAAATTCGGAGTACATACATATTTCATGTTTTTTATGTGATTTCTTTTGCCAATTTTCTATAAATACTCGTCGCACGACTATATTTGAATCTGAAAACATGTTTGCGTAGGCAGCAGTAAAATAATAAATAATAATATTCACAAACAACATTGCAATTAGTCACATTCAGATAAAAACAATTTTCCAGTTTTCTTAATTTTCATTTTCTGATCAACTTACCTCGACTGGGATTTGACGATAACATGAAACACCGTATATTGTTTCGTTTGGATTATCAAGACTTGGCAAATTAAAAAATACTGAATCCTCCTCGAAATTATGTGAACCGTCTGGCAATGCCAAGGTTGGCAGATATTTCCATCCGGATGGGCAATCATTACCGAAGCCATCGGTGCCTTGTACAATCGGCGGATACGAGAACTCAACCTATTTTAATTGTAAAACGATAACAATATTTTTCTGGATTTATACTATACTGATTAATTGGGACATTACCTGACATCCTTTTTTATGATGAAATCCAATCACAAGAATATGTAGCAAAGGCTTCTTCTCAGACATTTTTGTCGTCTTACCACACACAATAGGAATATTTTAGCTTATAATAACTAAGTATAATACACACAAATAAATAATAATAATAACTAAATTGTTTAGATTAATGTTTAATATAACTGTATAATAAATCACATAGTTTTATTGATTGAAATCTTTTCTTGTATTCACAATAAAAAAAACTCAAGATTCACACAGAAAATGAAAAAACTTTTGTCATTGATAAATGCGATTTTTTTGACAACTAAAAAATTTGTTTTCTTTTTTTTTTTATTTGTTTTGTGGTGTGAAGTTGGCTGCTTGATAGCTTAGACTCAAACCAAAATTATAAGTGATTCGTTAATTATTTGCAAAAATCAACAAATAATTATTAGTTTTTTGCTAAAACATTTCTAATTTTGATGAGCATAATAATTAAGCATCATTTCATAAATATGAATAATTGTACATAAGTAAATATTATATAAAAAATAAAATATTTAAATTAAACTGAAATGTACTGCCATCTGTATGCTGATATCAAAACAAATTGTACACTGTTACCTTATTTACATATGCGTCTGTCAAAGTTACGCGACAGATATCTGGCAGAGTGGCAGATTTTTTTTTTATTTTGCTTATTTTTTTGTTTAGATTACAAATAAAAATGCTTAGGTAACTAGTTTCTGTTGAATTAAGAAAAAATAATGAATAATTATTTATTGATATGATTTTTATAGAATACAAGCACACAGTGGAGGAATGCGAACCAAACCGAAAAGGTCACGCAAACAGAATTCTGATTGGACATCAGAGGAAACTATGCGATTAATTTTACTGATTGAAGCCAATCCGCTCCTTTGGGATGAATTTATCCTTGACTATAAAAATCGAGCGAAACGAAGCAGTACATTGCACAAGATTGCAAAACAAATGGGTAAAGATGAGAACGACGTGTGGAACAAGTGGCAGAATTTGCGTACCACGTATCGCGGCAAGCAACGTTGGGCCGAGAGAAATAACGTCGATACAACAATAGATGTTCCACGATGGGAATTCTATAAATCAATGTGTTTTCTAAATAAAATAAAATACGAAATGAAAATTAAATCACCAGAACCAGATGAGACGGAACAAACGGCTAATACTTCAGACAACGGTTCGTATCGGGAATGTGTTGAACACGTGAGCGTTTCATACGAGGAATGCAATGATGAAGATGAATTTAAACCAATAGCACCACCGTCCCTTCCCGCTATGCAAAGTCTGTCGCCCGAACCGCCACCATCAATAACACCACCACCAGCACCTGAACCCAAACGAAAACATGCGCACCGATATGAATCGTCCGAATATCATCGTGATCTCATTTTAAATCGAGCCATCGATTTAATTTCCAAGCCACAGGATGGTTGCCAAATATTTGGTGATTTTGTTGCGCAACAAATGCGTAAACTAAGCGAAACAAAACGAAATCGTTTGGAGTTGATAATTCAAAAGGCTTTGGTAGCAATACATTCGGAACCAAATGAGGGTATTGCTGCATCAAATACAAATTATCAACCACATTGTATTACACACACGCCAATTGACCGAATAAAAGTGGAAGAGGATTTACACTTATAATTTTTAGTTTTTTTTTTGTACCCGCAGCTGATTTACTGCAAATCATCGATATTATTCAATCAAACGTCTGGTAATGGGAGTGCCTTACATAACGAGGACCGCTATAATATTATGTTGTGATATGTTTAGGATTAGGTTTAGGTAATCACTCATTTTACTCAATTTTAAATCAAATCTCAAGAAATAAAAATTATTCACATTTATATAAAATTTTGTTACTTGAATTTGTTTGTATTATTATTCGTCCCAATTGGAATATTCGGTGTTTTATTTTAAATGATCATACAATTTAGATTTTCAACAAATCAAAATCATTTGCGACAAAATCTGATCGTAGTTAGGTAATTGACCTGAATCGATTAACTGGCATGCGGAACTATACTAGAGATTCTCAAATGTAAACTGCGAGGGAGTTAATAATTTGGCAACTGCAGATTTGAATATCTTGAGAGTTGCATAATGAAAACTGATTCGTCCGATTCTGCTTTTATTCAAGCGACTTAAACGCGATAAAAGTTGACAGATGAACATAAATTTCGAAATTAATATTTTTGTTCACCTAACGGGCACATTATTTTTGTTTTATCAATGCAAATTCAAATTGACGAACTTTGAGCTCTAGCGGACAAAAGTGAACTATGTAAAACATACAACAAAAAATTTATCGAGTTATGTGGGAATACATAGTTTCTTTTTAATTTATTAAAATTGTTATGATTGGAAAATCTTGTGGGTATTTTGTAGCTCAACGTATGTTGATATGTTGACATAGGCCACTACGCCAATTAAACTACCCGTTTAGTGTAACGGATATTTTGGGGCTACTTTACAGGAAATTCAATTTATTTACACCGATTTTAGTTTAAAACAAACAATGTTTACATTTAATTTCACGTACACTATTTATTACATTAAATAAAGTCTTGTAATTCAGTTAAGACAAATAATAAAATATTTAATTTAAGCAAATGAATATTTATGTGCCTCGTGGTTTATAGCGTAACTTTGTGTCCCGAATGTTATATTTTTTGACGTAACAGGCGGACCCAATATGCCGCGTAATTGTCGGTTCCTTATTGATTTTTACCAATGAACCGTAAATTGTAACTATAACATTTTGAAATCCGCGCATGTTCACTAATGAGACAGTGTCCTGTAACAACCCCCACGACCAAACTACTTCTTGCCTGATCTAGTTTTGGCCACATCTGCCTAGTTATAACACTCGAAGTACCATTGGACCATCTATAGTTAACTGCTCTCCCAGCTTCTTCCTGAAGCAAGAGTTTGCATGTAGCGATCGAAGATAAGCGAACACCTGTGGAAGCTGCAAGATACGGAGCTGATAACTAGTATCCACTTGATTCTCCCAGGCACCTTCATACCTAGACTACCCTCTAACTCGGTTACTCCACCTGACATAAATTATACCATCGCAATTACCATATCTGGTAACAAAAATATAAAAAATGACGTCGAGTGAGGAAAACATAATCTTTTGAGCATTTCGTGCGAAGTGCAATAATTCAAGTGGAGCATGTGGAGCTGTAGCTAACCGACGTGAAAACTTTAGCTGATTTAGGTTGATGTTATATGATTTATCTAAAGACCGAGCGTTTGTTACTGCTACATCTAGCATTCAAAGCACTACAGACATATAACATTTTTTGCCGCGAATACATATTCGGTAGTTGAATAATTCACTTCGGTTGTACATTTTACCAACGTTCAGTCATGATATATCCGTTTTTTTTGCTACGCCTACGAAATAAAACGAAAACCCTATTTCTGGCCGTTTCCCAGTTTTGCTGAACTCTTGTGTGAGTCGATTGTGAAACTGACTCAATTGTAGCATTTATTATTTCATCTTCCGTAGCCGATCGCCCAAACCTTATCTCTACTCCAGCCTGCAACTGACGTTCGAGTTGGTTCCAACAATATATCGGTAGGCATATTTTTAAACGCTTCTAGATCTTCAGCAACAGTAAGCGGAGTTTTCCTAAAGAAATTATCAGCTAGTGACCATTCATCCATTTGCGTAAAACCTCTACAAAATGGATTCTTAAATGCACATTTTTACACTGTATTATATTTTTTAGAATTCATTCGAACTTTTAATGTATTGTAAATATAAAATAATAAGAAATTGTAATAACAATATTTTTTACCAAACTTATCAATATCTTGTTGTGGCGGGATCAATTTTAGCACTATCACCGGTTCAATTAATTTTTGTTTAGTTCGTCACGAGTTAAATGATTACAAAAGAATATTAAAATATGGTTCGTTGTATTTCTTTGTATATATATTTGAATAACGGTAATTAAATTTACAGGAAAAATCTTGTTGGAATTGACACTAGGTAACCTGCCACCTATCAGAATTATGGTGAACGTTTATTGTAAGACACAATTTTTTATCGCTGTTAAATCTTATTTAAAATTAAAGAATAAACAAATATTTAAATATTTTTATTAAAGAATATTTTCTTCAAATTTGATGACAATTGTTCTGAAGAATTAGCTGTCACATTTTGTCTTATAAATCACTTTCCAAAATATAGTCAAAGATGGCACTGAAATCACTTTACATAGGTTTGTCGTATAATATACGTTCGAAAATATAATCAGAGATGGCACTGAAATCACTTTACCTCGTGTCAATTGTATAAACGAAAAAAATCATGTTGATGTTTGGTATGTTGCGAAAATGATACATGGGACACAAATGGGTTAATTTTAATAGTACGTTTCTTTTACTTTTTTTTTTTAGTTTCCTTCGAATATCTTGCGAACGTACTAAGTTACACTGAGATTCAGATAAAGATTCAATTACGCAATTTTTATAATTATATTCATTTTCAATATATCATAGGTAATTGATTTTATTTCCACAATAACTACTTTAATTCAACACGATATTAACACAACTAACCTAAAAATTCTATTATACGTCAAATTTTTTTCTCCATGACTATAAATCGGATAAAAATGCAATCTATATTTTGAGCATACCGTCTGTTTTGCAATTTTTTTGTGCAGCACAGACTGAATTCTTGACCGCACCCTATATGACAAGAAAAAACTCAAATTACGATAGGATGCAAATGCAATATAATCTTAGGCCAAGACTAAATCCCTTTTTGCAAGATTCGAACTAGGAACTTGCGAAACCGAGACGTATATATATCGCAAAAAATCCAATCGATGAAAATAGAAATATATCAAATTCAATTATAAAATATATAGATATATTTATATTATATATATTTATTTATTCTCTATTTTTTACAAACTTAAAATTTATTCATTTTTTTTATCATTTTCCTTCATTTTTTTTTTTTAAATAAAATAAAATATTAAAAATTATGGCGATCCATAATTACAATGTTTTAAATTGTGATTAATTTTTTTTTGTTTGTTATTTTATTACATGCATATTTTTTTTTATTCATTATTATAATTAATAAAAACAATAATATATATATATTTTTTATCTAAATATTCTAAAAAAGAAAATGTTTTGTTTTTATTAATAATACATACAATTATTATATATAATTATTGATATTAATTGTAATATTATTTTCAAATATTTTTGAATGTATATTTACAACAAATTATATTTATTTATTTTATCAAAAAAATAAATAAATTCATGAAAATAAACAGGAAATTGTTTTTATTAATTTATATATCTATTTTTTATTTTTTTTTATGTTTCATAAAGGCAACAGAGCAAGATGTATGTATGTAGTAGAATTCTTGTATTTCCGATTTGCGAAAAATAAAATGGCTGACTAATAAAATAGTCAGCCGCCATTTTGTTCACATTGATGCCATATTGAATATATTTTATTATATTTGGTTTTTATTTTTATTTTATAATTTATTTACACAGTTATTTATTATGTTTATTTTATTTTATTTTTTAGTTTTTCTTTCAAATTTTCAACAGACAAAAATTGATGAAATTTTAAAAAAATGTTGGTTTATTTTTATGTTTTTTTTAAGTAGATTTTTTTTTGTTCTGATATGTTACGATTGTTTTTAATTCAAAAAAATAATGTTAGTTTCTTAAATTGAAATCGAATTTCGTTGTTTTTTTATTTTGTATGTTTTATAAATTATGGTTGTTTGTGTGGATGTGTGTGTGTGTGGAAAAGATAGGAAAAGTTTTTATGGCACAAAAACACATTAATGCAAATTACATAGTGGGAATCGGGGGAACATTTTGACACCAAAACGAGATAGTTTTTTTTTTTGTTAATTTAAGTACATCAAAAAATTGAACAATCATTTTGTTTATAATTAAAGTTTTTTTTTTTTTTTTAATATCAGAATTTTAGAAATTTCTTCTTTTTTTGTTTTTAATTTTATATAAAGGCACTGTAACGTTTTTTTTTGTTTAAATTCAAATCATCAATTTTTTTTTTTAGTTTTTTATTTAATTGGGCTTTTTTTCATCATGTTTATTAATAAATTATTTTATTTACTTTTTTTGTTATAATGTCACAAGCCTTTTACAAAAATACATTTTTTATTATTTGTTTGTTTCATTTAAATTTACGTCTATTATTTTTTGTATTTATTCATATTTATATATAAAGATAGAAGAATGGATATTTATGTATATATTAAATTTATTTAATTAATTTATTAATATATTATATATTTTGAATTGTATATATTTACAAAAACAGGGAAAACAAATTAAATATAACGTACAAATGGCGGTTTTTATAATAATGTTAAATTCAGATATATTTAGTTAATTCCGCTGCCAAACACATATAAATAGAGATAATTTCCAAAAAAAACATAAAAGAAAACTAAAAAAAATTTAATTCCGTTAGAAAAATATAAGACTTATATATTTTTACTCATAAAATGTATAATATAATATAGACATGTGCACTGGGAGATGGATTCTAGTATTTAGTATTTATTTTTTTGTTTATTACAGTTGATTTTATACAGTTGTTGATATAAAATACTTTTATAAAATTTATTATTTTTTATATTTATAAAATATAAACCTAGCTAACCGTATTTATGTTAACCCCAAAAAACACTGATATCCATTTCTAGGAAAAAAATGAGCGCCATCTTAAATTTTAAAAACAAAACACGAACGAACTCACCTTTTTGATTAAAAAACAAAATATTTGTATACCAACAGTACTTGCTTAATCAACTGTATAATATATAATAAGTAATTTATATACAAACATTTTTAGTTTTAATAATTATAAAATAAAACTTTATTTACATAATATAGAAAAATGATTTTCTTCTCATTATAATCATTATAAAAGATTTGCCAACAAATATATTTTAATTTACATACAAACGAAAAAAAATCTAGTATAGATTCCCCCCCAATGAGACAGAGGCAGTACCAATAATTAATTTGACAATTTTTAAAAAGTTGTTTTTTGTGTTAATAGAGACATAATAACTTTGTAAAAATAATAATAATTTCATTATTTATATAAATTATAATATTTATCTACATAATAAAAAAAAAATTATTTAATCCGATTTTTTTTTTTTTTTTAATAATAAAATTAAAGCGTAATAACGTTGTTTTCTGTTGAATGTCCACAAAATTAAAGTAAAATTTATTTTGTTAATTATTAATATTAATTATTTATAATATTACATAACAAATTAAGAAATATTACATTTACAAATGTCGTATATATATATATAGCTATATATAATTAATTATAATATACTAAATTGTAAATTTTTTAAAGGTTTTATTCCCTCGCAGTACTTTCGAGTGGAAGTAAAACAAAAAAAAAACAGATCAGAAAATTTTTGTATCCTTCTCTTATTGGTAAAAATCCCAAATTATTATTTTTTTCCTTTTTTTTTATATTTTTAAATTAAACATACATAATTATTATAAAAGATTTTATAATATATAGATTTTTTTTTAAAAATAGGCCATCCTCAATCGCTTTTCTGTTGACAGTATAATTCTTTGAGTGTTTTTAATTCTTCGATTAGCGCTTTATTTTGATTTTCTAATACAGCTACCCTATTTTCTAGGCACTTAATATATTCTTTCTTTTTGCGTCGACATTCTCGGGCCGCTTCACGATTTTTCATTAGTCGCATTTCCCGTTTGCGTGATTGGTCTTCAGCCAGAACAGGATTTGTAATATTCACTATAAAAATAAAATCATTTATTCTTTTTATAAACACAAGCAGCTTATATAATAAGTTTAGTCCAAAACAAAACATATTTTTTTCTAAATTTATAGTTTTAATATTAGTGTTAGCCTTTTCCACAAGCCATGCATAAAACATTTATATATAAAAAAAAAAAAAATCACGTTATAAAAATGAAAACAAAATGGTTTAACCAACTATGTCGGATCTAATATTTTTATATATAGTTACCCGTAAAAATCGCATGATTTCTATATCCCTTGTCTCTCGCTCCGAAATAAGCCATAAACTTTTCTTAAAGCCTATATATAATTTTGTTTTTAAATAAATCAATATCACTACAACACAAATACAAACAAGCTTACAGTTGAGAAGTATGGTTCTTCAGGTGTATGTCTGTGCGCTATACATTCATTTATCAACCGTTCAATATTATTTTGTTGTTTGGTACATTAAGGCAAATATACACACACTTTCAATGGTTTTGAAAATTAATTTGATAATTTTTCTTTTGGTTTTAAAAGAATTATAAAACAAAAAAAATATTAATAATAATAATAAAAAGAAATAGAATCGAGATATTGAGAATAGTCACATGCGATTTTCGTTCAGCTTTATATTTAAAAGGTTTTTGGAATTAATATTTGTGGATTAGTACCTCAAGCTCTTTTGGTTCAATATATAACATACAAAAAATAACAATTCTGACCGATAAGACGACTGACTAATAAATAAACTGCTAATAAATTACACAGGCGCAAAAAAAAAGTCGTGACTCAGAGGAAAGACGCCACTATTCCTGCGTTTTCGAGGTAGCTGATACCGAATATGGCCATAAAAATGATTCCAACTGCCCTTTTTCCCGTTACCACCCTCTGGGGGTCAAAATTTCAATTTCCATGCAAAACTGAGATGGATGTACATTTCTATGATTTTTGGGGCGCTGGAATTGAAAATGACAATAAAGAGTAAATTTGCCTCTTCATCACCCGCTAGCACCCCTTACTACCTCCTGTAGGTTAAATTTCAACCCATTTTTGGGGGTAGTAAGGAGTGACGGAAGGGTCAAAGTACTTTTCGTTGTCATTTTCGGTTCCAGCACCCCAAAATACATAGAAATGTACATCCATGTCAATTTTGCATGAAAATTGAAATGTCAACCTCTTTCGGGGGATAGTAGGGGGCGCTAGGGGGTGATGGAAGGGTCGAATTTATTTTTTGTTATCATTTTCGGTTTTAAAAAGCCAAGAAACGTCGGAAGGCATATCCATTCCAACTTTACATGAAAATTAAAATTTCGAGCCCCAGGGGGTGGACACGGGAAAATGGGCAGATGGTTTCTTATGGTCATATTCGGTTTCAGCGACCTCGGAAACGTAGGAATAGTGGGTCTACCCTCTGGGTCATGTTTTTTTGTGTATCAACAGCTTAATTGGAAGCGGTCAATCGGAGTTTGTTTACATCAAAAAATGTATGGATGGCAAACAATTTAAACTCTGAAAATCTACGCTTCAGTGGGTTTAACTAAACTTCAGTGGGTTTGACAAGGGCAGAGTTTGACATATAACCGCTTTAAATTTGTATGGACTCTTAAATAAATTTCGATTTAAGTTATACAAGTTGCTTTAAACGGGATTTGCAAAAAAATTGTTGTTTACTGCAGAAAACAATAATCACTGCTCACAAAAGGTAAAAACTGATATTCTTTGACCTATTACGTCTAACAAGAAACAGAGGTCTTCGATAATCAATTTTAAAATTTCTTGAAAAAAAAAACACGATCAGGGGAAGATCGATCGACAAGCATGCAAACAATTATCATATGAAAACCTACAATATTAGCTATTCAATTTTAGCTTTAATTAATTATGTTGACTTGCTAGTTTTTATTAGCTGACTCACAAAATTAATAGTAACCTTGATTTGGAATTAAGTTTTCGGTACAATAGTGAAAAACAATATGTCATCGTCAAATTTTTAAACATTTCGCACACTCTGTGCTCTACATAAACTTTTTGCTTGATTGGCAAGGTTAAAGGTTTAATAAATGTCTTGCAATCATATTTTTTTATTTAGGGGGTTTGAATATAATCTTTGTAATCAGAAATTATCTTGCCATATTTTCTGATCTAATCAAAATAGTTTGAGTTTAGAGTTTTAATTTCTGCTTAAATTTCTCCAAAATCCGTCGAGAATTTAATTATGTATGTATTGCGTTATATCGTTTAGGGCCGTTATTCCTATGCTTTTTCAACCAAAATTAAACTCAGCTAGAGTTAAACTGACACTTTCGAAAAATAATTTATTGCCCCACCAACCTATTTGTTGCAGTATAAAAATTATATAATCTAGTTAACCTCATACATGTCCCCCATTCTCTGGAGTGCAGTGATTAATGGATTGCTGCTGGAACTAGAGAGAGAGGGGATAGGGGTTGTAGCATATGCTGATGATGTAGCGATAGCTGTCTCAGGCAAATATCTAGATACGATTAGGGATGTTATGCAGAATGCACTCCTGATCGTTACGAAATGGGCCAGCAAGTGTGGATTGGGGATTAACCCGTCCAAAACAGAGCTGGTACTATTTACTAGGAAATATAAAATTCCGGTGGTTAGCCCTCCTATCATAAACGGCAGCGGACTAGTTTTTGCTGACCGAGCGAGATTTCTGGGCATAATCTTTGATAGTAAGCTCAGCTGGAAGCCTAACACTTTGGAAAGAGTGAATAAGGCTATTGTAGCCTTATACTCGTGTAGAAACGCTATAGGTAAGAGATGGGGCTTGAAACCGGAGCTGGTATACTGGCTCTATACCGCCGTGGTAAGACCTGTGCTAATGTACGGGGTTGGCGTTTGGTGGCCAGCTCTAGATAAGGTAACTTATAGAGGTATGATGGAGAAGGTGCAAAGAACGGCCTGTATGCTTATAAGCGGGGCGCTTAGGACAACACCTACACGCGCTTTAGAGGTTATGTTCCACCTTATTCCAATCGACCTTTATGGTAAACAGATGGCAGCCAACGTGACTACGAGGCTCTTGGCTGTCTCTCAATGGAAGTGTCTTCAGGTGGGACACTCGACGATAGGTAGATTCGCTGGCGAAGAACTGGCGAATCTGGATTATATTACACCAACGTTGTGCTTCGATAAGGGTTTCCGTACCATCTTTCCCTCAAGGGAATCCTGGAGAAACGGATCAATCTTGGAAAACGAGGCAGTGCAATTTTTCACGGACGGCTCGAGGCTAGACGATCAGGTAGGAGCCGGAGTCTTCTGTGATAAACTTAATGTTAATATTTCTGTTCGTCTCCCTGACTACTGCAGCGTGTACCAGGCTGAAGTGGTGGCGATCGGGCAAGTCATGACATGGTTGAAGCATAATGTGGTATCCGGGAGGGATATCGCAATTTATGTGGACAGTCAGGCAGCGATCAAGTCACTTGGGGCAGTTTGTCTGAAGTCGCGGGTGGCGCTGGATTGCCGATCATCTCTTAACGAGATGAGCGAGTATTTCAGCATCCAGATAATCTGGGTCCCGGGTCACTCGGACGTCACGGGGAACTGCAGGGCGGACGAACTAGCTAGGTACGGTACGACTCTCCAGATGCAGCCAGAAATGGTAGGTCTGGGGAGGCCTATGGCAGTGCTAAAATGGGCGCTCAGTAAAAAGGCAATCGCCTTGACAAATGAGAGGTGGATCAACACTCTCACGTGCAGGGTAGCAAAGCAAGTTTGGCCAAAACTGGACTTGCGGCGCTCCAAGGTACTAATATCCCTGGGAAGACAAGAAATAGGATTGGTCGTAGGGATAATGACAGGTCACTGCCTTTTTGGGGAGCATGCGAGAAGGCTGGGGATACAGACGAATGACTTTTGTAGAAGTTGCATGGACGAAGAGGAGGAGGAGACTTTGGAACACTTCCTATGCTCATGTCCGGCGCTATCATACAGAAGGCATAAGTATTTGGGTGTGTACGGTATGGACAGCCTTTCGGAACTCGCGGACTGTGGAGTGCGAGATTTATTACGCTATATAAATAGCTCTGGTTGGTTTCAACGGGAGTAATGGGGAGATGGGATCCTGTGGTATCACAACGGGCCATTGCTGGCCTAAGTGTGCGATAGCAGCCACTTCAACCTAACCTAACCTAACCTAACCTCATACAAATTTAATGTACGATTAAAATCAAGTTAGATATTATCTCCAGTAAGTTAAACTTAATTTAAGCGCGTCAACTGAAATATACCAGCTTATTGATTCTATTTATTTAAATTTTCTAAACCAACTGTTTTCATGGTAGCTAGAAAACTTTATATTCGTGCTGCATAGTGTTGCAGATTGGTTCACATTTAACAACTTGATCTGCAATGCTATTTGCCAGTTCATCTTGCGAATTGTTATAATCAGCAGCATCATAATCGAAAGATGCATCGGCTGTTTTAGTGATTGATCGGCTTGTCTGCACGTATTATTACAATATCTGGACAAAATTTACCTGGTGTCTGCTTACTCGGTAGCACAACATTAATTTCTTCAAAATTATTACTCTCATTGTTAATCTAATTTCGTAAGTGATTCTCAAAAAACTCACATTGAGGTCAAAATCTTCATTCTTTTGAAACAACAATTGCTAAAATTTACCAATTCAAAATTCTGGTTTTTGTAAACGCTTATTACGGTTGTTTGTAGTTGCCGGAATATTACAAAAAAATTGATATGATATGAAATCGAATACGGAGATTTTGAAATTGGAATAATTCGTAAAAGGATATAACTCGAGTTAACCGCTTTTAAACTATTATCCGGAGTTCCAGTTATAACATCTGTAGCGATTGTATTGAATGGATCCAGAAAAAGTTCTTAATATTTGCCCTTCGAAGACTTCCGAGGTCAAGTCCTGCATTTAGTTTAACTCCGGTGGTTTGGCGTCTGTTGGAGCGGGGGGGGGGGGGGGGGAGGGCCAAAGTTGAGTATTAGCATCACGTGAGCTGTTCTGGTCATGTATTAGGCAGCTACGTGATGGGTCCAATTATGTAAGGGTAACCTGATCACAATTCGCAAGTGTACGTGTACGTGCTGCTTCCTCGTGGTAACCACTGGTAACTGATACCATTAGGCAGAATGTGGCTAAAGTGCGGCGCTAAAGGAAAAAGCTTGACAAAAAACCCTAATTTAAGGTGGAACAGCATATGCAAAAGGATGAATGGCTGATAGGTTAATCAATACAAAGTATGCGGACTCTGGATACCAGGCCCCCTTCAGTTTTATTTAGCCTTCCTGTACTAGGTGACCTACAGTCGATTTCCATTCCCAGTAACTCTTAAGAGTAAAATCAAAATGGAGGTAGGAGCAGGGCTAGGAATATATGGGAGTGGGACTGCCCTCTCGAAGTCCTTGGGAGCCAATGCTACCGTCTTTGCAATAGAAGTACTTCCTACAGTGAACATCTAGGAGGTAGAGCAATGAGCCTAGATAGTATATAACGCATACCAATTTCTAAAACATTTATTGAATAGGTTCAGATGTTTCATAGCATACATTTCTTTGCTTATTGCTGGGAGTAACATCTACTCAGTTCTTGTAGCAATAAAACATTCAAAATATATTCACAAATATTTACCGTGTTGGATTTACCCTCCGCCTTTGTATCCTTATTTGGGTTCAAATGGTCTTAGTAATATTAATAATTATTATATACACCCTGCGCCATTGAAATGTTCGGTTTCGATTATTTACTATTTCAAGCAGTTCTCTCATAGATTTTACCTCATTCACTATTTTCACGTCTTATGACGTATTTAAAATCTAAATAAAGATGACTTATTCGTTTGGTTTCAATTAAATAGTCAAAGAGTTAATTTGAATATGGGTCGCTATACATTAAATGCTGACGAAAAAGCTAAAATTTTCCAACTAAAGGCAAAAAAGTACACACATTCACAAATTGCAAGAGTAACTTAGTGTAGCCAAACAGCAATTAGAAAGTTTTAAAGCACTATTCGGAAAATCAAACGGTTGCGAGATAAGTCGGCTTTGATGCAAAGAAGAAATCCAACAGATCGAATTTCAGACATTTGGCGCTTAAGCAAAAGGTGTGCTACGGCTTTGGAACTAAGAAGTTAGCATCTAATAGCAACAACCGGCACTATTTCAGTTCCTACTATTAAAAGAAGACTAAAGGAACTTGGCCTCTATGCTTGTCGACCTGCGAGAAAATCATTACTGGCAGCAAAAATGGGAGCTGCAAACCTCAAATAATTCGAATAGTTCAATAGACTTGGACGCTATGTAAGAATAAGTGTTCGGCGACGAAAAGGCAAAAGGTATTTAACAGACAGAATGTATTTTGCAGACAGTGAAACATTCACCATATGTTATGGCCTGAGGAGCCATAACAGCCTTTGTTTGATCACTACGCCTTCCGGATAGTTCAGTAAACGGAGAAAAATATAAAAAAATTATCGAAACCTGCGTCGTGTCTATTGAGGACCCGACTCAATACAACGATATTCCACTCTTCCACGACGATTCAGCTCCGTAAGTTACAGGGCGCGCATTGTAAGTTATTGACGTTATTTGTGACACAAGAATGCTTAATTTTAACGTCTAATTTTTGTAGATAGCCAAATTTAAAAATAGCTTGGGGATTGAGTCGTTACCCTCGACAGGAAATAGTCCTGACCTCAATATTGTTGAAAATATTTGGTCTTTCATGGGAAAGAAGATCAAAAAATACAAGCTGTAAAGTGTCAAAGAGCGGAAAAAACTTATAGAAAAAGTCTGGTTTGAAGAAATAACAATAAATTATTGAACCAAACTTTACAATTCAATGCCGATCCGGATTAAGGCCATCATAAAAGCCAAGCGCGCTCATTAATTATTGATTTTAAAAAGTGCAATTTCTCTTAAATTATTTTGATTGAGATGATTTTTTGTTAATCCTTATTTTGAATAAAAGTTACCATTGTCAACAAAAAATTATTTTTCAATTGAAATAACTTTGTTAAAAACACTGTAAAGACCTACCAAATTATTAGGAGGTAGGGCAGAAATATTCCTTATCCGAAGTTATGTAGGTCTAAAATGGCGGATCACCGTTCTGTGTATTTGAATATATTTGGAATAGTGTAAAAATTGTGTTGATAATTAGAATCTGTCATTTTTACCATATACTTTTGAAGCAAACGCCGGTATTTCTAAAATTTATTTCTAAAATGGGCTGGCTGGGACCTGGGAGAAAGTAACACTTCTTATTCCGAACATATTTCATTTTATCTGATAGTTTTAGGAATAAATAAATTTAGAACTGCATTTATAATGTTAAACTTGTTAATGTGGAATTTCACCATAAATTGTGTTATGAGAGGAAGACCATCAATATTTAAATTAATGTAGTTTAAAAAGCAAAAAATAACACGATATCCATGTTTGAGTATGTGATAGTTGATCAGTCAAGCTTTGTTCTTAGCAAAACAAATTTTTAAAAAAATGAATGTGAGGTTGATTACCTCATTTAATATTTTATAAGAATTACTAATTTCAATATTTACTCTAATAGACGCAATAGTTAAATAAATTGAATCCTTTAAATCAGTTTTAATGTAAAATTCTGTCACTATAAAAAATCATAGTGAACCTTATTGAAGTGAGTGTCCTGAGCCTCGGCAAAGTTGAAATTAAAATAATTGAAAGTGTCATTTTTTAGGCTGCAATTTTAAAATTTAAATAAATTTCACAATATGAATGCTTATTTTATACGTCGTTTTTAATTTAGAAGTTTGAAATTTGTTTGTATTATCAATTAATATAATTTTTTCGGCTATTTATCGACAAGATATATTATTTTTAAAAGCATTCCCATTATTACGACTTGTGTTAGTGAATAAAATAAAGAGGCTATCTACTCACAATATATTTACAAAAAAAAGTAGAAATTCATTCCATGGTAATTTTCCTAAGGGTTATATGAAGTATTATACCCTTTCAAAAATGGGAACTTTCCTTAAACTCCTGATAGTTTGGTTTCGTACTGATAAAAGTTGGTCTACTCATCAGTTAGCTACGACCAAACTACAAAAATTCAATTCTCACCTTCTACGTATAGTATTAGGTAAGAACGTAATGATCTAGCGAATTATATTCACCAAACCTAAAAACTCAAGGAAAACTCTCATTATGTGTGTATTAAGCTCACACTAGTATAATTAAAAGCGGAAACAGACGGTGTGGAAATCGATAAATGTTGGTCGACCAACGTTGGAGCATATGATGTGGACAAATGAACACACTGTTCATGAATATATTGCATACATACCGCCTATATAGCGAATGTATATACCAATGTATCAAATGTCACATTGGTGATATGAAAACTGTCCACACGACATGTCTTACTACAGACATATTACCAACATTTGTCGATTTTCACATCGTCGGGCCCCACCTTTAGCAGTTTGAGATTTGTCTGTATTATCAATACCATCATATTCCCGAACGAAAAAACCCCCCAAAAATATACCAAAAAATACAAATTAAACTGTCCCATCGAAAAGGAAGACCCCATTAAATTTTTGTTAACTACAATATGAAAACAAAAGGAATCTACATAATTTCATGTCATCCTTGCTCGGAAAGGACCAATGCTAAACGGGTTTGGGGAGTTTTTTTATTTTAGTACGTGAAATAAAAAGTGAATTTAGAATTTTGAAATTTTTCCGACATTTTTCTGCCACCCTTGCGTAAAGGATCGAATGCTTAGCGGCTTTGGGGAGTTCTCTATTTTAGTATGTGAATAATTATTAAAAAACCTAAATTTTTTAAAAATGCTTTAATTTCTATGAATGGCAGAATTTCAACAAATCCTTTTAGCGGACGTTTGGGGCCCCATCGTCTATAAGGTATAAATTAAAATAATATTTCAAAAATTTGATTTAAAAAATTGGATTTTTTGAAATATTTTGTTTTTTTGGGATTACATATTTTAGTTTTGATAAACGATACCAACCAACTATCAATTAATATAATTTGTTCGGCTTTATTTATTTATATATTATTTTTAATAGCATTTTAGATTTGGTCAATATAATTCGCTAAATCATTACGTTCTAGCTAGTATTATACGTAAAAGGTGGGGATTGTATTTTTAAATTTTGGTCGTAGCCTGATGAGTAGACCAACTTTTTATCAGTACGAAACCAAACTACCAAGAGCTTAAGGAAAGTTCCCATTTTTTGAAAGGGTTTTTTGAAATTACGGGGGAGTGAATTTCTACTTTTTTTTTTTTGGTAAATATATTGTGAGTAGATAGCATCTTTATTTTATGCACTAACACAAGTCGTAATAATGGGAATGCTTTTAAAAATAATATATTTTGTTGATAAATAGCCGAAAAAATTATATTAATTGATAATACAGTGGACTCCCGTATAACGCGAATAATATGTTACGCGTTGTATGCAATCGCGTTATAGGAAATCGCATTGAACGAAATGAATTAACAAAAAGGAATGGATAAAAATGAAATGAATGGAATATTCCGGATTTTTATTCTATAGCGCGTTATACGGGAATCGTGCTGTACGAATAAAGTGGTCGCACTATTTTTAACGCGTTGTATGAAATCGCGTTGTATGAACTCGTGTTATACGGGAGTCTACTGTACAAACAAATCTCAAACTTCTAAATTAAAAACGACGTATAAAATAAGCATTCATATTGTGAAATTTATTTAAATTTTAAATTTTAATTTCAACTTTGCCGAGCTCAGGACACTCACTTCAATAAGGTTCACTATGATTTTTTTTAGTGAGCGAATTTTTCATTAAAACTTATTTCCAGCACACCGTGGAATAGATTAAATCTTTAATTCATAAATTTGCCTTCAAACTTTACTCTAAACGAAGTTTTTCACACTTTTTGCAAAATTTTGGAGCCATCCTGTGCGCAACATGTACCCTATATAATAAATAAAAAAAAAATGGTTATTGTTCATTTTTTGACTACCAAACGAATCCCAACAAATTAATAAACCAAAAATCATGAAGTTCAAATTTCTGAAATATTTAGCATTTTACAATGAAATATGGCTGTATCTCTAGAGTTAGCTCTAGGTAGGTTGCACATTGAGTTTTCAACAAATATCTTTTTAGTATTATTTACTATTATTTTTTAAACTTTTTAGGCCTAACTGTACAATTCGACGCTGCTTTTAAAGGCCATCGTTTTGAAGAAGGTACCATAAGAAAAAGGGAAAAACTACTATTGTTTTCCTTTTTCGTCATGCAAAACTATAGCCGTAGAAAATAAATATAATGTCGAATTGCTTAAGTGGGTCCCACTTTTATGCTTCAAAAGGATACTGAAAACATGAAATGGAAAGCAATAAAGAAGAAATGGTACTTTCAATCAAAATGGGAATAAATTACCAAACTAACTGAAATTTTATCAAAAAATTAAAAATACGTATGAACGCTACTAATCTCGCTACTAATTTATAATGTCAATAATTGAAAACCATTGAGCAGGGCCCTATTGCACCAACTACTTATCACTTATTACTTATCAATTTATCATAATTTTTGATAATTTTCTGTTGCACCAAATTGAAATTTGATAAGTATTTAATTGAGTTATAATAAGTGATAAATAGCAATACGCGAAATGATAAATGATAAGTAATATTTTGATAAGCTAGAGGTTTTTGATAAGTTTTTCGTAGTTCTGTTGCACAAAAAGTTTTAACTTATCAATAATCGACTACTTTAATGATAACTTATCCAAAATATCAATAAGAAAACTTTCACTACTCAAATAAATTGATAAGAGCTGCAAATTGTAGTGGCATGACGGAAGTCTGATCAGACTTCTTTTATGCAGTAAATTCAAATTGGCCAGATAGTGTCCATGACTTCAGAGTATTGCGAAATACAAGGATATTTAGCAATTTTGAGTCTGGTTTTCGTTGCAGGCAAAATCGTGTTAGTATGCTGCATTCTTCACAATGTTACGATTAAAATGTGCAGCAATGATTTGATTAATTTTGAGCTGGACGACGACTATGACGACGATGATGACAGTATTTCCGAAGCTATAAATGGCGATGAGGAAACAAACAATAATGTTCTTCAGAGTTTACTTCATTTTTTGACATTTTTGCGTGCAATCTTAAACCAAACTTTACTAATATAGGTACACTAATGTTGAAAAAGTATTTACAGTTAGAAAAGAGATTTTATTTCTAAAAACAGAAATAACAAATCTCAATTGAGAAACGTTTCTCTTCAAGTATAATTATATACATGCAAAATTGTTGTTATTAAATTACAGAATAACAATTTTACAGAACAAAAATTTGATAATTTGTTAATTGATAAGTTATAGACATTCTGATGTGCAACGCTCATCACTTATCATTATCAAAATTTGATAAGTATTGATAAGTGAGTGAGATTTTGTTACTTATGGTGAAACACTTATCAATCACTTATCATTATCAAAAAAAAAACAACTTATGATAAGTTGGTAAGTAATAAGTGATACAAAGTAGTTGGTGCAATAGAGCCCAGAAAGAAAACTTTTGTAAAATGGTTTTCCTTTTGTCCTCAATAACTAAAGCGTTTTAAATAATTAAAACTAAACCACTTTTTGGAATATAATTAACGATGCTGTCCTAGGGAATTTGGAAAAATTAAATCCTAGGTATCACCGTTCCCCCCCCAAACCAAGTTATTCACCGACAAAAAACCAAAAATAACTATGTAATAATATTGCAGCAATATAATGATCTGCAAGTAAAGCGTTTACGGTACACCACACGAAACTATATCATAAAAGTCCCTGAAAAAATATTATTCGACCCAAATCCTTTTGCATCCTTAACACAAAAATTATTCAATTCAAAGCAAAATATTAAATCAGTGCAAAAACATAAAACTTTAGCATGATTGTGTTAAAGACTAGAATCGGCCCACAACATTATTACATAAAACACGAGTACAGACAGATATCGTTTACTTTAAATTAATATTTTTTTTTTTTTTTTTTTTTTTGAAAAATTTGCCAAACCATATTGTGAGCCATTCATTCTAAGGTGTTAATACAAAAAAGATGAAATATGTGATATTATCAATACTATAGTATATTGTATTTATATATATGTATATATAGAGTTAAAAATAGTAGTAGTAGTAGTAGTAAGTAAAAGTAGTAATGAGATTTTATAAAAAAAAACCGTGAACATAAAACCATTATTGATTAAAATTAGTTTATACTTTTTGTGTTCGTTTTCTCCATTTCAATTTCTTTCGAATTAAATTCCTTTTGTGTATACTAAAACTCCCATTCTCTTTTCACAAGAAAATTCCAAGAAAAATATAAAATTACTACTCTTGAAACTCACAACTTGAGTACATATACACAATTGGAAAAGAAAAGGATTTAAGAAATTGTTTTTAGATACATTAAAGAACACAAAAAAATAATAATTTTTCATGTTTGTAGTACAGAAAAACTGTATTAAATAGAAATATTATTCAAAATTACCAGGTACAAAAAATTGTTGTCCATCTTGGTTTTGTGTATATTGCACTATTGTACCACCACTTCCAGTTGTTGATAATGTATGTACACCACTTGAACCATCGGCACCTTGAATTTGTAATGCTCCCGTATTTATAACTGTCAATACAATAAATTTTTTTGATTTTGTTTTGTTTTAAATTTTGAAAAAATATAAATCTTTGATTTTTTTTTTTTAGCTGGATAATATTTTTTCATTTTGCGTTTTTTTTTTTTTGTTCAATTCAAATACAATAAATAAAGAAACCTTTCTAATTTAACTAATATATAAAATAACAAACAATAATTAAAAATCAAATAATAACTGCAATTGATAAAATTTAGATGGCTTCGAGAGAATTTTTATTTTTAATGTGATATTTCGGGTGACAGAATTTGGTTTTTTTTTTCGATTGAGATATCATGCGATTATCATGCAGATGAAACAGTTTGTATAGTGAACGTAATTGATATTGTTAATGCCATATTACAATATCAATTACTAGAAGAAAAAGCCCGTAATACAGGCGTAAATATTTAATGTAAATTTGATCATTTTTACTTAAATATTTATGAACTAAAATTCACTCGAATTGAATATAATTATTCGATAATTTGCTTCCTCAATAAATTTAGAATTAATGATTGAAAAATCGTAGAAGAAAATCTCTCTACATTTTCAGGTAGGATGAGAAAAGAAAACTACCATTTTTCACTAATCAAACAATAAAATTTTTCTGTAAAACAGGAAAAAAAAATGTAAAACAAATCAGGACTGCCTTGATTTTTGTGCAAACAATGCACGTCAAGTAAACTGAATGACAATCTGTTGGAAAGTAGAACGTAAATTAAAGAACATAATAAATTTATACAAGGTGAGGAAAAAGTATGGAAAGCCCTAAAAATCTCGCGGAGTTCGGTCAAAAAAAATTAGCAACGTTTATTGCTAGGTAGTTTTCAACAAGGAATTTAATGGTGAGCATGGTTGTGTGACCTTGACCTTCATCTTCAAGGTCATTTGGAGGTCAAGGTCATTTTTTTAAAATTAGAACCCTTATTTCGATGACAGAATCAAACAGAGCGATCAATTTTACGTCCGAGTATATATTTTCCATGACCTCTCAAGATCATCTGAAGGAATTTACATTGCGAGGTCCAAGTAAAAATATAAGCAAGGTTTAGTTTTAGGTAATTTTCAACAAGGAATTTAATGGTGAGCTTGGTTGTGACCTTGGCCTTCATCTTCAAGGTCATATTGATGGCAAGGTCTTTTTTTTTATAGGGAAACTCCTGTTTTGACATCAGATTCGAAAAGAGCGATCAATTGTACGACCTAATATGTATTTCCCATGATCTCCCAAGGTCACCTGAAGAGTACAACGCATATCGAGAAATTAAAGGGTCGCGAGAACTTCGACGATTGGCAGTTTGCGATGCAGACGTTACTTCAATTAGACGAATTGTGCGAATATGTGTCTGGTGACATTAAAGTTGGCGAAAATGTGGATCCAAAAAAAAAAAAATGTGAAGGCTAAGGCCAGATTAATTTTGTCGATTGATTCGGTGAACTATGTTCACATTCAATCCGCAAATTCAGCTAAAGATGTCTGGGATAGTTTGAAAACTGACTTTGGAGACTCCGGTCTTACACGAAAAGTGGGCTTATACAAAACCTTAATAACAACGAGGCTTGAAAATAGCAAATCGGTCGAAAAATATGTAAATACAATCATGACGACTGCTCATAAATTGAACGGAATTGGAATGAGTGAAGAGTGGATTGGTGCATTGCTGCTTGCCGATTTACCGAACGAATTTAGACCAATGCTAATGGGACTTGAAAACTCAGGAACGAAAATCACAGGGGATTTTGTCAAAACGAAGCTTTTGCAGGATGTTAAATTACCCATATCCCCTTGGAAACACACAGATCATCAATCAGCCTTTTATGGTAAATTCTTTTAATTCAAAGAAGAGGGGAGCACGGTGCTATCGATGCAATGAGTTTGGTCACATTGCGGCATGTTGTAACAACAAGAATATTGGAAAGTCATCTGAAAAAGAAAACAAATTCAAACCAACTGGAAAATCTGCTTTCATCACAGCCTGTGCCGGTGGTGACATGAAAGTCAATGAGTGGTATATTGACTCTGGTATAAATGTGTAAGAACGGTGATTGAATGCGTAACGTGAACGACTCGTCAAGTAAAGAAATTGTGTTAGCAAATAATTCGAAATTTGAAGTACAAGGAATTGGAATTGTTGATTTCCATGCTAAAAAAAACAATGAGAATGAAGAAGAAACCGTTGATTGGGTCACCTACATAAATCCAAATAGCATGGAACTTTTACGTGACAAATATTCCAGTGGCGTTAATTTTAAAAATTGTCCGAACGAAACTTGCATAGACTGCGTCAAAAGCAAACAGCATCGGCAACCATTTGGAAATTCCGAAAACAAAAGAGCTGTTGAAAATCATATGCATGGTTAGGAGTACTATGTTAATAAATGCATGATCACTTTTATGCAAAAAGAAGGTATACGACATCAGACGACAGTATCATATTCTCCTGAACAAAATGGAATGGCGGAACGAATGAATCGTACTCTCGTGGATAAAGCGCGCTGTATATGTTGTCTGATTCAAATTTACACAAATTATTCTGGTCAGAAGCTAAAGCTACACCTGCTTATCTCGTCAACCGTTCATCAACGAAAGGTCTTGACCAAGACACCCGAAGAAATTTGGTCTGGAGTAAAACTGGATATGTGTCATTTGAGAGTTTTGGAGCAAAAGCTATGTCACACATACCGAACCAAAAACGTAAAAAATGGAATTTCAAATCTGAGGAATGCATTTTTGTTGGCTACTGTGAGAATTCAAAAGCTTACCGATTATACAGTAAACAAAATGGTGACATATTAAAGAGTCGTGATGTAATTTTCATTGAATCGTCTATACCAATTGAAGTACTAAATGAAGTCTTCGTTAGTGGACCCTTGCATCTATCACAAAAATTCAGAATGGACATATTTTGTTAGTAGCCGTGTATACGTTGATGATTTGTTGTCATTGTCAAATAACAAACAGTTAAAAGATTCATTGAAAAGTAAATTATTGAATACCTTTAAAATAAAGGACTTGGGTGTAGTTCAACAGTGCCTTGGAATAGGAATGCGAATCACTCGGGACCATGAAGCTGGAAAAATATGGATTGACCAACAATTATACATTGAAGAAATGTTAAAAAAGTATGGTATGGCCGATTGTAATCCTGCGTTTACACCGATTGATGCAAATCAAAAATTAACGAAAAGTATGTCATCTAAATCTGATAATGAAGCCGTTCAAATGAAAAACATTCCTTATCAGAATGTAGTTGGGAGTATCATGTTCGCTGCTCATGTCACTTGTCCGGATATATGCTATGTAATCAGCACCGTTAGCAAATTCAATAACAACCAGGGTTTACCGCACTGGAACGCGGTTAAAAACATTCCGAGATACCTTCGTGGTACTGCATCAGACAAACTGGAATTTTCAAAAAAACGATAATTCAAAGGTAATTGGTTATTCTGATTCAGATTGGGAAAACGACATAGACGATCGATTAATGACTACGTTTTTAAGCGTCAGGGAAGAGCTATTTATTGGAACAGCAAGATGCGGAGTCAGAGTACATGACACACTTCGCCGCAGCTCAAGAAGCTTTACGGTTGCGAAATTTTGAAATCGATTTAAAGTTCAGCTTAACTCTAGATGCAACTATTATTTGTTGCAACAGCAGGAGTGCTATAAGTTTAGTATCAACTGATGCTTATCACGCAAAAAAATTGAAGTAAAGGAGATTCATTTGACATCAGTTAGCACTGATCAGATGATTGCGGATAGATTACCTAAGCCTCTCTTCAGCAATCAACATTTAATATGTTTACATGGAATGGGTTTGGTGAAACTGGAATTAAGTTCTAGTGGAAGTGTTGGAAAGTAGATCGTAAATTAAAGCACCGTAAATCGGCACCCATGTTTATCGTAAATAGCACCCATGCAGGGTAGCTAGGATCCATGATTATGTATCTTAGCTTTTCTTTTTGAGAAGTTGAATTACTCTTATGATGATTTGACTTCATAATGAAGAGCTTGCTCAAGGTGAAAGCTGATTTGCCAGGTCATAATTCGATACTTTTTATTATTAGGTTTTATTCAGTAACACAGTTTAGTTGAAAAAACATTTGAGTCATTTGTAACATAAAATAATATCTGGCAACTTTATTGTACAGAAGAAGCAATTTTATAGTACAGTATGTGTACAATTTGTGAATTGTTTGCCGAGACTAACTTAGCCAAAGGCGCCGACCTAGTCAAACTGGATGGTCGACCTTATTCCTTATTATACGCGTCCTCATTTAAAACTGTAGCAAGTTCGCTTTTTAAGGGATTGGGAATTTCAATAATAAACTCTCGTAATATATTGGATTACATCCAAGAAAGAGGGTCAAGGACATTTCGAGAAAAATAAAACATTTTGAAATTAATCTGAACTAAATTTATTCAGTAACAACAGATAATGGCCGCAATTTGATAAAAATGGTTGAGCTAACACATTTTTAGCTGGACACAAACGGGTCAATTACTAATAGTAACGAAAAGGAAGTGGCAATAAAATATTTGAAGGAAGCAGCATTTAAAATTTTAGCAGTAAAACAATAAGTTTGTGTGATTTACCTTTTAATTAAGCTCATGGAGGATCTATATTTTTATATTCTTAAAATTTGGTATATATTTTCCAGATTTGTAAAACTAGAGCAACAAATGCGCCATTATAGTTACTGTTGAGGAATACTCAGTGAGGGGCTTAGTTGAAAATTCTTAAATGCAAAGTTCTAGTTACCTCCTTGGAAACTATCTAAACAATTTAGAGACAGATTCATCTTCGGACGAAGAAAACAAAGATAATTTTAGTTTGGGGAAGGAATTGGACACAGACCAAGATTTAATGGAGTACTGGAAAAATATGAAAGATTCGCATTGAAAATTACGGAAAACTGCTTCCATTTTATATGCGATACCTGCCGCGCAAGTTAGTGTCGAGCGAGCTTTTCCGATTTAAAGCTAATTTTCAGGTTGTTAGAATCGCCAGTTGACCCCTTCGATTTATGGTTCAGAATTCGGTTTCAGAAAAATCGGTTTCAAGAAATCAACATCATATTTTGAATCCTACATCACACGCATAATTCTCTCGCCAATATCATCAACCATCTTTCGTCTTCATCCGTCCACTCTTACACCCATATATCAATAAACCTGATCATCATCCATAGTAAAACTTCAGGTTTTTGGGCATTTGTAAGGTATTTCGATTTTAGCAGTGGTCGTAGAGGGTACAAAGTACTATTAAAAGTGGAAAACCCTCCTTGATATCCTCTGCCACACTATTATCATGAGTGATAAGAGTTCCGATATATTGGAAATTTACCGTTCCTGCAAATGTGTAGATATAGCGCTACTAATAATTTTTGCGACCTTTTCTAAAACCAGAGATCGGATTAAATATCGGATCAGAAACTCAAAAATGTATGAGCAAGTAGTTCACCAGTCACAGGGATATCATATGCTTATGCAAGGATTCGATTTAATTTTCGGTATAAGATGTTGTATGAGGTATTTAATTTGTATGTGTAAACCCCCTGATTAAAAAATACCCGGCATCTTGTTCAAGTAACCGATTCCAAGCAAATCTTCTTAGTTTAGCCACAGATAATTTCTTTCACCAGAATGATCCTCCCCAATAGTGTGTAAGACATTAATTTGTGCTTTGCACAAAGATGGACCACATTGCGATACGGTTTTTCGGTATCTTATGCAGTAGCTATTAGCTAATTCGAGGACAAACAACAGATGGGTCTTTTATTTACCTCTTCTTGTAGGATTTCAAAAACTGACGTTTTTCAAGATAAATTCCCATTTTAAAAAATCCACTCAAATAACTCCCAGGGGAAGGCCTAAATAAAAAAAAGGGTCATTACAAAAGTTGCACAATTTTTAGGGGGAAATCAAACGATGATCTTAAATTTAACCTTGAGGTTAAATTTCAAGGTCAAAACGTTTTTTTTAATGAGAACACCTATTTTTGACATCGGATTCGAAAAAAGTGGGAAATTGTAAATCCGCATATTTGTTTTCCCTGATCACTCAAAGTCACCTGAAGGAATATACATATTTTAGTTATAACGCTTATGATTTGCTATGAAAATTTAAAAAAAAAAATTTGAAAATATAAATTCTTATTTTTTTATTTTTGATAACAAATCATAAGCTTTATAATTAAAACAAAATCCTTCAGGTGGCCTTGGGAGGTCAAGGAAAACAAATATGCGGACGTAAAATTTTCCATTTGTTTCGAATCCGATGTCAAAAATAGGTGTTCTCATTTTAAAAAAAACGTCTTGACCTTGAAATTTGACCTCAAGGTCAAATTTAAGATCATCATTTGATTTCCCCATGAAAAATTGTGCAACTTTTGTAATTACAATTTTTTTGATTTAGACATTCCCCTGAAACTTATTTGAGTGGATTTTTTAAAATGGGTCAGCCTGTATAAATAAATATTTAATTTAACTGCTTATTAAGCTAATTTTAGCAGATATATCTGTGAATAACTCTTAAGCGACATTTGTTGTTAAAATGGTATAACTTTACGATAATTACAATCTCGTAGATTCCAAAAGATGTTTTTTTAATCTAAAAGTAACTCTTTTATTCAATCTCTGGTTTACAAATTTATTGAACAAAAAGATGGTCACCTCGATGAAATGACCTCTGTAAAACTCTGGCATTAACTTACAAACAGCGTTTGAAATAGCTGCGGAATTGAACATGTCAAATGTTGATGGACCACTTCTCCACAATTTGAAAAATTGTTTTCTCAGAAGAGTGTGCATCAATTATTTAGGTAAAGTTTCACCACTCGCTGGTAACCATGTTCCAACAAAACTTGAATTTATAGAATACTATAAATTCAAGTTTTTAGTATTGCTAAACTGATACCTGAAAAATGGTCTATATTTTTTGCTAATCGGTAAATATACGATAATCTAGCACATCGCAATTCGAAAGTCGAGAAATTTTACTCGATGGATTTTACAAAGCAAATTTTAATTTTTCCCAAAATTTGTTTTCTTTCATATGAAAACTGCTTGCTTGCTAAACGATCGAGCATTTGCCGCAACGTCAGTCAAAAGTTGTCTTGCGGTTACTTTCTTTAAACACCATTTCAGTGAGCCTTCTTGCATTAAATAAGAATTAAAATGTCATATTTTTCGACTTGCGAATTGCGATTTACTAAATTATCGAGTATTTACTCCAATATCAATCTCGTTGGTGGTGGTGTCATTGCGGTGAATAGTGACCATGAATTTGATCAAATTAATCTGAATTGTGCCTACGGTGAATCAATTATTGTCAAAGTCGAATGTCGATATTTTTGGGTCTTTGTTGTTGGTGTTTACATACCTTATAGAAGTGCCGTTGATGTTTACCAAGTATTTATTGAATTTATTAACGATGTCATACTGCCGTTGTATAATAACAATGATCATGATTGTGTTTGTTTGTGGATAATTTTAATCTACCAAAAATGTATTGGTGCTGGATTGACGACGATTTTATAGGTTCTTCAGAAGACAACCTTTATGCATCCCAAATTGAGACTATATGTTTGAACAGCTTTCTTGATAATGATTGGACAATTTTATTTAAAGGTCGGAATATTCCGGCAGCTGTCTCCGAATTTTATAAAATTGAGGTGAGTGGTTTTGGATTATTTGTTCCAAAATTATTTGTTGGTTCCAAGTATGCTGAGCAATGGTTCAATCGTTGCTTTTAAGAAATTTAATCGTTCTGGAAAGGTAAACGACCAATTTAATTATGCAAATTATTTCTCCAACGGTTTCTTTAACTATCCGTACATTTTACAGATAGAGTCAAATTTCGTTAAAGCTATCCCCCCCGATGGTTATGACTTAAAATAATGCTTCTTTGCAAGTTTTTTTTCAGACTAACCTAATCTTTTGGTTTTGTCCCTGGCATTCTGACGTACTAAAAATTGGTAAGTCAAGTTTAAAATTATTACCCGATGTGCTGATTGGGCATTAGAGCTTAAACAAACATTTATTTACAATTTTCTTGACAGTTCATATTGTGATTGCTGCAATGAGGGTTTCTCAGAAACGTCTGAACACGAACTAAATTAAAAAGCTGTTTAGGTATACTCTTGATAAAAAGTTAATTAAAAACATTTTTTGTAGGATACGTACATGTAATGTAGACTTTTATTTTCCTTGTTTGCCTGTTACTGTTTTATTTATTTATCATATCAGCGATTCGATACGAAAACGATAAAAATCCAACATTTTGTCATTTCTGAACCTTTTTGATTTTGACGAAAGCCACCGAAAATGTTCTCTAAATGAAATAACTCAACACATATTAGGGTCTACGGTACTGTTCTTCGGAGAAGCGTTGTTAGCCATTTTCTGAATTTTTCCATTTTTTTTTAAAACTTCAATTTTCAAAGTGCTCGTTTTCAAAATCTACTTAACATATTTTAATGGTTACTAGCTCATATGAAAGGCAATAGACTCTTCCTTTATATAATGGTATCATTTTGATTTTTAATAAATTTTTGAGGGAAGAAAAAGCGTGTTTTCTGAAAAATGTCATGTTTGGTGACCTTTGAAACAAGGGGTCACCATTTTTATATTTGCTTTCTGAAAGCTTGTTTACCTAAAATCAAACAACAAAATAAAAAAAATGTGTTATATTCCGTTTATAAAAGACTTTAAACATAACTGAATCTGAATATTTAAAAAAAAAAATCAAAAACATCACTCAAATTTTTCACATGATAAAATTTTATTTTGAATCTTTTTTTTATTTCCGTTCTTGAATTGTTGACAAGCTTTAGATACTAATTGAAGAGTTGACATAGTTTTTTGCTTTTTTTGCCATACAATAGGACACTCAACAGACTAACTTTTTGGTGGCGATGTAAAATTGACACACTTTTCATTTGTTGTTATAGCGCTTTCATATTTTCCTCATAATTGTTGAATAAATCCCATATTATCGTTTACAGTGTCATCATCAGCATATGCCCGGATTTTTCAAATGTAGTATATTTCTACGGAACTGATTTGTTGTTTTGGTTTGGAACCCACATTTACAAATGTAGCTGCCCGTACTACTTTTTAGGCAATAAAACCTTTAGACCAATAGTTTGGTGAATATGAGTCAGTTGACAATATAATATAAAGAAAAAAGACCTGGGTCTCTTTTAAGAAGTACCGGGGTTCGCCCAAATTTTTTAAGGTACAGGTTCCACCCTTGTTTCGAAGGACATCTGTTTTATAATACGAATTTTTTTTGTTTGAAACATTCGGATTCAGATATTTTAAAAAATCATGTTATAAACCGAATATAACCCATTTTTTATTTTGTTGTTTGGTATTAAGCTATTAAGATATATATATATAAACTTTCAGGAAAAAATATAAAAAGTGGTGACCCTCAATTTCAAGTAGGTAGATAACATTTTCAGCAATTTCTTCAAAAGTTTAGGGAACCCAAATGGAAAAGCGCACTAAGGCTCTTACAAAATTTAATTTCTATTGTAATTCCAACCAAAAATAATTGGGTTCAAAAAACATTCTGAGAGACTCAGTTCCTAATTCGATTTGAGTAGAAATTTAAATCCGCCTAACCAGCGCAACAGTAAGAAATTTTATAAAATTTCAATAACGCATTTTTAATAGTGTTGCGAATAGTACATTGTTTTATATATTGATGTTTCTTTCGATTGATTTAGTTACAACCAATAGAGAAAATAGGACACTGATTGAATCATATATAAACGAAAATTTGGTGCTTAACCTGCAATTTACAGAATTAGGTTTTATAGTTTTAACTTTTTCAATGTGGTATTTAATAAGAAACAAATCATAACAAAAAATCTTTATTGTTGGATGGATTTGTTAATCACTGTAGAATAAAACTGCACTTTTTTTATATAAGCAGCAGTTTATAAATATAAGATTTATCAGATTTGTTTTTAAACCTAACTCACAATTACATCCAATATAAAAAAAAACAACAAACAAAACATAATCATTAATTAATAAACCGACGATGATCTATTATCGATTGATTTATTATCTCCGTAGCACAGTTTGGTTTCTGTATCACAATAATTTTATATAAAGCATACTTTAAAAGAAAATAGCATTTGTTTTTGGTTAGTTTTAAAAGCAGAGAGCATTCCTCACAAATTAACTTTTTCAGAGGCCTAAACAAAATTACAACAATACATAGTACCATAATAATTAAAGAATTTGGGTTTCCCCATTTATTGTATAGATCGTACTTCTTTATAGGTCTAATAATCTTTTATTTATAAATATTTAACGCATGCAAATTTGTATATTATAATTTTATTTAACTACTACTTACTAACCAAAGATCCTTTTATAAAAATATATATACGATAAATTACATAGAGAGATATTTATAAAACCCTTCGAAATACAGTTCCGAAAACGTTTGTCAAAATAACGAATCAAAATTACAAAATATATTTTTGTCTAATATTTATATTGTTATTAAAATAATGCATGCTTCAGCCGGATTACAAAAAAAAAAATGATAAGAATTTTAAAGTTTGGAGTTAGGTAGAGAGAGAGAGAGATAGAGGGGGACACGAAAAAAAAAATTACAATACTATTTACATACCGGCAATTTCACCTCCACCGAGATCATTTAATATCTTACGATAGGATGGCCGTCTTGTTAGTAAATCTCTCCGTTTCTTCGGCGATTCATCATCCGTTAGACTATCTTCACTATTTGTGTCAGTTTGTAATTGCGATGATGATAGATTTGGTTCGGGTTTTATCTTGAACAACAATAAGACAGAAAATACATTTCAAAATGATTTTAAATTTGTCCGGGTTAAAAAACATAAAATTATTTAATTAAAACAACATAAGTTATATACTTACTTGTACAGCGTGTATATTTGGTTGTGCTGTGTGTATTACTGTATTTGGTTTACTAACTAATAAAACACTTTTAGGTAACGTCATTGATTGAAGATTTGTTGCAGTTTGTATAACTGATTGTTGATTAGCCTGTATTACAGATTGCGCCTGAAATTTATAAGAGTTCTGTTTCATTTGAGATAAATTGTTGCAAAAATCTTAATATATAATTAATAAAATAGTTTGTTAGTAAATTTAAAACGCGATAAAATTGCTCGTTTAGCGTAATAATTAAATACTATTATTGTTTCTTATTTATGACCAGTCAGTTAATGATTTTTTATCAACTCTTAAATTTATTGTTATTAAATTATTCAGTGGTGTGGATCATACCGGAACTTTGTAAATGATATGCCTGAATTTACATAAACTGTTTGAAATGAGGTTTAGTGAGAATTTCTAATTATTTTAGAATATATTTTTACTCGAAGCGGTTACTTTAATACTTGAAAATGAAATGTACATAAAATCACCGGCATAAAAATAGTACACACTATTTTAAACTAAATGTGAATATCTTTGAAGCCGTGGTACCTAGAATCTTCAAACTAAATTCAAGATCAATAAAATATCTTTCAGAAAGTATGGACTTGGCTTGGTTATGCCAAATAAGCGGGTAAATTTTTTACCTATTCTAAAGCATGAAGCTTATCAAAATTTATAAACGTGTAGGCCTTTTGAACGGCAATAGATGAAAACTTGAACTAAAAACCAAATACAAGCTTTTCAGAAAATATTGGCCTGCTCGTGCTAAATATGCAGTTAGAATTTTTTATTTTTTCAGAAGAAGGCTCCCTGTAAATTTACATTTGTTAATGAGCTGTGGCTTTGGTAGACGATGGCCGTTCCGGGCAGGAATTTATTTTGAAGCGCAAGTCGAGCCCATCGGCATAACCTCAAAAGACCCATAAAAAATCGGTCTGTCATACATCAGACAATAAACCACCTTCGAAAGGAGCTAACGGGATATAGTGCCGTTCACGAGTAAATGTTGTTATATAAACCATTTAAGTCGAGAACTCAGTAATATCTTAAGTCAGAATAGGTCATGTCTATATTTCCTGAAAGGGATTTGAATGAGCTTAACCCTAAACCTCTTAGCATATTATGTATACATGTAATCAAAAACAACTGCTAAAATATAACGGGATTATTTACCAAAAAAAATGTTTTACCCTTTTCTCGGAAAGTTAGTGGTAAATTAAGACTAGAAAAATGAGCATGCTCATTAACGAACGAAAGGACTCGCTGAGCAGACAATACAATTATGTCAGAGAAAACGAAAGGCCTCTAAAGAGGACATGCGAAGTATAGCATGTAGATAAACCGGTTTCCGAACAAACCAGACATGCGATTTGACATGCGTCTTGGAAAAGGGATCTTGAAATGATTTTTAAGTGTATTTTTGGAATATGACCAATTTGGATGGAACATGCATGGACCTATTCCCCAACCGATTACGAAGAAATTTAACATGTACCTTGAAAATGGGATTCTAAAATATGGCCAATTATTATGGGCTATTTTTCTTAACCGATTTTAGTGAAATTTGATGTGCGCGATGGAATTGGGATTCTAAAATGATTCTTGGGCCAAGATCTAGAATATGGACAACTAGGGTGGAACTCGGCTATTCCTTAACCGATTTTAGTGAAATTTGGCATGCGCGATGGAAATGGAATTCTACAATTAGCGTATTTTGTTGACCAAAATTGGATCCAAACTATTTTGGGTTTATTTGTTTCCCAAGAAAATAGCCAATTTGATTTAATTGGCAAAAGCCAACTTTTCGAAATAAAATCTAAATTTAATATGTGATTTACCTGGTGGCAGGTATCATAACCAAAAATTAGAATTGGGTTTAATTTAACCCAATATTTTTTTGGGTTAATGTTATTCTTGCGAGGGTTTATCCTATGCAATTGTTGTCATAAATTTTTCAAGGAAATACGCTTAATGATTTTTGATGAAGTTCCGGAATTTGGCCAACTAGGATGGAACTTGGATATTCCTCAACCGAGTTTAGTGAAATTGGGCATGCGAGATGAAAATGGGATTATAAAATGATTTTTGGATATGGCCAGTTAGTATGGAACTTGGATATTTCTTAACCGATCGTGATGCAATGATCTTTATCTGAGGTTCTGGAATAAGGCCAAGTAAGATGGAACTTGGCTATTTCTTACCCGATTTTGGTAAAATTTGACATGCGCGATGGAATATAGAAATAAGATTCTAAAATGATTTCTGGAATAGTTCTGGAATATAGCCAACTAGGATGGAAATGGCTATTCCTTAGCCGATTTTGGTGAAATTTGACATGCTTGATGGAAATGGGATTCTAAAATGATTTTTGGATGCAGTTCTGGAATTTGGCCAAGTAGACTAGAACTAGGCTACTCCTTAACTGTTTATGGTGAAATTCGACATGCGTTTCATATTTCAGAACTTTATCCAACAATTTTATAAAGTGAATCCCATTTCCATTCCGCCTGGCCAATTTCACTAAAATCGGTTGAGAAATAACCAAGTTCCATCCTAGTTGGCCAAATTCCATAACTTCATCCAAAAATCATTTTATAATCCCATTTCAACACGCATGCCAAATTTCACTAGAATCGATTAAAAAATAACCAAGTTTCATAATAATCGGCCATATTCTAAAATTCCATTTCATCGCGCATGCCAAATTTATCGGTTAAGGGATAACCAAGTTCCACTCTAGTTGGCCATATTCCCGTACTTTGTCCAAAAATCATTTTGAATCCCATTTCAATCGCGCGTATCAAGGTTCACTAAATTGGGTTGAGGAATAGCCAAGTTCCATAATAATAATTCCATTTCCATCGCACACGCCAAATTTTCCTCAAATCGGTTAAGGAATTGCTAAGTTCCATTCTAGTTGGCCGTATTCCAGAACTTTATCCAAAAATCATTTCAGAATCCCATTTCGATCGGGCATGTCGAATTACATCACAATCGGTTAAGGAATAACCAAGTTCCATTGTAGTTGGCAATATTCCAAAACTTCATCTAATCTAGTCTTTCATCTAAATTTCTGTCGACCTATAAGCGAATATTACAAAAAAGCTCTCGTTCGTTAAGGGTTAATTGCTGAAATACACGATAATTAACAAAATTCGAGACTTTCAGGCTCTTGGTAAAAGGTTTAAGGTTAAATTTGGTTTTTGTTTCAAGTTTTAATCTATAGCGGTGCAAGACATATGCAGATTTGAGAACTTTAGTAGGTGTCATGCTTTTGAAAAGATAAAAAGCTCAACCGCATATTTGGAATAAGCAGGCCTTGAATTTAGTTTTTGTTTGAAGAATAAAATTAGGTTGCCATTTTTTGCCGATAAGCGTATTTACAAATTTATTTGAATAACTTCTTAGATAGACAGTTAAAAAAAATCTTTAAAAAACCTACTTTTAACTTTATAACACTAACCACATCCGACACCTTAATAGACAATCAACCTCCAATATCAATTATCAAACAGAATTCAAGATCTATTCCATTCGAATGTGCACACGTCTACTTTTTGAAAGATAAGGGCCTAATTCACCGAAAGCACAATTTTCTATGAGTATTTGGCAGATCTCCTCGCAGTTGTTCGATCATTGCCTCAAAACCCCGTGTTGGTTCTGATATCGTATGATATTGCATATAAAATGACCGCCGAAACGATTTTTTCTGGTCACTAAGTTCTGTTTTACTCCGCTAACCACACCGGCCTTGAGGATGCTACCTTTGCGAACATTTTCGTAACTGAACTCCTTTATCTACACGGTGCTATACGTTGAGTTTCGCTACGGGTACCTGTTCAAAAGCTACTTTTTTACGCTATTTAGCTCTCTCTGTCATATTTTGAATTCCGTATCGGGTGGTCTTATTATTATTAAAATTGGTTGAAACCATCCGAGGTTCGAGTGGTCTTAGGCTAATTTGTTTTGCATTGGCAAACCCTTTTGACTGTTATGCTTTATCCACTTTTCAATCATCTAAACGTTTGATTTTCAAAGCTAAAGTTGAAAAAATCGTCTCTTTTCGAGAATTGATAGTCCAATTTACCTTTTGAACGAATTAATTGAGATCTCAAAGAGTTATGCACCTAAAATTTCCGGCGAAAGCTGTTTTCGTGGCGATTTTTGTCCGATTCGCCTATAGTTGGCATTGACGGACTCACCGGTTTTAAATGCTTATTGAAATTCTTTGTCTACAAGATGGTATATTTTGCGTTTCGCTACCTTTATTTGTTGGAAAGTTATAAGCGATTAGTTTATAATAATTTTTATGGACATAGTTTCTGAACGATTATACAAACCAAATACAAAGACATAGTTAGGAGATAAATTTACCTTTTGAAATTCATCATTTTTACGGAAATTGGTTTAAGAACCTATAATTAATGCTCGAAAACGGATTGCTAGATAAGGGAAATTTATGTGCGATTTTTAGGGGGAAATCAAATGATGACCTTGAATTTGACTTTGAGAACAAATTTCAAGGTCATTTTAAAGTCAACTCGGTTTTTTTTAATCGAAACATCTATTTTGACTCTGGATTCTGAGAGCGCGTGAAATTCAACGTTCAGCCATACAGTATCATATTTCAGAATCCAGAGTCAAAACTAGGTGTTTCCATTTTAAAAAAAAAAAACGACTTGACCTTGAAATTTGACCCCAAGGTTAAATTTAAGAAAGTGAAGTTGTGTCGCCCGCCATTTTGGATATACATATGTAGCTTAGTCATTGCTGTTTTTATAACATAAGTTTCAGCCATTTACAAGCTGTCATTCCATGTGCATCAATTTTAAGAGGCGGACATTTACGCCATGCATTCTATTCTCTTTTCAATTGAATTGATTTATTCGACTTAAAAAAGTGGTTTGCAAGATGTTGTAATGGCAATTTTAGTCTTGAGGACGATCTTCGTCCAGGTGCAGTAAAAAAATTTGAAGACAAAGAACTTAAAATTTTACTGGATGAAAATGCGTGTCAAACTAAAAAGATATTGCAGAACAGTTAGGAGTTACTCACCAAGCAATATCAATTCGATTGCATACAATGGCAAAGATACAGAAGGAAGAAAAATGGGTTCCTCATAAACTAACCGAAGTAAACCAAAACTGAAGAGATGACATCTGCATGAATTTGCTTTCTCGGTACAAAAGAAAGAAATTTTTGACAAAATCATTACGGGTGATGAAAGGTGAACTTTGTACGACAATCCTAACGCAGAAAAACATGGGATCCAGCCCAAGAAAGGTTACTGTGTGTCTGGTGGGATTGGAAAGGAGTCATTTACTACATTCATGTTTGTAAAATTCACTGAAAAAATATCAATAATGGAATAAATTTCTTTAATAAATCCTCCTATCCAAATAGGAATGCCGCGAGGAAAAGTATTAGACAAAATATTAGAAATGCATTTGATCAAAAATATTTGGCAACCCTAAAGGTATATTTATATTATCCATACGTTTATTAACCCTTAAGAAGGTAGCAATACAAAAAAATTAAAGGGGAATAATAAGTTTAAAATAGTTAGTAAAGACTAGAATTCATCTCGATATGACTTCAATTTGAAATTAAAACATTTAAAATGCAAACGAAACTTTTCCAAATCAATAAAAAAAATTTCGATTTAGATTCTTGTACGGCAAAGAACACGACAAATTCCAAAACTTTATTAATTGGTACATCTTTATTGGTTTCAATTTTTTTTCATCATACAATTTTCAATTTCAACTTGATGGAATCAACCGTAACAAACGATAACACATAAAAAATTGATACTCTGACATTTTATAAACGTAGAAAATGTATTTTTTTCACCATCTCACCCAATCAACGTAATCGCTAATTTTTTTGTGGTGCGAAAATATTGTAAAGATCAAATAAACCATTATCCAGATTTTAAATTCACAAAATCTCTCTCTCTCTAATGAACAAAACCGCGTTTTGCCGTAAAATACTTCAAGAGTTAATTTCAAGAGTTACAAGTGTTAAAGGCGGACTAAAAAATAATAAACATAAACCACGAATTTTTTAATAGCACCAATTTCAATTTCACAAATAAATCTAACATTCTGAATTTAAATAAAAAATACATTCAACCCAATGTTTTGATTAGCGTCAGTCAAGGCCACCACACCAGCAATAACATGACATTCACGACTATAAAACTTAAAAATTTATGTAAATAATACACATTTCTACACACGCTTGATAATATCAAAACAAAGCTGCCAAAAACAAAGACTATAGGTAGACTTTTAGCTATTTTCACTGTTTAAGTAAAAATTAATGGTGGATTCACAAGGCCAGTTTTTTACCCTATTTGATTGAATAAGGAGCTCGGTAAAAATTCGCACGTTAAAAATCCGAACTCAAGAATCCACCATGAAATTCGAATTCTACAAAGCCGGTCAATTTTTTAATTTACTGCTAATAACTAATAACTCATTGCTAATTGCATATGAGGAAATCCAACAATTTACCAAAACACTTCAATATAAGCAAACGTCATCGCTTATATAAATATGTGTAGCACGAGAGGAGCATATAAATTTCCACGTCAATAAATATTTCTCTTTTTATATTTATACAAGTGTTAATAAACGAACATTTTTTAGTTTTTCCGTATAGAATATTGTTTTGCGTTTGATAATAACATTTTTTTATCAAATTTAGAATTATTTCGTTCACACAATACAGTATAATACAGAAATGAATAACACACGTACACGCAATAAAAATTGTTGTAATTATAAAATCCATTACGTCTTGTTATCAGTATATATTATTTTGAATATTTTTCTGATATTCTAATCAAAAAACAAAATCATTTGTTGAATACTAAATTTTTGAAACTAATCTAAATACTGGCTTATTTTAAATCCACATAAAATTTGTTTTTAAACCAAAGTTGCACCTTAAATAATAATTTTTAGGAAATGTGTGTTTGCCAGTTTTAAATTAGGATTTCATTGAATTATTTAGTGTAAAGAGGATAATTTGTGAGTACGGTAAAATAAACTACTAAACAAATTACTTAGAAACAAACTAAAACCAACGGCTTTTAAGTTACTCTGAACGAAGATACCTTGGTTTCCTATTTTAAATTTTTTCATAATGACAGTATATAATCAATAAGATTGGCAACCAAAAATAGTGGAGCTCACATCTTTTCCTTAGCGAATTTTGAAGTCTAGTAAGCAGTTGAGTGAAATAAACACCCTATTTTCCGTAATATCTGTTTATTCGTTTAAAACATTACGACTATTCTGATGTGGCGACCAATTTTGCATATCAAATTGTTTAAATTGTTCGCTTATTACAACCGAAATTGTGTAATATTAATCGTCTACATTCGTAATTTTTATGATTTTTCTTTTCTTTTGGAACTGATTGTTTCTTTCTGATTTATAGTGTTTGAGTATATAAGAACATAGACCATTTTAATACATTCTCTCGACAGTTCCCCACTTAGCTTACCTCTCTTATTTGTATCAAGTCGTATTTGCCATTATCAAGAGAGAATCAAAGTTGCAATAAGAAAAATAGAAAATAACTAATGAGAGCAAGAAGTGGGAGTGTGGGAAACAACGTTATTTGTTTTATTTTTATCTTATTTATTTCTTATGCCAACTGTGGTTTTCGATTACTAATTTTTATGTTACTTTGGTAGTTTATCAGGCAATGCAATCTCAACACAGAGGCCATATTAGTTTATATTTCGGAAAAAAAGAATTTTTTATTCACACTCGTACGCAAATTGAATGCACAGATCGGATCAGCATGATAAAAATTATTTGTGTGTTTAAGTAAAAATTAATTTTACAAAATTGATTCTTTTACTAAATTTATAAAACATTTTATTGTATAAGTAACAAATAATCGTTTTTAAATTAAAAAACAGTTAATAATTAATGTAGTATATGTATATAACGGTATTTTTAGGTTCAGTGATTTAAAATAATGGAACCGGCCAAATCAAAAAGCACAAAGCGTTTTCTATTAACGAAAAGGTCTCTATAATTAGCAGAATTGAAGAAAGTTGCTCAAATTCAGAAGTTGCGAATGAATATAAGATATATTACCGGAAAATCAATCAAGAAAAAAATCCAGAAAAAATATGTTTAAAATAAATGAAAAAAAATTCAATTTTATAGGCATATGAGCGATACGAAGCAATCTCCATTATCATAAATATTAAGAACTTTACGGAAAAAGAAAAATTCGATAGACCTTTTCTGGATTTTAGTTTTCTGGATTTTTGTTTTTCTGAATTTTTGTTTCTCTGAATTTTTTGTTTCTGGATTTTTTTCGGGATTTTCAGTTTCTGTATTATTTTTTTCCAGATAAGGTAGCTAACCCTTTTTCATCTTTTTATGAAATTTTCAAAATTTATATTTTTATGAAAACCAAAATTTATATTTTTATCAAAATTTGTGTACATATAAAAAATGTTTAATAGTAAATCGCCTTAAATATTAAAATCTTCTTACGTTTTTTTTTGTCATATAATTAAAATTTAATTAATTATAATAAAAACAGAAAAATAAATAAATTTGGAGTTGGCTACCCTCTGTTTTTTCTGGATTTTTTTTCAACTAGTATTCTGGATTTTAAAATTTCTGAATTTTTTTTTCAGGCAAATGTAGTGATCCCATAAATTTGATCAGCTACATACACAGGATTTATTAGCACGTATTTTCAATTTATTTAAATCATTTCATATTAAGAAATAAAATCAATGGTTTTAAATATTGACTTCAATCAATTAAGTGAAGGAAAATTTAATGAAAATTCGGCCTTTCGACATTCGGCCTTTAGACATTCGGCCTTTCAACCAATTCGGCTTTTCGACATTCGGCCTTTCGACACATTCGGCCATTCGACATTCGGCCTTCGGACCTTCCGGCGTTCGGCCTTTCGACATTCGGCCTTCCAACATTCGTCCTTTTAACATCGAACGAGATTTACAACGTCGACAAAACGGGACTTTTTTATAAAATGATACCAGAACGAACTTTTATATTTAAAGAGGAAAAATGTGTAGGTGATGGTAAAATCCCAAGGAGACAGGATTACAATGCTGGTTGGTGCCAATATGAATAGTAGCGATAAATGAAAACTGCCTGTGATAAGCAAAAGTAAGTCACATATAGGTGCTTTAAAAATATTAAAACTCTAACCGTATTTTTGGTGGTTGGTTACGAAAATGGGACATTGAATTAAAGAAAACTAATAACAAAATTTTATTACTGCTGGATAACTACTCTGCACGTTCACACGTGGTAAACTTAGAATTTATTAGAAATGCCAATAGTGGTAAAAGCAAGACCATTTCTTTGATAGATGCTGCCGAAATGATTGATACAATGTGAAATCGTGTTAGTAAGCAAATAATAACAAACTGCTTTAGGCATGCTGGATTTTTTTCAGTTAATACATAATGATGATCTAGAAGCAGCTACCTTTAATTATGACGATGCGATATTCCGCTTATCGAATAGGCTAAGTTTCATTTATCCTTATTAATGATAGGGATGAAGAAAATTAGGATGAATTTGTCATGGTGGATAATTTTGTATAAACAGATGAAGAACCCACCTTAAAAGATATCGCCAACGAGATGATTAATTCGTCTAATAATAACTCCTCCAACAATTGCCGAAGCACATGATGCTTTATCAACGGTCAAAAGGTTTGAACAGTTTGACAACTTAATACTATAATAATATAAGTATGAGGATATTTTTTGGCTTCAAATTTTAACTCAATTCGCCCGCCTATTACGACATTCGGGTATAACGACGGATTTCAATGACATTTCCAATAAACGAATTATACTGTAATGTCAAAATATGTACTAAGTTTCAATATTTCACACTAGACTGTTGTAGTAACAAACGGAGTCATGAAATAAAGCCAAAAGATATAAGGCTATAATTATTTTGTGTGGCCATATCGCACTTTAAAAGTACAATAAAATCAGAATTGAATGTGTAATAATAAGACCAAAATTTATTTCGGCTAAAGTAAAGTTTATGGGTGTAGCGTGAAAATCACGTAAGTTGTGTATTTTTGAAGAATTGTTTTTTGATATTCTTTATCTTTACTCTCAAGTTAAAGTGACTTAAATCGATTTAGGTCAAAACTGATTTTAGTCCACAATTGACACTATATTTCAATTACCTATTTAAATTTTACGCCGACTCCGATTTGTGTCAATCGTCAATAAAAATGTAGAACCTAGATGAAATTCCTTGAGAGTAAAGTTTTTATCTGTAGTTTTTCCGGAATTTTTTCTTTTTCTTATAAAAAAATACAAGTTTATTCTTGAAAAAGTTTAAAAATTTCTCGAAAATATGGCAATCCTCCGCCATACACCGCCTGTAAAGTACAGATATGCGATCCTGTCAAAAAACATTCTTCAAATATTTACAACATAGCTAATTTTCACGCTACATCTATAAAAGTTTTCCAAATTCTGTGACCGAATTTCCAAAGTACAATAAGACAATAATGGCCTTATAAAACCCAACAATGCCTTAAAAATAATTATGGCCTTATTTCACGGCCCCGTAATAATCAACAGATTGAATAAAAAATCATAGTTTTGAGACAATTAGTTAGCATTTAAAGTAGTTTTGAAAAAACTTTTTAAAATAAAATCTTTTAATTTTAAAAAGTTTTTTCAAAAAATTTGAAACGCGACTATCTTAAAACTATGATTTTTCATACACACTACTTCATTAAAGGAACGAAATTAAACTTTTCAATTATACTTTCTATTTCAGCTTACTAATAAAACAACCTTCTTTCTAAATTCAAATTTTTGTTAGCAACATTTTATTAAGTGTATTGCTTTGGGTAAAAAAGGATTAGATTTAGGTTTGGATTTAAAATTTGAGAAAGCAACCCACCCACCCGCAAAGATTTATTTTTGAATTTAATTTTTGTTTGATGTGTTTCATATGAAGCAAATTCTAGTGGTAGGTACTGAAACTAAAAATCGGATTTGATTTAAGTAAATTCAAAAAATGATTGGATTTAGCTGAATATTTTGGATTTATTTAATGCAATTGTTGTTGTATTTTTTTGTAAATTTACCAAAGCAATACACTTATTAATGTGAAAAAAAACGAAGAAGGAACACAGCAAGCTGAGATATAGTTAAAAAAATCGGTTGCGAGATAAAGCCTTTAGATAAGAACCACATAAAGTTGCGAACACGAAAATAGCAGTACCAAATTTTTTTTTAAAGTAACTAAATATTTTCAATTTTAAAGAGGGATCACAAATTTTTATTTCAAAACAATATCTTAGTATTTATTTATTTAAAAATATCAAATTCATTTAATGAAAAAAAAAAATGAATAACGAAAAAATGAAAATCACGATTTACATTAAAATAGCAATATTTAAGGAATTAACGCATTTCATTAAAAAATAACAAAAAAAAAAAAAAGTTTTTCAACTATGAGTTAATATTTTGTGACATTTCCCATATTTTTAATAACTGCGTCACAACGACGCACAGTGGGACAAAACTGACTTTTGACGTAGGACTACGTCTATGTTTTCGTTATAAATCAAACCAAATTACAAATTATTTTATTATCAAACAAAACCAATGCAAACCAAAATTTCAATGTGATGACGTGCGTCACGGAATTGACGTATTTACGAAATTTATTTGATTAAAACAATGTCCCTTGGTAAATATAAATGTAATGTTTTAAAAACTGTAAAAATCAAACCAAGTTAAAAAAATTAAAACAACAAATTATTAATATGTATTTTAATTTCAATTTGAATTAAATATTGATGAACTTGTCAAACATGCCGCACGCCATATTGATTTAAAGCTACAAAATAAAAATAAAAAGTTCAAAAAAAATTTATTTTCATTATGCAAAATATTGTGTACATTTTTTGAATTTATATGCTGTATAACCTCATGATAAACCAATTGAAAGGTATGATTGACAGCTGTTTCAAACTCGTTTATTCTTGCACATGTCGTCATTCGGTGCGATAAAATCACCAGGCTTCGTGTTTTTCACAAAACTATCACCGCAAAACAATTCGATTTGTTTTTGTTTGCTATGAACTAGTGTTTATAAAAAAAAAAGTATAGCACAAATCACCCACCGAATGACGTAATTTTTTAGTGAAAGAAATAGCAATACATGCGCTTGATCATACCTCTTTGGTTTATCATGGTATAACCTAAGCAATCCTAGAAAAATAGTCGCAAATATCAGGCCAAAAAATGTTTAGGTTTCCGAGTTATGGGGCTTCAAAGTTTTCAAGTGACCGGAAACTAATTTAATTTAATACGTCATTTGAATCATCAATATTTAAAAATAAATTACATCTAGTAAGCTTTAATTAATAACCAGACATTTCCATTTCTGTGACATTGACATTTTTGTGACATTTTATAGACTTTTGTGACATTTTAATGATTGAAATTTCAACGATATATTAATCGATACATTATTTGTGAATTGCTTTATTTAAAATCGCATTTAAAGGTATTATTTCTGAGTAATAAATTCTCTTGGTACATGGTAAACCTTAATAACAAATTATTATATGGGACGCCATTAAGGTAGAGCAAGTTTTGGAGGAAGGGGCTGGGAGATATATAAAATGAAATGGTATGTTGAGGGTACGGTACGACGAGTAGGTCGGATTCGGCGACAAAAAATAATTAACGTTAATTCTGATTTTGTATTACATAATTGTGTATTCTCGAACGATACACAGTGATGCCAAGCACTGAGTAAAGAATCATATAGGTCAGTTCTGACGTTGCTCACATAATATTGTGAAACGGCATAAATTTTCAGAAAAGAAATTTTGCACATTGTGGATGCTCTCTAGACGAAGTAATTTAAATTCTTAAGGATTTTCAACAGTATCAGGCGAAGGCGAAAACACGTGTCAGTTCTAAATAATCTAACAAGGGAACCTTTTGAACTGTTAAATTCAAAGATTATAAAAACTATTAACTACAGTTGTAGTACTCTGTGAGACATTAACGAAACCCTTTATTATCGACAACCAAGCCCTTTTTAGGTGTTAATACCACCTCCCAATTTACATCAAAAACCTTTTTTTCCGATATATCTCGGCTTCTACTCCATTCTTTTTGATAAAATAAATTGGTAATTATTCCTTAAAAAAGGTACAACTAATCCATAGTAAATTAAATTATAATGGATGAAATTTCCTTTTCTTCACAAATTAAGGAATGGTTTTAACGCCTAAAAAGAGCTTAGTTGCTGATAAAAAAAAATGGTTTCGGTATTGTCTCACAGAGTACCTACTACAACTTAGAACAGTTTTTATAATTTTTTGAAATTGACAGTACAAAAGGTTCTCTTGTAAGATTATTTGTGAGTCTGTGACCAATTGTGATATTGGGGAAGAGGTCTCCAAATTTAAGAAAATAACAAATTTCAAAACTGAAAAACAGTGATTATCGATTAATCACTGCTAGCAATGAATAATGGATATCATTATATGTAATTGAAGAAACAAATGTGTAATGAGAATATTATACGTTAGTCGTGGAAAAACCATTTTATATCCTATATCATTTATTAGAAATGTATAGATGATCCAAAAGAATTAGTGTATTTAGCAGGTAATGCCATTTTTTGACTTTTGAGGTTAGGTACAATTTTTTAAAGAATAAAATAAAAAATCTACCTCTACCTTCAATGTAAAGCAAAAATGATCGTGATTGGGCTTTTTCCGCTCTGTGGGCTATTTTGTCCAAAAAAAAAAGTCCGTTTTGTCCCATTGTGCGACGGGGATTCAGTTTACCAGATGTTGAAACGTTCTGGTGGTATTGTCAGCGAAGCGTTTTCGGCAACATCCCAAAGCTGATAATTATTTGGTGGTTTTGCATCGTACACAGCTTTCCTTATGTCTCTCCACAAGTGTTCTATAGGGTTGAGGTCGGGAGAATGAGCTGGCTACTCCATGATCTCAACCCTTTTGACGCGAAACTAGTCCCTGAAAAACCTGACCAGCAAGTCTACTATGTATTCCGATCTGAAATTAATTTTTCCCGAATTCAGAAAAGAAAATCAAATTTATTTCATAGTCAAAATGAACTTTCAGATCGGTTTTACTTTCAGATCGGAATACACAGTAGACCTACAGAAAAATTTATATTTTACTTCCATAACCACTCCAGGTGCATTTGCAGGTTCCATCGCCAAATCGAGCACGTTTGACAATAGATTTTAGTGAAATTGTATAGTTAAGCCGATCCTATCAGTATTTCCTAATATAAAACCGAATTACTCACGCTCTGAAAATTTTTTGGGTTACCTCAAACAGTGTTTCGCCAATTTTTCTGTTTGTTACATATACAACCATTCCAGGAAGTGTACTAAGTATTCAGCTTCAAATGGAACTAGGTGTCACGTTTGTGGATGGGTTTTAAATTTTAATAGAATTTAAGTATATCTGAGATTTATTAAGTCAATTCTTTAAATAGTTCCTAATATAAAATTTATTAATTCCAGCTCTGAAAAATTCTCTCGACCATATCATCTGGGGTCTGATTTCTTAACTAAACCATTGCTCAAATTCAGGATATTTTTGGTTTGAAACTTTAAAAATGATAGTCAAATTTATTTGTATATACAGACTTAGCTAATTCAGACCTTATCAGTATCAAATGGATGGAAAAAGCATGTTTGCTTATGGATTTTAGTGAAATTTATTACCCTCCTATTATTTCATGTCCTGAAAAAATTGTCTATCATAAGGAAGAACTGGGATCAGAATTTTAAACATAAAACATGGCCCAACGGCAAGAAATATGTTGGTACTCGTACAGTACGGTATTATGATCGACACATTGGGCAGACAATTTTCTTCGCCTCCGGCACCGAATGAAACACACACTTTTGTCGATGTATTTTAGTGATGAAACCAAATTTATTAAATAAAATTAAAATGATTTATCATTCATAATGGTTTAATAAATTATTTCAGAAATTGAAAAAGATTTAAATTTAAGGAGAATATAGATATGTACATACATAATTCAAAAAATTATCATTTGATAACTCCAAACTCGAAAAAACAGATTTTTTTTGAAATTCTACCGTTCTAAAAATTTTGAAATTTAAAATATCATAACATTTTTTTTTAACTTCTAAAATATGTTTAGTTAAATAAAATAAATTGAATAATGCCGTTCGGGAATAATTATTGTTCTCTATTATCTAAACTATTACGGGTTCCAAACAAGAGGGCAAACTATTTACGCGACAATCACGCTATGTAATTTTACCCGCTGACAGAGACGCCGGGACCTAGCTAACGAATTGAATTTAACGATTATCAGGTTTTATTTAAAATTAAATATTTAAAAATTCCAAAGTTTGAAAAACCCGATTGCTTAAAAATTGAACTATGTAATCAAATAAATAAAATTCTTTCAAAATTTCAGTTAAATCAATGAACTATGAACAGAAAATATATTTGAATTAACTAAGTTCGTTACAACAATTTTGAGAATAAATTAGTTTGTGAACTCTTACAAAAATTCCTTACAAATAATGACCTAAATTTATCAACATTTGATTTACCCACCACTTATTTCTGAAACTTTATTTTCCGCTGTACCAACGAAAAAAATATAAAGAATCATGTTGAATATCGATACTAAAATGCATAAATGAAATTTAAAAAAAAAACTATAACTAAGATAATGTATGTTGATCATCATAAAGAATTTCAGGTGGTATAAAATATCTATGAGCAACGATAAAAATGACGCGATGTATCATCATCGCGAATAACATCACAATGTGTGATGACCTCAGTTAAAAGACTAACTAGTACATTAATTTACAACATGTCACGCAAAGAGTTTATAATAAAAGTTGTTTAGACAAACAGCACAAAAAAAAAAAAATTTGTTTGTGAATCACATTTGATTAGATTAACAACAAAATTAAACGTATTTAGCTGAATAGATTTACTAATTTACATAGCTGTGACGCCTAAACAAATATCTGATCGTACCTTATTTACAATAAGTTATCGCATAAAATTGACGAGGTAAAAATGATAAAATTTGGCGCGATTTAACGTTCGTATCAAATTCTTGTAATATGACGATGTACATTGAACTCATGAAAAGTTGACACAATTACCATATGCCCAAATTTTTTTTTTGTTTATACTATAGATAAATGACCCAAACAATATGTATTAAAGAATATTTTTTTTGTATACAATATTTCTTCTAAACCAAAAACTTCCACTTACCGACTGATTTATATCTTCGTAAAACATATGGTTGGTTTATGTGTCCCAAGAGAGTTTAAAAAACCGTCACTACTTTACGTATCTACAATACAATGATCACACACAACAGAATAAATAAAAAAAAATTATTTTTCGTCTTAAGTCTTAAAAAAAAAAAAATATTAAAACAACTTAAATATTATATTCTTGTACTCATATAAGATGGTTTATTATTGAATAACAAAATTTTATTTGTATTTTTCTATACTTTAAGATGATTGCGTCATTATTTATCTTCTTAAATACAAAAAAAGAAAAAATCATGATTATGCATTTGAAATGAGCAGCAAAGAAATATAAGCAACACGATAATAAAACAAAATGAAACGTACAACGACAGATACTTTCAAAATATAATTATTACAAGTTGTAAGTACGTTTTTTTTTTTAAACATGAGTCGTTCGTTTCAATTGATTAATAATAATCGTAATCACTTAATTTTATGTCATGAATAACACAGTAATTGTTAAAATACGAAATTTTGTTTGAAGCGCTCGACTGAATAAAGCAAAAATGAACGAATACATACATTGTTGTGTAGCTGATAACAGATATATGTTTGTTCCTCATTAACGTATATTATCAGTGTCGGCCTAACAAAATTTAGTTCGGCAAAATTTAATAAAATTAAACAAAAATTGATAAGTACGAGTTGATAAAATCGTAATGCTAATTTATTATGTATATAATATGGTATACATGCATTTATTCATCAGTCTGCAAGTTTTTTTTTTTTTTTTTTTTTTTGGTGATTAGATCACAAATATAATATAATTCACTAAGTAGTTTCCAAGTTCAATGTACTTGAAAACCACTTTTTATTACTCTCGCACAAATCACGTGATTATGTATATGACATAATATTTTTTCAACATAAATTTAATGCTGAATAAATTCTGCAAACAAAACAAAAATCTAAACGAGTCGTGGGCGTCCTTTTTTAATTTGTGTTAAATTATTTAATATACTCTCGATTCTATTAGAGTAGAAACTTATAAAATGTAGAATAAAGTCCCCTCCTCCCCTTCCCTCCGGCAAGACAAATAAAACACACTGAAACATATAAACGTGACTCACTGGAATTTCCCACTATATATTGATGTACTATATATTTACGACGTGATCAGTTTAGTGGGACACATCGCAGATTGAGGTATTCTTAGGTTTCTAAGGGTCGGAAAATTATGATGAAAATTATGGAATTTAAATATTCGGTAGCTTTCGAAAATGAAACATTTGGCTTTACCAAAAATGGTAGGTATGTAAAATCTAAATGCAAATGGGATTATGTTTCGATTTGCCAAACTTTCAAAAATGCCTTTTTTATTTAATAATTTATGGAAACTGTCAGAAAAAACTTGGGTAATGACCAATTATAACCAAATTATAATAAATTCTGGAAAATGGGGTAAATGCAATTTTTAATATCACGGGGTAAAGAATTAAAGAAAGAAGAATTTAATAATTTCGTTCTCCTATTCGAGATTTTTATAGTTTGGGTCCCGAGTCGATTTTAATTTTTCCTATTTATTAACAATATATTCCGGTACCTTATACTACAAAATTTAAATGTAGAAAGAAAGGGATACCATCAAATTCCCAAAAATAAAAATCCCAAAAAAATGCGAAATAACGTGACCCATTGAAAAGGAAGACCTCATTAAATTTTTTTAAACTACAATATGATAATAAACAATCCAATTCTAAGCGGATTTGAGGAGTTTTCTAATAAACACAAATGTTTTAAAAATGTTTCAATTTCTATAAAAGTTAGAATTTCAAAAAATCGTCAAAGCAAGGGTTTGGGAGCGGCAACCCTCATCCTCTAAGGCAGTGCTTCTCAAACTTTTCAATACTGCGTCCCCCGAAATCGAAAAAATAAAATCCAGAGCTCCCAAAAATTTTATTCAATAATAATGAATTTACAGTTAAGCATTTTGGGCATATTGAACAAGCATACATGACCTCAGATTTATCTCATATTCGTGTCCCGCCAATTTCAACCAACCCAAAATATTCTTTCAGCTTCATCCGATTTACAGGTAAAAAAATTCCTATACGCAAAAAATGTGGAATTCCAGAAAATTGTTAAGCTTGGTTTTAAAAAAACATGAGAGGATTTTATATGTACATAAGGAACTATTAAAAATAGAGGTAGCTGTGAAAACTTCAACTAAATATTTTAGCTGGACATATGAGTTTCCGAAATGACTAAACTAAAGTTAAAGCTAAACATTTTTGAGCTTACTTCTAAATTTTTCAAAATTTATTTTTGCAAGTTTTTCTAATTGGAAACCCGACCCGAATTTGGTTCGTTTTTAATTTTTGACTTTTGTGTCAAATTATTTTTACTTATGCCCGGTTTCACAAAATATATCCAATCTAGACTTAAATTACATTCCCTCTCTTTCTTCTTTTATAAAATTACGTTTTGTTTCATAATTTCCATGCAAGATGTTTTTTTTTTTTTTACATAGAAATATTTAGCCTTCAGCTAAACATTTAGCTCGCCGAAATTGGGCAGTTAAATATTTAACTCTCCAGTTAAAATATTCATGTAAAATCAAAAATAAAATTAGCATGCGGTGAATTTCATAATACAATAAATTGCAATAAAAGAAGAAAGATAGGAAACATTATTTAACTAGAGATTGCCTCTTTTTTTGTGAAACCGGGCATAAAAGGCATTTAAAACCAAATTTGGATTTAATATATTCTTCTGAATTATCGAACTTTGAAAATTCTGGAAGTTCTTGAATCATTAAAAAAAATTGAATTTTCTGTACAAAATTCGGAGTTATCCAAAGTTTTATTTAGGTTTTTCAACTACCAATTTTCAACGTAATCAACCAATTTGAAAGCTTTGGCCCTCTTAGCAATTTTATATCGAAAATTTGAAATTTTATTTATGACGAGTTCTTCCAAAAAAATAAAAAATAAAAAAAAAATAAAACAACGGAAATATAGAAAAGATACCGAGATAGTATGGAAAATGATAGCTCAGTAGATGAGAGTAGATCAGTTTTTTTTTGGTCCCAAATTCCTACGAAATAGAAAATTACCGAACTTATGAATCGTAATTTACTGAAAAATTGACTTTTCTAGAAAAAAATTAAAGAATATTCCTACTTCCCTTATAAATTCTAAGCGAGCACATAATTTGCCAGAATTGAAAGCTCAATTTTTTCATTGCTTGTATTAGTTGACACACAAACTTTGGTTCTTAATTTTTAGAAAACTGACTGACCCCAATATTTTATTGAGGTCTGCTCAAGCTAGAAATAAAAATAAACGTTTGATTTAAATTTTATTCTAATGGGATTCTAAGCTAATTTCATTTTGTGCCAAACTGTCCTACAGCCGAAAATGCTCTTTCGATTCCACGGAAGTTAGCTTTATAGATAAAAAGTGTTGCCAAGCTAACTAAAAAATCCTTCGTAATTGTTTACTTAAACAAAACTGCTACTCATTTTATAATTTCTAATCAACTCTCGGTTTTATTCCCCATACCTGCACTCTGATTCTCTAAAAAATAAGATAATGGGTAAACGTGTAAACTTGCAAAAAAAGAAGCCTACTTTAATGAATTCGCAATTTTTCGATTTGTTTACTACTTAAAAAAAACGTAAAATTGCAAACTAATAAAAGAAAGCTTAGCTTTTTACGAGTTTACAAGTTTACCCATTATCTTATTTTTTTTAGAGAATCAGGGCACTGGTGCCTACTTTTTGTCAACTTTCATGGTAAATTGATGTTTTCGCTAAGTATTCCAAAAATTTACCAACATTTCCGTAATCAACCGTTTTACCGAAAATCGATATTAGATTATATCGGAATTTTCGATTTGGAATTCTCAACACCAACCTGATATACAATTTAACCAAATTGAAATTGTTGAAGCCAAATTTGATAAGCTGCCATTTGAAATTTAAAATTAAATTAAAGTACGAGTAACTTTTTAAAAGTATGTACTAAAAACGCACATTTTCAATATCCAATTTCGCAAATTTTCATAGACTATAGTTTTTAGTTTAAATTTAGCTTCTAAATTTCCGATAAACTATATCGACCTCTGATTTAAAAATGTTACTTCATAAAAGGACTCAATTTTAACCATGATTCTTTTGTCCCACAAATCAAGATTTGCGATCTGAAATTTCTGTTCATGTTCATTGTAGAATAAGAACTTATCTATCAAAATCCTCGTGATTGTGGAACACAAAAAACCGTAGCGGTCATTGATGATAGGCAGATTCAGAAATTTGTGTGCGAGGAAATTTTGCGGTTTATTAGAGATATTAAGGCGAGGTTTTAAGGGTCCCTGGCAACAGCTCCACGGCTCCATAGAGGGGCCCGGCCCACAGTTTGAGAAGCACTGCTCTAAGGTATAAAACGAATTAAAATAATATTTTAAAAATAACTATATTTAAAAAACTTGAATGTATGAATTAAACATCATTTGCAAATTATTGAGGTATTGCTTCTGAAGGTCGAATATAACAGCATCTTCATATAAAAAATGAGGTAAAATATAAATCTTGACTAACTGAAGAATCCGGGGTTTAAAGCAAGCTTGCTCTCCACTGTGCCGCCTCGGTGTCACAGTGGTTAGCAAGCTTGCTTTAAGCTCCGGAGGTTCCGGGTTCGATTCCCGGCGGGTGATGAAAAAATCACGGCTGGTTAATGTAGGATCAATGAATTAATCACTCATTATCCGTTCATAAACAGATTACGAAACTTCTTCATGAAACGGCCAAATCCCTCTATGGGAAGCGCCAGCGAAAAAAAAAACTGAAGACGAACTGCTGACCATTGCAGTATTGATTGTACAAATGTCTTAGTTTACATTCTCAATACAATTAGGAATATTAATAACGCAGCAAAATTTGTATATTTGGAAATCATCTGCAAAAAGATGAATCATAAGAGTTAAGTCATTAATAAGCATCATAAACAAAAATGGACCCATTACTGAGCCTTGTGGATACTAGAACTTAGTTTATACATTTTAGAAAATAACGAGTCAAGCAGTACTATTTGGCAGCGGTCATAAACATAAATAAGAAAAGAATAAACGGGATACGAGCAATGGAAATAGGAATTCATACCTGAGATGTCTTATTAATAGTTGATTATCAATTTTATCGAATGCTTTACTAAAATCAAAAAATACCTATACGCATCTTTATTATTGATTGCTCTACGAATGTCATCAGTAATATTAGGCAGAGCAGAGTTGGCTGTAGACCAACTGACACCTGGAAAGCATTTTATTTGACTCCAAGTAGTGACGAATTTGGGTTTGAAGAATCTTGTTCAGAACCTTTGAAAGTACTGGTATGTAGCAAGTTAATTGGTCAAAAATCGGATAAATTAGACATATCTTGCTTTTTAGAAATTGGTGTAACTTTAGAGTGGTTCCTTTCTAAAGGAAAACTAGAGAAAGTGATAAGGCTATTAAATACATACATAGATTATAAAACAATTTATGTATGGCAATAACATTGATTTAAACACCCCTGTTAAGTCAGCAATGACAATATTTTGGAAATTACAACCTCGATCACCAGTTTCTGGAAACTTCAAATCTGACATATTGGAAGGTGCAGATTGGTGATTGCAAAAATAATTATTCAGATCATTATAAATAGATGTAAACTCAATGTTTAATTTATTCTGTTTGTGCAAGGCCTGTTATAAATTTAAGGTGTTTCATGTTTTAGATGGTTGAGTTGAATCCAAACGTTTAGCAAAATATTGAACTTTGGCATTCCTCACCGCATTCTTTGTCTTATTTCTAAACGATTGAAAATAAAATTTCCAAGTTTAATCAAACGAACGGTAACATTGAAGCTTTTATAAACACCGCCACAGTGGAAGCAAGCTCATCAAACGAACAACATAACCATCGAGTTAAAAGATGAGCCTTATCACTAGGTTCTAAAATAGTAAATAACATATTCCATGGCTCTCAAATAGACAAAAGAGTATCAATATTCTTAAAATCTCGTAAAGTGACAGTAAAGTCGAATCTACAATCCTCCACTATAATACGCAAAGAAAACAGAGTCATGATCGGAAAATTAAGCTGAGTTTTGATTTAGAAAAGTTATCTTTTCTGGATTGGTATAATGACATCGGCTCATTATTATGACATGTACAACCAAACCTTTCCAAAGGTCTTTTGAATTTCTTTGAAGAAGGCTTAATCTTCTCCAAATCATAACAAAATTTACCCTTGCGCAATATTTGTAAATTATTTTTGATGGCAACGCTAATCTGATATAAATACAAATTCCACCACCCCATTTCTTGTCAGCGACATTACGATCCTTTCTGAGTATTGTGAATTCGGATACGCCTGTTGATGCATCAGATATATGTTCAGAAAGCCAAGTTTCAACTAGACAAACAATGTCTAATTTCACCCCGGAAATAAGATGAATAATTTCGTCGAGCTTTTGATACAAATTAAGGATGTTTAATAAATAAATGTTCAATCCCGAAAAATTGTTGATAAACGATTTTAGTACGACGTAATTATTTAATGTGCAATGAGGATCAGCTGTGGTTATTCTCAAGTTAGTGTGTTTGCATTTGAATTTTTTTTTTATTTAAATTGGGCGATTTTAGTAGAAAATAATTAATTTACGAGAGAACTACGCGAATGTTTAAATTTTGGTTAAACAATTTTACAATTTTCTACTTTAAACCATTTACATTATACATGATTTAGGTGAAATTCTGAAATATAGCCAAGTAGGATGGAATTTCGCTATTTCTTAACCGATTATGATAAAATCCGACATGCCCCTTGGCAATGGGGTAATAAAATAATATTTAAGTTAATTTCTGAAATATGGGTTGTTAGGACGAAACTTGGAATTTCTCAATCGATGTTGATAAAACTCGACAGGAACAATGGAAATGGGATTCTAGAATAGTATGTGGCGGGCACGCGCAGATGTGACACTACTAATGGTAGTGTACAGTCTCAGAATTAGAAATATTATTTTACAATCCCATTTCCACCGCAAATGTTGAATTTCATCATAATTTGTTGAAACATAGCCAAGTGTTACCCTACTTGGCCATATTCCAGAGCTTTATCCAAAAATCGTTTTGGAATCCTATTTCCAACGCATACGTCAAATTTCCTCACAATCGGTTTAGGATTAGCCAAGTTCCATCCTAATTGGCCATATTCCAGAATTTTAACCAATTAACAGTCATTTTAGAATTCCATTTACATATATCGCACTCGCACATGTAAAATTTCACTAAAATCGGTTGAGAAATACCCATATTCCATCCTTATTGGACATTTTCCAGAACTATATCCAAGAATCATTTTAGAATCCTATTTCCATTGCACATTTCAAATTTCAATAAAATCGGTTCACACTTGTTTTCTAGAAAATAAATTTTCGATTAATCGTTTAATAATCTGCGATTAATCGAACAATTTTAAACGGTCGATTGATCTGTTAATCTAGCCACGCTCTACTAAAAACACGAATATAGAAGAAAATAAATTGTATCATCGGTCACAAGTATATCTCATACATTGTAATATCCGAATCGACATTCGTATTTTATCGATGATTGTATCATTTTTAATTAGAGTAAGGCTGCTCAAGTCGTACCCCTTAAAAAAACGTTTTCAGAAATCAGAGAATATATTAATAAACACATTTATGAGTATCATGGAAAACCTTAGTAAACCCTACTTTTATTTATTGCAAAAAAATTTAATAGTCTGCACAAATTTTCCTTAAACTCATAAAATTAAAAAAATTGAAATTAAGGAGACCAGTACCTTAAGTCGTACTACCTACCACTTAAGTCATGTCAGTTCATAAAACCCCAAAGCTATTTTGAAAAAAATCTTTCACAAAACTGCTAGAGGCAAACAAATCACTAACAGATATACTAAGGCCCGATTGTATGAACGCGGATAGAAGATTAATTGGCGGATTAATCGTCGATTGGATTGTATGAACGACGATAAATACGAAAATTAATCAAAGGATTTTTTTCTTTCCACTGTTTTTATCTACTCTTTTTGTTGTCTAAAACAGTGGATAGAAAATGTTGTTGTTTTTTTTTGACATAATTTTAATTTTGTTTGTTTGGTTCGGCGGAACATTTTGATTGTTATTTGATTGTTTATTGAAAAAAAAAAAATCGGAATGGCATCGAAAAAATCTAAAATTTCAAATGGCCAACTCGAAAGTTTTTTTTTCTATTGGAGAAAAACATAAAAAAAAAGTTTCGTTAAACTGCAATAAGGACTGCAATAAACAGATGATGGAATTGTTTTTATCCGTGCTTATACAATCGACGAAGAAAAAAATCGTCGGTTGAAGATTAATCTATATCGCCGGATTTTTTTTTAATCTATCCGTGTTCATACAATCGAGCCTAAAAACCAAAGGTATTTAACTGGTGTTTTCTTAGCTTAGGAGTTTCCACACACAGATGAAAATTACACTCAAACGAGTATAAATGAATTTGTTTACCAGAAACATTCTAAATTCATTGAAACGCAGATGTGCACTGTCTACGCGCATAAATACAGCCGAGCAGTATAACTATACACTGTGCCATTTGTCTGGCGGAAAAAGTACTCTTGAAATCATTGAGGTACGATTTAAGCACCCGTACGACTTGGGCAACCTTCCCCTATCAACAAACCAGATTCGCTTTTTGTTTTATTGATGATAAAACAGAACCATAAAAGCAAATGAAAAATCCGATGATATTTTGTTTTTTTATTATCATATCATCGAACCGGAATCGTACTCCAAACTGAGTAATGAATCCAATAGCACTATTCTGGTTTTCCCCGAGAAATTGGGAATTCATTTATTGTGACTAAAAATTTTGGGACTTATGTCAAATTATATTATTTATTGTATATAATTTGAAATTTAAACTAAAATATTTTCGTCATAGGGTCGTTATAAATATATGTGTTAAATTAAATCTTAAAACATATTTTACACATGTTAGTGAAAGGAAACAATTCTTCCGAGAATTCATAAAGATAAAAAGATTATCAAGTGTATGTGTTATGCAAAGTGAATAAAGTGATTTTTATAGTGAACTAATGCAATAAATGAGGTAGTTGAACCGATACAGGATTAATCACGTTCAAAATGTGAATAACAGTGCTGCCCAGGTACTAGTTTGGCAGGTGATCTCACGCTACGTGCGTTATTTCGTGTGCCTGGGGAAAACAGTTAGCATACCTAATTATTATTATATGTATTAATTTTGTAGTATGGAATTATATGGTAATTATTTGTTATTAGTGATTTCATGTGTGCACATAAACAGGAGTTCTACCAAGGTTTGGAATGAGAGTTTAATTGATATTATAATTAGAGTAATTGGATTTTTTTAACTTTGTATATGATTTTATATTTTAAGCTCAACGAGTTTTTTTACAATGATTCTGAAACTAGTTCACAAAATTTAAATATAAAATATACTCAGTCATCAGTATGTGAGTTCAGAGAACCGTTGCAACCTGGTGTGGTCTCGATGGAAGCTGCTATATTATGTAGTGACTCACGCATTGCAATCAATAAATTAATTATTTGATTTATATAAATTGCAATTCATTCGCCACCACATACACATTTTGGGTTTACGCATAAGATTCTTCTTAGCGTAACTAATTTCATTTTCACCTAGCGTAAATGATACGGAACTCTAAAATTATATTTAGTGATACTTGTTCCATCTCGTTTTCGCTAGCAGTTTCGAAATATTTCTTATTTGCTATTATTCTGTGTACTCCATCTCGTTTTCATCACGACAACGATGATTTGACAATACGATTCTTCTCGTATGCCAACACCAATTTTTGGTGAGTTGGTATGTCAACACCATTTTGGCATGTGTATATGTAAAAAATAAATAGTTGGATTTTCTACTTGGTGCAGAACGGTCTTCTGTACTACGTACATAAATATAAAATAAATTTTATTTCTAAAAAAATATATAAGGCGTCAGCCATTATTAATCTTTTAATTAATCGGGCCCACGCTTTATGTGGTACATATTTTGTGATATAACGTGGTGGTAATTAATAATTAATTAAGTGAATTATATTGTATTAACGTAAAAAATTAATTTCTAATTATTATAAAATAATTTGTGTAACCAAAGTTTATTGTGTATTATTCAATAAATTGAAATTTATAAAAACTTTTTATACTTTGAAATATTAACGGTGGTGTTTAATTTTGGAGAAGATTAGTGCCGCTATCCCCACACGGGATATATATATATATAGGGTGCTTAAGCTGGTCCAAGAGTTGACCATATCACACACCCCTATAACTGGTGACCTACGACGGCCGTGTTTACGGTCCAACGAATTTATTAAATACACGCATTATTTAATACGCGCCTGGCACATAAGTGCCAGGTTAAAAGGTACGTAATTACTTTTCAAAATAAATTCAAACATAGCCACACAAAAATATTTTTGGTTACAAAATACCATCATTCACAAAAAAATTTCTTTTTCTTTGATTTTATTCCTCTTTGAGAACGATCGAAGACAAACACACATACGAATATAAATGAGGTAAAAATCAACCTTGGAATTAGACGGTGTTTCATAATAACGGACATCAAACGAAAAAGAACAAAAGAACCGTACAAACATAACAACTAGATATATCGTGGAAAATCTCCAGATAATATACGGATAACACAAACAATTATACAAAGTAAACCAACGGAATTGGATCGAATAAAGGGTGCAACAAAATATCGCGCCTACACAAATTAATATAAAGTGTCGAAGTATAACGTGGACAACAACATTGCATAACGGAACTACGGGTACAATAAAAGTTTGGAACGCAAACTAGCGGAGCAGCGATTTTCATCATCAACAGAAGCAGCAACAGCAGTTACAAAAAGCTAAGTGTTTTTTTTTTGTTGTTTCAATATATTTTTTTTTACACTAAATTTTACAATTGAGCATAACAAATTAATTAATTTTTTTTTATTTAAAATTATATTATCATACTAATTTTTGTAAAGTCAAATCGTGTAAATTTTTTACCACCTCGCTCACGCGTCATTTGTATCGTTGTTTACAAACTAGGAACAAATTAGTTTTGATTTCGTTTATTGAATTTGGTCCATTCTACGGACACGTACGCATTGAACCGGTTTTATTTGTTCATATATTTAATTTTCTTTATTTCGATTAACATTTCAACGAGCCCCCCCAATACACAGTGACACACTCACCTCGTAATTCGGGGGTATCTCGTCGGACATAACGTGCCACAATTATTTTTTTTTACGAACAAGGTATCCATTCCTTTATATATATTTTTTTTTTTATTTGTTTTTTTTGGATTATTTCTCTATTGATTGATCATTGCATACATTTTGGTATTTCATTCAGTCACCTTTCCAGTCATTGGAAAAGGAGAATATCTGGTAGTCGGTCGTAAAATTTAATTAAACATTCAGTGATTTTGGTTTCATTCACCAACCTTTTTGGTATTCACAGTTCATACACTTTGATCATTTGTTTCAAACAAACAATTTATTCACAATTGGCTTAAAATGGTCAACGGTGAAGAAAAAACTGAAACCAAAACTACACCACCCCAGGGTATGGATATTGGGGAGCAAGCACCCTTGGAGGTATCAGCCACTAATACGGTACTGAAATTGCAACCATTCTGGCCACGCAAGGCTCATAATTGGTTCCGTTTGGCTGAGATTCAATTCGACCTTCAAGGGGTTAAGACTGAGAAAGCTAAATACTTGCACACTCTGTCGTCTCTGGCGCCAGAAACATGCGATATCATCTCAGATTTTCTAACAGCCCCACCAAACACAGAACAATACACTCAATTAAAGGCAATTTTGTTGGATAGACTAGCGCCGTCATCAGGAAGACAATTAGAGGCTCTAATTACGGGCCAAAGTATTGGTGACCGTAGGCCATCTGACGCGCTACGACACATACGAACACTTGCGGGCAACAATTTTAACGATCAAACAATTAGATCGCTTTGGGTGAGACAGATGCCTGAAATTATTAAGATTGCTCTTGTTGCGCAGCCAGACCATATGGCTATCGATGCGTTAGCAAAAACGGCTGACCGTATGTTCGATGTGATCAATATTAACCAACAACACCAACCAAGTATTTCGCAAATCAATTCTAGGCAATCCCGTCCCACAGTGCGCGGTAATCAAGTTCCATCAACGAGCCAAAACACTGGATCGTTAGAAACCAGACTTGCTCGATTAGAAACAAAAATGAACGTATTGTTTCGCGATAAGTCAAGAGGACAACGCGAATCGTCTCATTCCCGGAATAGATCCCGCAGCTCCGCCAATTACTCGCGAAGACACGGCAGATGCTGGTACCATACAAAGTTTGGTCCAGCCGCAAAAAAATGTGTGCCACCTTGCGATTTCAAAACGTCGCGACCATCGACGTCGCAACACATCAATAAAATTGATGACAACGGAGGTAGTTCAAAAAACTACCAGGACACGGGGGCGGGATCCCTATAAATAAAAACAATGCAAAGACTTCTCGTTTATTCGCATTCGACCGAATAAATCGATACACTTTTTTAGTCGACACTGGCGCTGACCTTTCGGTTATTCCAGCTTTTAATTTCAAAAATGAATTCAGTATACTCAAACGTAATTCGAATCTAGTTTTGTCGGCCGCCAATGGCACGCACATCCATACTTACGGCACAAAGTTGCTTCAGTTGGATTTAGGACTAAAACGAACATTCACGCATGCTTTCATTCTAGCTGCCGTGAATCGTCCTATCATTGGTGCCGACTTCTTGGTAAAATTCGGACTTTTGGTTGATCTACGGAATAAACGGCTGGTTGATTCAGCGACAAAGCTGTCAATCGACGCCACAATGGTTCATGTCGACACACCGACTCCGATCCATTATTCCATCACCAACGGCTATGGTACTCTGCTTAAAAAGTTTCCTCAACTTACAGCAGAACCAAACTATAAATTGCCAGTCCGACACAATGTGGTCCATCACATTGTCACAGAAGGACATCTCCCTGTATCACGACCAAGAAGACTAGACCAAGTCCGCCATAAAGCCGCCTTTACGGAATTTCAACATATGGTGGAATTAGGGATTTGCAGGCCATCTGCATCTCCTGTCTCTTGTCCATTGCACATGGTTAAGAAAAAAGATCATGATTGGAGACCATGTGGGGATTATCGGCGTTTAAACACGGTAACAACACCGGATCGCTACCCGATACCTCACATTCAAAATTTCTCCATGCACTTGCATGGATGCAAATTTTTCTCTAAGATTGATTTAGTCAGAGCTTATCATTTGATTCCCGTTTCACCTGATGATGTTTTTAAAACTGCAATTACAACTCCTTTTGGTCTGTTCGAATTTACTCGAATGCCGTTTGGATTACGTAATGCCGCGCAAACATTTCAGCGTTTTATGAACGAAGTCGTTCGTAACTTAGACTTTGTTTTCGTCTACATTGACGATATTCTTGTGGCATCACAATCTGAGGAACAGCACAAACTCCACCTGGAACAGCTTTTCCAAAGGTTATCTGAGTTTGATGTTCATATCAACAGTTCCAAATGCGTTTTTGGCGTAACAACTCTTGATTTCCTTAGCCACAAAATAACTCCTAATGGTATTCTGCCGTCTGAAGAACGAATTAATGCCATTAGGGAATTTCCAGCTCCAAGCTCAATCAAGCATATTCAGCGATTCATCGGTATGGTAAATTACTACCACCGATTTATACCGAAGCTTGCTGAAATACTCGCACCTATTCACAGCCATCTGGTCGTACTTCTACGTAAACCAAAAACTCCAAAGAATTTCTCTTGGACTGACGAATGTCAACAGGCATTTACGTCACTTAAGGCTGAACTTGCGAAAACAACGCTGCTTGCACATCCACTGAGCGATTCAAAGCTTAGTTTAACTACTGACGCATCTAACACTGCTGTTGGGGCAGTACTGCAACAGTATAACAATGAGTGTTGGGAGCCATTGGGATTTTTCTCAAGAAAATTATCGGATGCTGAAAAGAAATATTCCGCATTCGATCGGGAATTACTCGCGATATATCTGGCAGTGAAACACTTCAGATATTTTGTCGAAGGTCGGGAATTTACTATTTTTACCGATCATAAGCCACTGACTAGAGCAATTCAGTCTAAAACTGAACGTAATCCGAGGCAAGCTCGCCACTTGGATTATATAAGTCAATTTACCACGGACATTCAGCATGTTCACGGACATGACAATGTTGTTGCAGATACACTCTCTCGCACAACAGACAATGAAACGGCCGCAGTCGAGACACAATTCGACTTAAACAAAATTGCAATTTTACAAAAAGCTGACCTAGAACTTCAGGATTTATTTTCTGGTTCCGAATGTCACTCTGGTTCATCTATGAAACTGGAACTTTTTCAATTGCCTGGCCTCGAAATCATCTGCGAAACATCAACTGGGTACAATCGCCCATTTATCGTAGAACCACTGCGTCGAACAATCTTCGATACTTTACATAACATTTCGCATCCTGGTGTTCGTGCTACTCGTAAATTGATTACTGCTCGATATTTTTGGCCTAGTATGAACAAAGACGTAAGCCAATGGGCTCAGTCTTGTTTATCCTGCCAACGTGCCAAAGTTCAACGGCATACAAAATCTATCCATGGACAATTCCAAACACCATCTGGTCGTTTTGAGCATATCCATATAGACATTGTAGGACCACTTCCTCCTTCTAATGGATATTCATACTTATTAACTTGTGTCGATCGTTTCACTCGATGGCCCGAAGCCTACTGCATGACTAATATGTCAGCTTCAACCATTGCCTTGACTTTTGTCAACAATTACGTTTCACGATTCGGCGTGCCCCTTAATATCACTACTGATCAAGGAACGCAGTTTGAGTCCAAGCTTTTCAGCGAGTTAACGAAACTCCTTGGCTCACATCGGATTCGTACAACGGCTTACCACCCTCAAGCCAACGGCATGGTCGAACGCTTCCACCGGCAACTCAAAGCTGCGTTAATGGCCAGAGGAAACACGATCAACTGGAGTTCGGAAATACCCATCGTTCTACTGGGAATCCGAGCAACAGTAAAAGAAGATCTGAAGTGCTCACCAGCTGAAATGGTTTATGGACAAACCATCAAGCTACCAGGTGAGTTCTTCGTCGAAAATCCTCTTTTACCTCTACCAACCAGCGACACAGTTATCGACCAACTTCGTGACACTATGCAAAATCTTATCCCGAAATCAACTCGCCAAGCCAGACAAGACGACATTTTTGTTCCAAAGGCACTTGCCGACTGTGATTTTGTGTTCGTAAGAACAGATAAGGTTCGCACAGGCTTATCCACTCCCTATGAAGGCCCGTTTAAAGTCATTCGACGCCTTCGAAAACAATTTACCGTCTCAATTAATGGGAAGAATCAGACCATTTCAATTGATCGGCTCAAACCGGCTTACGGCATGCTGTGTTCCACTGATGCAAAATCAGTCCATTGCTCACATAAACATGTTCGTTTCGCAGCCGAAGATACTTTTCTTTAGGGAGGGGGACTCACTTGCGGGGGAGTCCTGTAGTGACTCACGCATTGCAATCAATAAATTAATTATTTGATTTATATAAATTGCAATTCATTCGCCACCACATACACATTTTGGGTTTACGCATAAGATTCTTCTTAGCGTAACTAATTTCATTTTCACCTAGCGTAAATGATACGGAACTCTAAAATTATATTTAGTGATACTTGTTCCATCTCGTTTTCGCTAGCAGTTTCGAAATATTTCTTATTTGCTATTATTCTGTGTACTCCATCTCGTTTTCATCACGACAACGATGATTTGACAATACGATTCTTCTCGTATGCCAACACCAATTTTTGGTGAGTTGGTATGTCAACACCATTTTGGCATGTGTATATGTAAAAAATAAATAGTTGGATTTTCTACTTGGTGCAGAACGGTCTTCTGTACTACGTACATAAATATAAAATAAATTTTATTTCTAAAAAAATATATAAGGCGTCAGCCATTATTAATCTTTTAATTAATCGGGCCCACGCTTTATGTGGTACATATTTTGTGATATAACGTGGTGGTAATTAATAATTAATTAAGTGAATTATATTGTATTAACGTAAAAAATTAATTTCTAATTATTATAAAATAATTTGTGTAACCAAAGTTTATTGTGTATTATTCAATAAATTGAAATTTATAAAAACTTTTTATACTTTGAAATATTAACGGTGGTGTTTAATTTTGGAGAAGATTAGTGCCGCTATCCCCACACGGGATATATATATATATATAGGGTGCTTAAGCTGGTCCAAGAGTTGACCATATCACACACCCCTATAATTATAACCCTTTAATTCATATTCTAGCATATTTGTATCATGCTATTCTAATTTGAACTGCATTTACATTTGAGCATATTTTGTTCTGTTTTGTTTCGTACATCTGTGACCCTATTCTAGCTATTATCTGGGAATTGGGAATTGAAGTATTTTGACAGTACATATTCTAGCAATTGGGAATTATTTTTTCAAAAGTTTATTCTGGCGTTGGCAATTTTTCAATGTAGGGAATAGTTATTTACGTCACAAGGGCGGTAAATGAGTTGTTACAGTACGAGTTCGACGTTTATGGACGAGACGGCGAAGGAGCCGAGTCCAGAATTTTGAACGAGTACTGTAACGATCATTTAACGTACGTGTAACGTACAACATTTTATTTCATACTACATGGGACATTAATTCGACTTTTTTATTTAAAATTAAATTTTTAAGTAAAACCCTGAATTTGAAATTTTAAGGCCGGCCACACGTACAATTAAATTGCGCAATATAATTGTGTGACGTCAATATTGCGCAATAAAATTCCACAATTTTGAATAAAATTTGAGAACATTGTGCAATGTTCTGACGTCATATATTGCGCAATTTAATTGTACGTAAATACCGGCCTTAAAGAAAATCAATCCAAATGATTTTCAAATAGTCAAGTTACCTTAGTTATTTTTTTTTTGTTTGATTTTATATTTTTCTGTACTGTAATAGCTCGTTTTCCGGACACTTTTGTTCTGTACCGTCATAATTCATTTCCCGGACAGAAATCAATCACGTAAACATTGATTTTCGGTATAGTATGAAATAAAAATAATAAGGTTTGACGTTTATTTTCCCTAAATTTTTTTTAGGGAATTAGATGAAACTGGTTGTTATGTGTGTTTTCAATATTTTATTTATAATGTAGTATCGGTAAAGTTTTTATTTTATATGTATAAAATAAATTTTTAAATAATGGCGGCTGTACAATTTAAATAGTTTTTTCCCCATTTTGAATTATTCCCAATTACGCCAGAATACACTTTTGGGAATTGGGTTAATGTTATCCTAGGGAACAGTTATTCTTTAATTAAAAATTGGTACATGTATTACTTTAACGTTCTTTTTTAAAGTGGTGGATGATATTTAGTAAGAAATTAAGATTGTCGGAAATTTTCCAGGAATCTGATGCTGCTGCTATTTAATACGTTCCAGATTAAATCTAAGTTTAGAGTAATGTGATTAAGCAGTACGAACGAACAAATTTCCAACAATTGAAAGTTTATATAAAGAAGAATTATTACTCTAGGAGGCTGAATTGTGGATCAGTTTGAGTTTATTACTGTTGAGGTATGGATTAGTTTTAGTACTTACAATAATATTGTTGGAGGTAGAGGTATTTGATTTCATGATCTTTTAGGCTGAAGGACGTTTGAACATACCTAATATTAGATGTTTTGGAATTTTTGTTTACCTTACTCTGGAATTCTAGTGAGTAATGTAGGAATGCTTCATTCTGTTTCATTATTTAATTTTTGATAAAATAGCTGGTGTGCGAGGAAGAATTGGAGAAAAGGAAAATAAAGGTAAGTATGGAAGTGATGGAGTAATAAGTAATCATTTTAATCCCGATTTTTGGAGTTGTTTTCTGAATTTGATTTAGTTTTAGGATGCTCTAAAGGATTGCAAGCTGGTTTAATTTTAATTTTACTTGTTAATAATGAATAGTTTGAAGTTTGTATTACATAAAGATTAATCTACAATTTGTTTCAGAGAATTAAAATTAAACTTAATTAATTTTAGAGTATGATTAAACATTTTCAAATTAATTACTGTCCATACGTAATTTTTGGCTTGCAAATTTTGATTATTTTTAAGCGAAAAATTGCTATCGATCAACTAATATCTACCGGACGATTTTTGACGGAAATTTACCTCGTAAGCTATTTTCGTGACACCGGTCTTTTGTAAAAGCGGACGAATTCCGTCAAAATTCATCCGATACCGGATTTCAAGATAAGGGCTCGGCTTTAGTTGATTATAAATGAGCATTGTAATGGAAGGATTACATATTTAATTGCTCAATTTCGCCCAGATAAATATTTAATTCTTTCGTGCTCATGTAAAAAAGAAATAAAATCAGATAGCATTGTTTTTGAATTAAGAAAAAAATGCAATTTCATAAATGGTGAAAGAGAGGAAATATTATTTGATTGAAGATTTGCTATTTTGTTCTGTTATCGGGCATTAACCCTTTAAGTTCATACAATAGGATAATTCCATTATACCGCACTTTTATCATAATACTAATTTAACCATTTCAATACAATAGATTTTTTCCATATACTTACGAAAAACACCAGGGTTCGTTTTTGCAGTGGTGTGATAAATTCTTTGTATCAAATTAAATTTTGAGTATTCTTTTTGGTTTAATGTGTACTGTTATTTGCGGAACAAGAGTGTTATTGTATCATGCAATTATTCAAATCAAGGTAGTAAGTCAGGTAATATTCTGCGACACTTAAAAATATCCTATAAATGAATGTACTGAGAATATTTATTTTTTAAACGAACAGAAAACGAAATAGTTATCTGCAATGTAAGTTCCCAGGACATTGTTCCATAGGGGCGGGAAATTTCGTCAGGCTCAATGCGATATTGAAGATCAGTTTGGAACTGAACACATGTCAGACCAATCAGAACAAGATGTTTCTACGAATTCGTTTGATGATCCTCTCTTCACTACGTATTCAAATTCATATTCTGAGAAAAGCTGTACGGAAAATTATTCAGGAACTGAATTAGACTAATTCTTTAACTAAAAAGAAATTTCATTTTCTAAAGTTATCACTTTAAAATGTATACGCAATATTTTCTGGAAATACACTATGTTTGCTCATGCAGACATGGAGTACCAAACTGGGAGTATAAGATTACCTGAACGATGCCGCCTTACGAGACAAAATGAAGAAGAGTCCGTTTTTATTGCAAGCCTATCTAAGACTGTAATGACTAAACCAATCTTATACAATAAAATATGCTAAAATGATATGATAAATTTTATAAACCAGCTTTTTAGCTATAATGGAATATATGTATATCTGCTATATTTTTATTTATTTTTAAAATATTGTTTGTGATAACCGTGAAGGTTAATTTTTTAATAAAGAATTACACTTATTTTTTTGTAAAACATTTTGTTTTTATTATTAATCACAAGGTTCTAAATCCATTAGAACCGCTTTCATAAAACATATCGCTTTCTTTTGTGCCAAAGTTCTAACTGCAAAATAACAACAGCTGTAACGCTTTCGAAATTAATTGCTCAAAATGGTGAACTTTGAACTATATAAATGCTAGAAACTATGCACTGTGTACTTAGAACCTTGTCACTCTAAGGTCACGAGATACCGTCTATAAATATGTCATAACGACCTAAACCCAAAAAAAGTATGAAGGTGAGATGATTTTTCGTTACATTTATTTGTAATATTGTATTACAAGTACAAAAAGTAAAGTTTGATTTCAATATGTTTAATGATAAGAATGAACAATATTCTTGTTTTGGCAAATACGATTCGGTTATTAAGTTTTTGTCCCTGAATGTATTGAAAATCCATTGGAATTGCACCTCTCGATAATTCAGGATATTCTTCACGTAATTCACTCCAAAATGAAATAAGGAGATTCCTTTTTCTAAATAGTTGCCTGTCTGGGCTAATTTCTATCAAATTCTCAAAATCAACAATAGACAATCCAATCCGACTGGTTTATCTCTAAAGAATAGATTTTGTACACAGCACTCAGGTTGCTTTTTCATTTAGGGGTAGAAAATACTGATTAATTGAGTTGCATAAACTAGTAACAAAAATGTTCACATTTATCCCTTGAAGTGACTAATATATGTGATCATCTGTGCTCACAAGTTAAAAGTTATATAGTCGACTTTATTAAAACATGCCACTGACATTATCGGTGATATGCCAAACAGCTAAGCCGAATGACTACTTGACTTTGTACTTCGCAAAAAAATTTGGTAAAACTGGTAAAGTTACTAGTTCACAGTTATAGGTCGTTTAAATGTATTTGAAATTTTTCCCTGAGTACAACTAACAAAGCGAACCATTTTTAATTTATATTTTCTCTATTTTTCGTACAGAGCCCTTGTGATAGCGTTACGGAACCTAGAGTTCTGCGGAAACAAATTTGGGAAACGCTGCTCTATGAAGCTGCTTACATGGTACAATTCTGGCGAAAAAATGTACGCCACGAAGTTAGCTGTATGAGTTAAATTAAACTAGAACAAATAAATTCCAACTAGAACAAAAAATTGACCAGAGTCACCAACATAACGTGTCCAAAACAGTTCACAGGGCACAAATTTAACCCGCAGGTTCACAAACCTAGCAACCATTTAAGTACTTATTCAACTTATGTAGCTAACTTCGTGGTGTACATTTTTCCACCAGAAATGTACCATGTACACACCTTCAGGGATATGATTTTAGTGAAACCAAAAATTCTAGTCGAATTCATTTACGACGGTAGATATTTTTTAGGAGGATAGCTAATATCTCTAATGTTCGACGTCATAATTCCACGAAAATTGTGTAACCGGCAAAAACACTTTTTGGATATTTGTATTTTTAAATTATGTTACATTTTACATCAGTTACACGAGTTCACTATTTTGTGACCATACATATACAGGTCTAATGTATATTTTGGGTAAAAGCACAAGAATATTGAGCTTAATGGTAAAAATTTCCGTTTTAAATATTTGTTTATTTGTCTCACGTATCAATAGGAATTTTATTTGATTAATGTACGGGGTGGACCATTTAAGTTGACCCTCCTAAATATATCGATTCTAAATATCTCCATACTAAGGAACTATAGAAAAATATATTTTTGCATTTTCCAATAGGTCATATTATGATGCTAAAATGTTCCAGTATCTCGCTAAAATATTTCAGATTTTTAATGGGCCAAAGCAATACGAAGCGAAGAATAAATTTTCTAATGCGATTGGATGCGATTTACGAATATGTAAGTAAATCTAAAATAAAATTTACTTTTTTCTGATTTATCCAAATAAATTATTATTTATTGCAATTTTTCATAATATTACCAAAGCATGAACAAATAAAATAGATCGTAAAATAACTGTTTTACAAACACTTCATTTCTTATGCAAGGGATAGAAAGTTAAGTAAAACATTTTCCGCCCGAGGTGCACCAAATATTTTTCTGCAACGGGTAAACAAAATCATTATGTGCACATTTTTCTACAACATTGATTTTATAGTTTGAAACCTATCTTACAAAGTAGCAAGCGGATAAAAATATTCGGGCCAAAGCTCATCAAACTATTCCAAAGTCTTATTGCCAGTGGCGGCGTCTGAATTAAATTTTCAACCATGCATAAATCGATATTTTGTTAGCAATTTTAACATATTTACAAATTAAATTGGTTGCGTTGGAACGCTCTAAAACCGAATAAAAATAAATTATTTGAAAATAAGAAACAGCTTGCCTAGACCGGGCCGCAAAGCTGCTAACGACATTACTAAACTGACTTAAAAACTTGTCACGAAAGTTTTAATTTCACCTGCTAGGGTTACCTCTGCATGTCGATTATGTACAATTGCGAGGAAACGCATTACGATAACTGAAAATACCTTACTTAATCAAGTTTTGTGGCAATTTAAAAAAAAATCTCGAAACTCATATAATGTTTATATATAACCTCCCAACCTTCAGGCGTCTCAATTTCCAGTTTTTAGTGATTTTGCAGTTTTTTTTTAAAGTTAAATTTTATACAACAAAATTGTCTTAATAGGGTTACTCGAATTTCTTGAATATTAATATAGGCGTTACCTTGTGTTATATGACCGACTTACAGATGTACCGAGATTTTAACAATTTTTTGTTTTTTCAAGATTTTATAGATGTTTCGAGATTATTCAATATTTTCCACTTAACGTTGAGATAGGTGAGATTCTCGAAATTTGAGACTTTTGGAATAATCTATAGATATCAGTAATTGCAAAGCGTTAAGTTGGTTGTTTTCGAAATTATTCGAGTCATTCGAGTTTCTCGCTTATACTCGAAATTTTCAAGAAATCTTCGCATGTTGCATGTAGAGCAAGAGATTTTCGTTATTTTCTGGAATTTTTCGTCGTTCTTAAATTTATTAATCGACATTTTGTAGACTTCGATACTATTCCGAATTTTCTTTATAATTCGATATTTTCGATATTATTTGAGTTTATCTTGAATTACGAGTAAAACTAAAAAAACGCACATTCGAACACTCACAGATTTACCAATACTGTAGCCTTTGGGTAATTTTCAACTCAATCTTCATTGTACGACCAAAATATATGTCCTGATCACCAAAACGAATGAATTCCAAATCCGCGCTTCAATATCATCCATGGAAACTGAAAATGCCGAATCTATGCCTAATCTAGTTGGGCTTTGTCTCTTAAACCAGAGCTGATACAGAAAAACTGGCAACGTATTTGGAATCAGCGCGCTAAATTTGCTCTAGACTAGAATAGATGGTTTTTTCACGGGACCAAGAAAAAAATATTGTTTTTGTTATTTGCTCTAACTATTCGCTGTAAATCGAGATAGTCTAGTAAAAATATGAAGATGGACGCCCGAATTTCATTTTTATCTTTACAGAATCTTTTTTTTTTTTTTGATAATGTGGATATTGTGATGATGAAGTCCAAACATTAAATTCAAATATTTGTATAAGATTTATTTCTTTTTATCAACTTCCACTTGGCCTTTTTTGCGTTGTTCTGATGGGACGTGCTTTTACGTTCCTCTGTTCAGAGGACTGTGATGAATAAAACTCATTTGCAATTTGGTATGCGAAGATAAAATTATGATATTTCTTAACTGCAAATCGGTAAAATTGTGATATTTTTGAACAGCCGCCTCCGTGGCACAGTGGTTAGCATGCTTGCTTTGGGTGATGAAAAAATCACGGCTGGTTATATACGGCTGGTATGCCAGCGAAAAAAGAATAATATCAGTTTACTGGGAAAGTTAACCAAAACCGTCCTCGAAGTGTGGCGAAATTACTTCTCCTCGCTTTTAAATAAACAGGCACCACCTTCCGAGCAACAACCTCTCTTGCTTCAACGAGATATTAACGTCGAGATGACACCACCACCTCCTCCATCATATGATGAAGTACGGAACGTGATATCGCAGATGAAAAATTACAAGACACCTGGTGAGGATGGTATCTGCAACGAAATGCTCAAATATGGCGGTGATTATCTGTTCTGCCGCATGTTTGAGCTAATATCAACAATTTGGTCTAGAGAAGAAATCCCAGTAGAGTGGAAGACGGCTCTAATGTGTCCACTTCATAAAAAGGGAGATCGATTAAACTGCAACAACTATCGCGGTATAGCTTTGCTGAACACGGGCTACAAGGTTTTGGCTAACGTAGTCGCAGCAAAGTTATCAACTTATAGCGAGAGGATCTTGGGTGATTATCAATGTGGTTTTCGTCCAAATAGATCAACGACCGATCAAACTTTTACGCTGAGGATTTTGCTGGAGAAATGCTATGAAAAGGACATCCCTGTACACAGTCTATTCATAGACTTTCAACAGGCGTACGACAGCATTAAGAGGAATACGTTATGGAACGTATTGTCCTACCTGGGCATACCGTCAAAATTGGTTTCAATGTGCCAGCTTTTAATGGATGGCTCAATATGTAAGGTGCTAATAGAAGGCAAAATTTCGGATGCCTTCGAGATAACATCTGGAGTGCGGCAAGGAGACCCAATAGCTCAAACTCTATTCAATCTATCATTAGAGTATGTCATTCGTCAGCTTAATATAGCGCAGCGCAGCTGCCTATATTATAAATCAACCCAGCTATTAGCATACGCTGACGATATTTGCATTCTGGGTCGCAACATCATCTCTCTGAAAGAGGTCCTCCTCCCGTTGGAATTAACAGCCCAACAAATAGGCCTTCAGATCAATAAAGCGAAGACCAAATACATGGTGACCGCGAGAAGGCAGACTCGTGGGGACTTCATTTCAGGAGATACTCAATATGAAAAGGTGAATGAGTTTAAATACCTAGGATCACTGATCACTGAGCAAAACTCCGTTTCTGTGGACATTTCATCGAGGATCGCAGCAGGCTACCGAGCATTTTACGCCAATATCAAAATTTTCAAGTCTCCTCATATATCGCGCAAAATAAAATTGGACATATACAAGGCGCTGATAAGACCATTTGTCACCTTCGGTTGCGAGTCTTGGACACTAACAGCGCAAAACATCCAGAAAATCGCTGTAACTGAGCGTAAGATGATAAGAAGAATTCTCGGTCCCATTAAAGAGGGAGCCACGTACAGAATGCGAATGAATCACGAGATCAGAAATGATCTCGATAAAGTCGACATCATAGGATTCATAAAATCGTCAAGGCTGAGATGGCTTGGGCACGTACTACGTTCACAAAATCGGACCACTAAACAGGCCTTGGAGTCGGCACCAGCGAAAGTAGGACCTCGTGGGAGACCACCTACCCGATGGATGGACGACGTTGAGAGGGACCTAGACACACTCGGTCACCGTGTCTGGCGTTCTCTTGTGGCGGATCGGATTATTTGGAGGAGCATCGTTGAGGCGGCCAAATCCCTTCATGGGATGTAGCGCCAGCGGAAGAAGAAGAAGAAGGGAAAGTTAATTTCTCTTTCTGACCGAAAACAAACAGTTTACAAATTTACGCTAGAGTGAGTGTTAGTTGGTCCAAAAAAAATATCAATTTGGAATAATAAGTTTGAATTTTGAAGATATTTTGAGAATTCATATCTTAACAATACAACAAGGATATTTCAATTTTGGAATCTCGACGAAACATAATTGAATACGCAATTTCGAAAAGGGCACATGTCTGAAAAATTAAATTTTTTAGGAATTAAAGAAAATTATCTTTTTTCTAAAGTAGTATATACATTTATACAATTTATTTTCAGGTTAAGTGTAGGGTCAAAAAAGTAATTGAAAATTATATAAATATTTAATGTTAGTCTTTATTTTATATATTTTTTTATGTATTATATGCATTCGAGATGTGCCCTTTTCGAAATTTATAAAATATAAAGTAAATCTATCAGGAGTACAAATTGAAAATGCGGGATTTTTTTCTATTTTTGAACGTTTATTCTGAAAAAATGGTAACAAATGAATTATTCAAAGTATTGTCCATCGCTGGCCACAACTTTTTCCCATCTTTCTGGCAATTTACGGATACCGTCGCGATTCGGCCGGCTTGGCTGCTATCCAGTCATCGACCCATTTTTGGGCTTCTTCGTAAGAATGGAAGCGCTGGTCAGCTAGGCCATGTGTCATCGATCGGAAAAGGTGGTAATCGGAAGGAGCAATGTCTGGGCTATACGGCGGGTGGGGTAAGACTTCCCATTTCAGCGTTTGTAGGTATGTTTTGACCGGCGCTGCAACATGTGGCCGAGCGTTGTCATGTTGCAAAATTACTTTGTCGTGTCTTTGCTCGTATTGTGGCCGTTTTTCTTTGAGTGCGCGGCTCAAACGCATCATTTGAGTTCGGTATAGTGCTCCTGTGATGGTTTCGTTCGATTTCAATAGCTCATAATACACCACACCCAGCTGGTCCCACCAAATACAGAGCATGAGCTTGGCGCCGTGAATATTTGGTTTGGCCGTCGATGATGATGCATGGCCGGGGTAACCATATGATTTTTTGCGCTTCGGGTTATCGTAACGGATCCACTTTTCATCACCAGTGACAATGCGATGCAAAAAACCCTTCCGTTTTTGCCGTTCGAGCAGCAGTTCGCATGCAAAAAAACGGCGCTCGACGTCTCTCGGCTTCAGCTCATACGGCACCCAATGTCCTTGCTTTTGGATCATTCCGAGGGCTTTTATACGATGGGAAATGGCTTGTTGTGTTACTCCCAATGAATCTGCGAGCTCTTGTTGAGTTTGACACGAGTCTTCATTGAGTATTGCCTCCAATTCAGCATTCTCAAACTTTTTCACTTGGCCCGGCCGCTCTTTGTCCTCAACGTCAAAATCACCACTTCTAAACCGCACAAACCATCTCTCGCACGTTGAAACCGATGGAACATGACTCGGATAAGTCTCGGAGACCAATCGATGTGCTTCAGCAGCACTTTTCTTCAAATTAAAGAAGTCAATTAAAACTTCCCGCAAATGCTGTTTTGTTGGCACGAAACTCGACATATTGAGAGCTCAAAAAAACTATGAATTTGACACTGCGACAAATTGACACATACTGAAAATTAAAGCTATAAGACGTAGCTTTGACATGAACATAGTCACAGTACTGCCTGATGCGTATAGCGTTAGTAACGCCATCTGTTATCAATCCCGCATTTTCAATTTGTACCCCTGATAATTAAAAACACAACGTATAAACTTTATGAAACTGTAATCATAAGTATCAAAATCACTTCAGCGACACATAGAGATATATCGCCGTCGCCAATTAATAAAATGCATTAAATTCGAAAAGGGCACATCTCCAAGAGTTGTAACTTGTAACCTTTTCAAAATTATCGTTATACAAACCGACACTGGTGGCCGTATTAACACAAAAAATGTGCCTATTTCAAACCAAATAGGTGCGTGGATATATTTCCATCACATTAACGTGAAAAAACGATTTTGTCAAAATTTTCGAGATGTGCCCTTTTCGAAATTGCATATTAAATTGTATCTTTTCCTTTAAGCAGTTTATAAATATTAAAGTTTAACGATGTTTGGACAAAATTGGACACCTGGATTGTAATTTTCAAATATTGCTAAATTTTCGTTTGTTCTTATTAAATCTTAACTTGATCTATCTAATTTAAAATGTTTGACACTTTTAATCTACTAAAAGGGGTAACTTACAAAAGTTGTACTTTACGTGAGATAATTGTTCAAAGCTATTTATTTACCATCAAAGACAGATACCGCTTGAAAAGTTAGAATGTCTGTAGGGTCGTTTATTCCAATAAAAAAAACTTTCGTTATAAAAATCATCATTTTTAGGTTTTTAGTGAAATTATGCGGTTATTGGTATTTTTGTATTTCAGTCGTCGATGATATCACAAATTTATCACGTCATTTTATATACATGTAAGACGAAGATTTATTTTAAATTGTATTGTAGAAATTCATGTTATTTTTTTAAATAACTATAGCTAACTTGTTGGCATAATGGAACTATAACTCATGGCTTAGAGGCCGATATCGATCGAGATCTTTCTAACCATACTTGGTTACTAATTAATTAAATTATTGGTTAACTGCGAAAACCGAACTCGAGACCACAGCGTGGTAAGCATCTCTCTTAACCACTAATCTACATTCGATGACTAACTGTATCAAATGAACTATAAAACCAATATATTAAACGAATTTATAGTTCAACCGGATGTTAATGCTCTTGTATTGTTAAAGCAATCTCTTGCATGTGCTTGATAAAAATTGTTTCAGTGATCCTGATACAGAGGCTGATGTGTAAGCCCAAAACCAACACAAAAGTCTTTTACACGCCTCGCTGTTCTCTAATATAATAAATATCACGAAACAAATGTACATTGACTTGTGTCAGTTTTATTTAATATTTAATTAGAAAATATGAATATTTATTTTATGCTGACACAGTGACCTAGCACTCTGCACTTACATCCAATGTATAGGGATAGTGCGGCTTGTAAGCGCGTTTTGACTAATTCGGTGTAGGTACGGTTACCAAAAAGAAAAGAGTACAAGATACAAAAGCTAAAATTTCAGTAAAACATGAAATAATCATAAAACTACTAGCAGTCAAACTCTTTAAACCTTTGCACCCGAACGACGCCTCTCAGGACCCATCCTATCCTTTACTTCAACTCAAACGGCGCTATAAATCTTATATTGCGCACGCATTGCTATTTTTCGTTTCCATTGTATAAATATACATATAAAATTGTATTATCGATGTTTATTTACCAAAACAAGTAATTTTGTTATGTAAATTATTCGACAAGACCGTGGAGATAACAGTGTCCGATTGAATGGTAAGCTACATGTGACGCTCGCTAAAAGGAAAACAAGATTGCCGAGTGTGCTCTGACCGGACAAAGAAAAGCGGAAGGCACCAAACTGTATATTTTTGTAATACTTGTCTTGAAAAACCTAGGATACACCTTGGAAAATATCACACCAAGGAAAATTATAAAGATTCATGAAACATCGAAATAAAATATTTATATTTAAAATGTTTTACAATTTTTTATTAAAACTACTGTCACTGTAATTTTGTGCAAACAAATTTTCTTTACTTTTTATTTTTGTATTAGCCTAATAAATGCTTTAGCTCTTCAAAAATATGATCGAAATCATTTTATACCGAAAGCTGATTACCCATACTAAAAAAAGGTTCGGGTGCAAAGGGTTAAAATTGTATTCGGCCAACACTAGAGTTTTGACTGATTCCGGCAATAATCAATTCCTTTCATCCGTCCACTGAGAATTTATTTAGCTTGTTTACGCGAGTATTCATGCATTAAATTTTTCTTCGTGTCTCTTCTGATTATCTACAAATTAGTTTTCGCTCTTTAAATTTTACTACTCGCTCTTTACTGATCGATCTGAATAGGGAGTAGAAAACAAAATATATTGTGATGATTATTCATTTGTCACCGAATAAAGAAGAATACAAAAAAATTCCCTACTATCGTGTTGCCTATTCGTTATTCAAAGAAAAGGCAAAGTAAAATAAAAAATTGAAGAGTGAATTTTTGCCCAAACTTATCATTGGCCGCTCACTTCTGGATATTGCTGGATAATCCTCTAGGCCTAGAAGCCTCTAGAAACCCATTCCAAATGTAATAAACATTTTTAAATTTAAACCATAACTTTTAAAAAAAATATGTAATTGAATAAAAGAAAGAGCACAATTAAATGTATCACAGACGCTCCAATTTATTGTACTGCAGGTTGTACTATAAATCTTACAGAAAATTGGACCAATTTATCGTACAGCGTTTTGCTCACATATGTAACGATAGTCGTGTTCCAGTTGACCACCTCAAGTACTTATAAGTACTTAGGTTGCTTAAATTAATTACTCGTAACTGCTCTTGTATTCTGGCAAGAGCAGTTACGAGTAGTTAAATTTAAGCAAAGACACAAACCCAGACATTTAAATAAACCGTTTAATCGTATGTAAAATTTGCAATTGAATCGTAACTTTTGTTGTACGATAACCCGACACACGTCAATATCGATTCAATAACACTTTCGAGGACATGACGGCAAATGCCGTCAAAAGAAAAAACTTTCGTTTAGGACATGACGGTATATACCGTCATCGAAAATAAGTTGCTTTGGGGCATGACAGTTAGCACAGTCAAAAAAATAGCACTTTTATGTCCTAGCAAAATGTATTGCAATTTTAATTAGGACCCTTTTGTAGAACTTCTTTCGTAATTTTGTTTTGTTCAATATTTTTTTCGTTTCGACGATCACAAAACGGTATGACGGTATATATCGTCATGTCCTAAACGAAAGTTTATTTTGTTGACGGCATTTGCCGTCATGTCCGCGAAAGTGATAATCGGTTTTAGTCATATCGTTAGATTTAACGTAAAGGGTCGTCCAAATGAGACGCAGGAAAATTGAAAATAATTTTGCAAAGACGCAATGTTTGTTTTCTGTCATTTCATGTCATTTTATTAGTTAAAAATATGCCATTTATCGCTGTGGAGTCGAATTCGATTGAAGGCCGTGTTAAAGTTACACGAGAGCACTACACAAATGAGGACGGAAACGCGGTTACCATTAATTCTACGCGATACCATGCAATGATAACAGACTATTTTTTACCCCAGCTTGATGGAATCGAATTGGGTATGTTTATTTTCAGTAAAACGAGAATATCGATGAATTGCAAAGGTTCTTCGAAAATCGTTTAATTTCGCGTCGCGGAAATGTGAATTGATCTGCAAGATCATGCGATTTAACGCCATTAAATTACTTTTTATGGGGATTTTTGAAAAATAAAGTGTACGTTGATAGTCCAGCCACCATCAAAGACCTGAAAAACAAGATCATTGCTGAGATAAATTCCATATAAACATCCCTATTGGAAAATGTCATCAAAAATTTTGACCATCGGATCGACGTCTGTAAATTCAGCCGTGGTAATCATTTGAGTGATGTCATTTTTCATTCATAAATGGCATCGATAAACCTTCCAAAATAAAGTCCCAAACTTGATTCAAAAATAAATATCTGAGGTTTTAGTTTGTGTTTATTTTCCTGCGTCTTAATTGAACAACGCTTCACAATAAATTGTAGCTTCTGTGGCCTCAAAGAATACTTGTATTCTTTAAAGGTACGGCTGGTAACCCAATTCAGAAACGATAACTACAGTTTCATTCAGAAATAATAACTACAGGAAATTATTGTTTGTAAATCTAAAAAACAAACTCTAAATGACAACTATAAAATGCCAACTTTAAATTGACGTTTCTCTGATGTTAGAGCCAGGGTGAAATTTATGAGAAAAATGTACATCTAAAAAACATTCGAGGATTTTGGAGAAAAGAACTCAGTTTTTGATGTACATCAATTTTTTTTTATGTTTTTAGGTGAAAAGAACATTATCACATAAATTTGATTTTCAGAAACTTTGACTAGATTGTTTTGGTGTTTGTTTGTTTGTGTTTATCTTTGCAATATTTCCTGTGGCTCAAGGCACTCCTAACTCTTTCGCAGTTCGCTTATAACGTCCTACCTTACGCAGTATTTTGCCAAATCTAGGACGTACGGCTTATAGACCCGTTTTTGCATAGAACACATGCAGATTGCATTGCTTCATGCCAGCCTATAGTAGTACTGACATGAAAGATGGGTCGGCCCATGGATTCCGTAGTCTCAACAGGGGGTCATAGATGTGTTCATCGTCACCACCGAACGTAATAAGATGATGAAAATCCTTTTGCATCCTGCCCCTATAGGAATTCGAACTGATTTGCTGTTCTAAAGCAAGATTTCTCGCAAAATTTCTGTCTCGAATAAAAGTCTTACAAAATTGATTAAATATTTATTCTCCGAATATAATTCCCACAATTCACAAGTGACCAAACCATTTATTTTTTCCCATGGTCACTATTTTTTTTAAAGTGATTTTAATTGTTGTTGGAAAATAGATAATTTTAAATAACTTCAAAATTGTAAAATCTTCAAGAAAAACCAGATATTCTAATATTACAACATCATTGCGTGATGAAGATTAGTTCTGACTTCTGAAGCAAGTTAGCTTTTCGAATATCGAAACCCTTAGTCATTTTCAATTTCTTATGATGCTCACCTCAGTAACAAATTAAGGCCTCGTTAGAATCTTTATTAACAATCTAAAGGAATGACTGCACTTACAACACGATAATTTTGGCCGTTTTCATTTTATGCAACATTCGTCAAAACTGTAGAATACAAAAATAAGTAAAATTAAAGCAATAAACTTATTAGATTATGTTGACACTAGTTTCAGTGGAGAATAAATTAAAAGGCTGACAGATCTTAAATATCATCACATTAGCAATCAAATATGAGAGATTATAGTTCGTGAAGTTTTAAACTTCATTCAACTTTCCAGTCTAGTCTAGACTATTTCTCGAGCGATGTGTAAATAACATTTGAGGGCCAATCATCGAATAAAAATCTAAAATTAAACTTGCCTCAATAATAAAACATTAATTTCCTTAAAGTAGCTCACACAGCACATGTTTTTATAGAAAACAGCTAAATTATACAAATCCCCAGTAATAATTTAATGGCGGCTATCCCCGCACATCACACAGTTCCTGTATTTTTATTTACTATTTACATACATTTTCATTACATAGAAATTTACTCACTACTAACAGTTGCTTAACAATTTATAGGTTGTATATAAATAGAAATTATTATAATTACCATTATAATCCATTTAATTATTCCACTTTCATTCAAAATATTTAGATTTTATGTGACCGATTAGAAAAAGAACTCTGTAAAAACAAGCATCTGTCAAAACTAAACAAAACAAAATAAAAAAATTCCCAGTAGTAAGCGAAATTGCTGAATACATAAAAAAAACTGTACTTCCATTTAAATCCACGCAGATGTCGTAATAGGTAATAACAATAATATAAGGTGACGTCATCATTTTTTGTACGATATAATCAAACTTTCTGTTCACAAATTTTATTCCCGCAATTTTTAGTTTTTATTAGTTTTTTATTATTTAAACAGAATTAAAAGTTGACACTTACTTGGATGCTAGAACCCGTCGATGGTATTAATTGTACTATATTTGCTCCTGATGATAATACAGCTGTTGTACCATTATCAGCTGGTGAAGCTGATGGGCCACTTAATGGATCCATACTTGAATTACCATTCTCCTCTACCATCGCACTATCCATATCACACTTGACACGACAAAACCGTAAAAAATTATTTTTATCAATTTTTATTTTTTTTTAATAAAACTAGGTATTAAACGAACAACTTGTCAGACACTATGATTATTCTTTTAACTTTTAAATTCTATTAATTTGTTTTTTTTTTATTATAATTAAAAACAAATTTCCAATTAGAATATAAAAATGTTGATAATTTAAAAACTTTTGAGGTTATAATCCCATAATTTTATCATCTGTGCTTGTAGGTATATCTCGGGAGATGTATTTTCACACTAAAAAAAAACAAAAAAAAAATTGTTTTTCCACATTTAACAAAAACACAACATAACAATTAACTATTTACAAAAAAAAAAAAAAATTTAATAAACAAACAATAATTTTTTTTTGTTTATATTTTTATCAATAAAAAAATTCGTATATTTTACGTAAAAACTATTTGACGCCATATTCGTTTTCTTAAATGTCATTTTGAATGAAATGGAAAAAAAAATGAAAAATTTATAAAAAAAAATTAGAAAAATTACGCCACAAATATTTGTTTTGTTATTACGTATTGTTACAATTTCGAATAGTAATTTACACAATAATTATAGTTTTCCCAATTAGTTTTGTATTCAATTGTTTTACAAATAAAAAAAAATAAAAAAAAAAACAAAAAATTTCCCTCTTAAAATTGCTATTTTTTACACACAATTTATATAAAAACATAAAAAAATATTAAAATGTCATTTTAATTTATTGAATAAAATCGTTTATTACTTAGCTAACTGTTCATTTAAATTATTTGCATGAAAAAAATTATAAAAAATATGTAATTAAATTACAAAAATAAAAATAAAAAAAAAAATATTTTTTAAAAAATTTATAAATTTTTTTTTTATTTATTACAAAAGTACTTACCAGTTACGTATTTATCGTCACACAGGCTACCTAAACCTCTCGGTATGGGTAAATACTAAATACGTAAAAGCCACGTCAAATTATTATGATTATTGCACACATATGTAATAAAAAAAGAAAAGACAAAATTGTATATAGACGAAGTACATATACGTATACGTATTATACACGCCATACATAAACGTAAACGTCGTTCGTCGTCACTTTTCGTAGAAATACTAGAATTCATCTACAATCTGTCGTCTCCTTGGTTTTTAATTTTATCCCCCCATTTATTTTTTTTTTTTAAGATAAAAATTTACTATAGATTTCCAAATAACTCACATATTTTTCAAAATTAATTTTCTTTAAATTTAAAAATAATTGATGTTGGCATTTTGTTTAATTTGTTTAAATATATTTCAGGGTTATGCAACAATTGTTTCCATATAGTATATGCGTGGATGGTCTCCATTTTTGGAAAATGTGTGCGGATCCTTAACATTGCAATAGTGGATCGAATTTGCATGCTAAATTTCCATTTTGACCTAACAACTTCGCACTCTAAGGTGGTCATGTACGGAAAATGAGCGTTATGAAAACAAACCCAAATTTTTGAGCTTACTGCTCACAAACTAGCATATTCATCAACGTTAACTACATCAGAGGGTAACTACGGTCCTCGACTCATACAAGACTTTATAATATGCTCTTATGTAAGCTTAAAAATAGGGGGCGCTCAAGTCTCCGCGTCTATCGATTTCAATGTTTCTGGTGTTAATCTACCCGCAGGTTAACTGGCAATCGAATACAAGTATGACTACGTAACGGACAAATTTGCAAAATGTGTTCAGAAAATTGATTCTCTGCATGTAGCTCGGCGATTGATTTAATAATCGCCATTTATATTACAGACATGACGGGACGGAGACGAAGGTGTCGAAAAAATTTCCAAAATCGGACCATCTATTGTGTTCAGAACTGTACATAATAAAATAATAGGTTCCGATGCCGTGCATCTCTTCTAAAGCAATCGAGATGTAGGTATTTCGAGATTGACATTATGATGCGTTACACGACGATCAAGGAGAAAACCGAAAGCCGCTGCAGACTGCACACAGATGTGACAGATGGATTGGTGAAGAACCAGCGAGAAAAATGGAAAAAATAACGTTTCACTTTTAACCATGTAAGAAGGTGCATAAGAGGCGACAAAGATAATGCTTCACATAAATTGTTGACCAACTTAAAGAGAAAAGTCTCATCAAGTAAAAGTCTTCTAGCTTTAAATGACTAGAATTTAAACATTTTAATTCAATCGACAAAGGTAGACTGCTGAATGGTATATATTTATGCATTAAGAAGGTGGTAAATTTACGCTATACTCTCTCTATTTGGGTTTTATAAACTCCATACAATGGATTCCATATCTCACTAAATAACTATAGACTTTGGTATAAAGCAATAAAACATAAGGATCGTGAAACTCCTTACCAAGCCGAAAAATATATAATTATAAACCTTTTAAGCACTTTAGAACAAGCTGCAGTGATAAGAACGTCAAATTTTAATTTAGGGCTAAAAATTATGCGTGTAGGTTAGTAATTTCACTAACTCTTTCCAAAAGCACATCATTTATTTTATAGGAAAACTCCAATTGGTATTCCACAACACATTTTTTATATTAAGTTTCAAATGATTTAAATTCGACCACGAAGCTTTTCTAGATCAGATTGAAGCTTAATACAATCATCGTTAGTTTGAATGCGCGTAAAGATTTGCAAGACATCAGTGTAAAATAAATATCTACAAGTTAGAATGTCTGGCATTTAGCCAAAATGGATCTTGATAGCAAACCAATTTTAACTTGTTGTATTCGCTCCGTTAGATATGACCCTAACCAAGTGAGAATTTGTATGGTAAAACTAATACGTGAGATACCGTATCGAAACCTTTTTTGAAGTCGGTGTAAAAATAATCAACTTGACTACCATTAAATTTTAAGCACTAGAACATTTACGGAAAAAAACATGATGCGAGGGACTAATTGAGCTTGTAATTTCACTGAACTTTATTCCGTATACAAATTTTTCAAAAATCTGGTAGAAACCGTTTTATATTGAAATTGGCCTATAATTTTGGATGTAACTAGCATCATGGTTTGACTTGATAACGCCTTTAAATTTACACGAAATGTTGCCCTTGGTCGTGGGTAATTACTCATCAACTGTAAGCATTACCTTTAATTTAATTGTATTGTGACGATTTAGGCAATTATATGACAAGTTTAGCGATAGCTCAGACGGTTGGCGCATGGGACTATGAACATAAAGGTCTCGATGGTTAAATGATTGTCGGTGCCCATGTTTTTATTACAATTATTTATTTTGGACATCGAAACATAATGATACACCACCAATAAATTCATAATGATCCAGGAAAAACAAGAACGTCCCAAATGTAGCGTAAAAAGTAAGACATGGTTTAGTGATTGAAGCATAAAATAAACAACAACACAAATAGATAGATAGATACACACCGCCCATAAACGATATTTCCAGATGATTATGGGTTATAAACAGAATACCCAAAAATGAAGATGATTTATGACACGCAATAAAGGAAATTTCGAGAGCAGTGTCAAATTGGTATACATATAAACACGACCGATGGCAAGCAGAGAGCAATTTTTGGTTTACTTTAAATCATTAAGCAAGGAAAAAAATCTGTTGTCAGAGCCCCCACTAATGGCAAGAGGACAGATTTAAATAGTGAAGTCAAAGGAAATATGAAAGTGTATAGAAGTACAGCGAAATAAAGTTAAGTCAAGTGACATAAAAGTACACAGCGTTTTTAATTGCAAAATTCAGATGAACTCAGAAGCCCAGTTCGTAACAGTATGATTTCTTAGATTGGTCCTTAGGCTTCATGCCTCATTCGATTTCGAGCGATTTAAATGCTTGAATCACTGTAGTGAGAGAATAGCTCGTCCGATCGGAGCAATTCTGGTCAGCACCTTTTTAAATACCAAGCGAGAAATGAATTTTAAGACCGTCATTCATAGAGATTAAATCAACAAAATTATATATCTACAAGTTTTATTAGAATGAATAAAATTATCTTCATGCAGATAACTATGCGGAGAATAGATCGCGCATAGACGACACCGATCAGGCCTCACTGCAAAACAGAAATATCACACATTGGTACGAATTCTTTCAGTTGACCTAATATGACAAAATAAAGTACCGCAACTCAACAAACGGGGTAAACCCTCCTCAGCTTGGGTTCCTAATCACTAGCGAATCGTCAACATTACAATTGCATAGACCAAAACGTTAGAAACCTAGTTAAGAGAAATAGTTTACAAATAAAACGTGCAGCAGTCTGAAAATCCAATTCCATACCCAACTCTGAATGCGTTTCTTAAATGAATAATATAGTACACTTAGGCCAATGCAGCAGGTGGTGTGACCATCTACAGAAGCATTGTAGCGAAATTTACATAAAGACGTTTAAAATTAACGTTTCACGACAAAGCTATGCATTGATCATTTGGAGATGTCTGTCTGGCAGAAGTATGCTGCGGGTACTATGAATTAAATTTAAAATTTGTTTTAGAGTAATTTTTAAAATAATTTCATTGAGTGCCATTTAATTTTATTTATTTAAATATTTATTATTGATTTCTTCCTTCTTCGGGTTCTAAATTTCTACTGATTTTGGATAATATTTAAAATTTCCTTTTAATTCCTCAAAGTTCCTTTGATCGAACTGAAGGGAGAATTTGTTACGCCTTGAATATTGCGGCTGTGCCATTGATGTAACCCACAATAATTTTATTTAAAATATTACAGATAATAATAAAAAGTATTACATTACATTATCTTGTAACTCAAATTATTTGTTTAAAACCCATGAGTTCTGCACTCCAAAAAATTAGCAAGAATACCAATAGTTTATTCGTTCTAAATACAGTTTAAAAAATAATTCTTGCTTTAAAACTATAAGATCCTTCAAAATTTAGAATAACTGTGCATCTTTGGAAGTCAAATATTTATTTTTAAGTTCAGCCATGAAGTCTAGTGACAAAGTCAGTTTTATTGGTTCGTAGCAAATAAATGGAAAATGCACAAGACCTGCATAATTTAATTTATCAAAATCTATAAAGAAGGAGATTGCAACCCACGTGAAGAATATCTTAATTATTTCTACCTAATCCGACAAAATTAATTCTAAATATGATTTCTTCTTCTTGTTATCAACATTCAAATTAATTAAAACAATAAAAATAAAATTTCAATGTTTTATATCCCTGTCTCATTCATCGCTCTATTCGAATCCATCCACTTTACCCCTTGATAATTCAAAAGCCCGCGTACACATACAGCTACACAAAAATTACACAAACGTAAAACGACACAAAATCCAGCAACAAAATTATTAAATGAATGAGATAACAAAAAAAAAAGAAAAAATACAAACATACGAAATTTTATAAAAATGACGTAATCATATGAATCACTCACTATACAGTTTTTTTTAACAAAAACATTTTTTTGCAATAATTTATCGTGTTTTAAATTATTAGATCTAATATTTATATTAGAAAAGGAATAAAAAAATTTAATTTTAAAACATGGGAATTCAAAATATGTGTATTATTGTACCGTACAATTCTATACTGTGTAATTATAATATGACCTTCGATTATTCGTTTTTTGCTTCTTATGTACTTACTCATGGCTGTGTGTTTTAGTTTTACATTTTCTGTAAAGGAAAGCAACAATGGTTACGTCATCCGATGTCGTATACACACCGAAATAACATAAAGATGACGTTATGTTTTTCGGTTATGATTACCATTCCCAATTTACTTGATTTGATTTTTATTTTCTATCTATAATACATTATTGTCGCGTAACTGGAGTACAAACACAAAGTAGTGTGGAAACTTTTGCGTGTTGTGTATATAGATAGATAGATATAGGGTGGGTCATAAAGTTTGAGGGGTTGGATTTGTTTTTTGATGGAACGCATTTGTTATGGGTGTAATATTTTGCACAAGGTGTTATTATGGGTAGCGATTTTTAAATCGAGTTTGGCAAATTCCGTCACGTTTCAAGGTAATAAAGAGTGGGTGATAGATATAATGTAGATATCCAAAAAATTAAATTTACCAACCAAACAAAATATTTAAATTCGCCTAACATTTTTATTCAAACTTAACAACTTTTGAAGTGGGAGTGGAACGCTTCTTTCGTAGTACTTTACCCATCGGCTGTTGAAAACTTTCATACCGTTGATATACATGATAACCACGTACAACAGTCGCATGTACCACCCCCTTCAACGTTTTGTCCATATACGGATTAGCTTTATTCTTAAACTGGACAATATCCGGTGTAATCGTAAACGTCTCCTCCGGATCCCAGACACAAAAATCAGCATCATAACCCTCCTCCAATTTACCTTTTAAATTCTGGAGGCCAACCAATTTCGCCGGCTCCTCGCATAAATAGTGTAAAACATCTTGCAGACCAAGTCCATATTTCTGACACTGTGTCCAAAACAGTGATAAACCAAATTGTACGGATGAAATACCACCCCATGCTTTCATAAAATCACCCCGCCCCTTACCATAATTCAAACATTTGAGACCCGGTGTACACGGTGAATGATCCGAAACGACTAAATCGATTGTTTTATCGAGTACACCCTGCCACAATTTTTCACGATTATCAGCGGTACGAATTGGTGGTGCACATTTGTATTCCGTGTGCGCATCAGGAATTTCTTCGGATGCAATCGACAAATAGTGATGGCATGTTTCAACGGTTATTTGGCGTCCCTCATTTTTGGCTTCACGAATTAGTGGCAGCACCTCAGCGGATGATAAATGCACAATATGAAGTCGTGTATTATATTTTCTGGAAAGTTTTGTAATCATTTGGAATGCATTGATCTCCATCGATGCTGGCCTACTTTCTAGATATGTATTATACTTTTTCGGTTCATCGGCATCATTCGATTCATTGGCGCTTGCATCACATTCTAATTCGGCGTGGAACTAAAATAGCCAAATTTATAGAATTATACTTTATATAAAATCTTATTTACTTACAGCTAATACAGTTCCGGTATTTTCCAATTTCCCTAGTGCCACATGCAATTGATTTTCGGTCACATTTGGAAATTCATCCACTCCGCTTGGACACAAAAAACATTTAAATCCCACCACCCCATTTCGTACCAAATCACGTAAATCCTTTTCATTGCCAGGAATGACGCCACCCCAAAACGCTACATCAATGAATAGTTTACCTTGGGTTGCTTTAATTTTTTCGTTTAGATTGTCAACGGTTGTAGTTGGTGGAATGGCATTTAGAGGCATATCAACAATGGTTGTAAAACCACCAGCGGCGGCTGCTTTTGTAGCGGTAGTAAATCCTTCCCAATCAGTGCGACCTGGTTCATTTATGTGCACATGTGAGTCAATGAGGCCAGGCATAAGGACTAGGTTGCCAAAATCGATTACCTATATGAAAGCAATAAAACAATAAAATTTTTGAAACCACAACTATCAATTTCAAAAAGTCTGAGTTTTTGTCTTGTCGCAAAAAAAGCATTTCTCGCTATCTACATTCGAGGAAGCGTTCGAGGAAACCTGAAAACATCCATTTATTGAATGGTTAATCTTTAGGTCTGCGCAGAAAACTGTAAAATTGCGTCCAAGTTGAACAAAATGCTTATTCGATTTCGATCGAAAAGAGTTATAAAAGGAGTTTAAGGCAAGCTCACAGATCATTGTGGATTAACTTCTGTGAGGAAAATAACAGCCTCTCGGCTGTAACTAGACTTAGTAAAGCTTTGGTTGACACTGCTGTTTGCATACTTAAAGCTCTTCGTCTACCAAATGGTCAACTCACCTCATCCAATCGAGTGGTTGTTGCTGCCTTTATTGCTTCCGAGCCCACTAACTTGTCTATTAAAATCCTTAATTGGGCTTTAGGTCACTAGTTGATCACGCACGACGTTCTGCGTTGGCGTCTGTATTTATTCGTCTCTATATTCAAGAGCATTTACTTCATCTACTCCAAGGGTGCGTTGCATTTAGCATTGTTCCACAATGCTGGAGCAAAATTATATATTTTACTCCCGAAGGCTGGCAAATCTGATTATACGAACCTTAAGTCAATTCGCCCTGTTAGTCTGCCTTCAACTTTTCTTAAGACTTGACACTCAGTAACATTCAACATATGCTTATACCTATAGAGTTGGTAAGTCCTGTGACACTGCTCTACATGAACTTGTCAGTAAGATTGAAAGGTCCTTAAATATTAAAGAGCTTCTTTGTGAGTACCTTTTTGGAGGGTTGGTATCGTTATTCAAAATAAAAAATCCCAAAAAATCAAGTTTTTTAAATATAAAAATGTTTTAAATATTATTTTAATTCGTTTTATACCTTAAAAAATGGGGAATGCCGCCCGAAACCCTTGCTTTGACGATTTTTTTTAAAATATAACATTCATAGAATTTGGAGCATTTTTGAAAAAATTGTACTTACTAAAATAGAGAACTCCCCAAAGCTGCTTAGCATTGGACCCTTTGCGCAAGCATGACAGAAAAACGTCAGAAAAATTTCAGAAATATTTACGTTTGCATTTATAGTGAGACGCGCTAGCTCATTTTGAAGAGAATCCATTGAGGTTGCATTTTTACATCTATGGTAGAAGACATGATCATAGATAGTCGACGTGATAAACAACCCTTCGAGACTCGTTACTCGTGATAAAGTAACAAACACAAGTTGTTGACTGTATTTTTTATCGTAACAGTATACATACAATCTCGTTATACATAAGTACGTTATAAGTTGAGATTTTACGAGAAATGGGCATCAAACATCGTTCGATATTCTTTTTCTGCACCCATCCAGCTTTAAGTTGCCTAACCTTCTTGCCAATTTGTGAATTTGAACCGAAATCCATCCAGCGTCATTTGACATTTTGATTGTTGACGTGTTCATCGTTCTCGTTCCCCTCGTCAGGATCGCTCTGTTCGATATACCTCAGACAACCAATAGTTCCATTCGCCAGTCCATCTATCACGTCGACATTGGTTTTGATCCAGTACGGCCGACATATGACAAGTGGAAGTTCGTACGGCAAACCATTTGTGTTCACTAGGCCCATTTTATGGATGTTTTGACGGACGAATGCTAACTGCTCGGCAGTATCGCAGCCGATAAAGACATCTGTCACAATGGATATGAATGTGATTTTGTCCTGCGTATTGAGAGCATCTAGATTATAAATATTGACGTCGTTGTTGCCATGAGTAAAGAAACGTAACTCAATAACTTGCTGTTCAGACAGACTGATCATGCTTTTGATTAGAGCGAATTTTTGTGAGCACTCGAGAAAATGCGGCATTGATTGTCGATTGACTTTATTTAGTTCATAAAATTGGAGCCCCCGCCACAGTATAGGACCAACAATGGATTGCTTGAAAATCGAAGTTACGTTGACTGGAGGTAGCTGTCTTAAATCACTGATTAGAAACACGTCCTTTCCACCACTAAAAGGAGCATTAGGTTACGTGATTTGCTTGAGTCGCGAGTCGACCTGTTGTAAAAGTTCCGCTTACATCATGCTCACTTCATCGATAATAGTAGCGCGAACATACTTAAAGAGAGATCGAAACTGTAGACAACTTCAATTCGAAAAAAGCATCTTTTTAAGAGCGGTGTGGACAGTCGTGCCGTCGATGGCTACAGCCGCCTTGCCCGTTGAAGCGCATGTAATAAATGAATTACAAAAACTATCACTTTTCGTAAAGCGGTTGAAAATGTCCATTAGCAGCCACATTACAAATGTTTTACCGCAACCTGCGGGGCAGGTTAAAAAGATTTATGGTACCGCATTCAAGACTCTTACGTTGGTTTATTTCATTGGCTGAGCGCATGAGTTTAATAAATTCTTCATTCGGCATAGCGATCACTGGACGGAGACGATTCAGTGTGGCCAACCTCAGTTCGTCGTTCATTTCGCATTTGGATTAGCATAAAAATCGATAAATGGGTCACATTAAGGCAATTGTTCTGATAGTAGACTAGTCAAGTCATTGACTAATTCACTGTCTGGATTTTCATCATCCATACACAATTGTTGACAGATATCCATAGTTTTCGCAATGTCTAGGTCCGACTCAAACTCCTTACTGCGTTCAAACATGAACATTTCATTGTCGTCATACAGTTTTATGAACCGCAGCTGAGCGAGAATCTCTACTTCTTCATCACGAAATCGCAGATGCAAGGTAACCATTTCTCGCTTGTAATTATGCAGCTCTATACCAATATCATAGTTTCGATACAGCCTGTGCTAGAGTCAGATTTTCGAGATCGCCTGGTCTCTTTTGACATTTATAAAATCAATTATTTTGCCACACCTCGGTTGACTCCTCGGCTATGTCTTCGATTTCCATTTGTGTTCTTGTTTTTCTCGCGTGATAACGTTCTACTGGCTAAAAAATTAGAATATAGAGTACGGCTGAAAAACACATAGGCATTGGTGGGCGCAGCAAGTACTACGCCGCCTCCCGACTTCTAATCTCGACTGTGTTGAACATATCGACACTTAGTTTTCGATTCACCTCCACGATATCGAATTCGAGATGTTCGTTCATGGTCTGTATAATTTTGCGTTGAAGATTGCTAATTCCCCTAATTGTCTTATTACGACGTATTCTTCAATGATAAATTGTATATCTGTATTTGAGCCAAGTACTTTGAGAATCAATGGATTGAAAGGATTAATCCATTTATTAGCTGGTTCTCCTCCTTCGGTTTTGAGATACTAGCCCGCAGTACGTCCAGGTAAAATTCATCTGAATGTATACCGTGTTCTCGGAAGCAGTGATCGATATCGGTGTAATCGTTCTCTTTAAGCGCTTTCCACAAGCGGCTATATACGTTACCATATGGTTTTGTTGCGCATCAGTTTTGTCCATAGGCACCAGAACGACTGACGAAAACGTTCTCGGGGGCGTCATTGAGACAGATTAGCATATGTGCGTGTGGACTGCCACTATGGAATATCAGTTTTTGATTGCAAAATTTAAATGATCACATGCACAAGCTTATGAAAATATAGGGCACATGTTACCGGATCTTCATTAACAAGTGACGCTTTAATATTGTAATGAAGATCACGGAAAGCGTTACCATTAATATCTACTTCATTACTTTTAAATTTGTAGAGCAAGTTCATTAGATTTGGCCATCCGATCTCATTGGCGCTCATGGTGAGGCAAAATGTTGGCTTACCAAGTTGTCGAATCATGGCAAATAGGTCCCGCTTTCTTTGTGTCCAATAGTGCATCGAATTGCGAATTGATATTTTCGAAGCACATTAATGAAGTCTACAGACTCGATTTGTGCTCGGGTTACCTTGGTGTCCTTACTGATAAATATGAAAGCTATCGTAAGTAGTGATGTGCTAAATCAATCTTTTTTGTTCTGTTTTGTTTATTTTCTCAAGTTCTCAGTTTAGGGGTGGTTGAATCCAAAAATTGTTGACAGTGCGATTCACAAGCCCCACCAAATTATTTTTAATTTATTTCCCTACACCATATTCTTTTCTTTTTATTTTGATTTTTTTTTTCATTTACAAAGCCAAAATAATAGCTACACAAGCTGTACTTTTATCTAACATGGTTCAAAGTAGACTAGTAACCTAAAAATAAATATTTTTGACATTTAAGTGTATTGTCAATAGTATTGATCGTCTGAGAGTGATAGTTTTTTAAACATTGACAATATTATATTGGCAATACCTACTTATTGAAGATCTGAGGTCCGCATTATTTTTAAACGGATATCACAAAAATACTGAGAATTCTCCTAGAATATAGTAAAGGTTCGGTCTATATAATGAAACATTGAAACTACAACTTGATTTGATAATTGACGGAATTATTAATTATCTCTTTTCTCTAGTTCTTGAATCTGCAGTATCAATTATGCAATCTTATGTATTTGCTGTATTAAGAACTCTATTCAACCTAAATGATAAATTGATGAAAATGCTATAATTATAGAAATTGATGAAAATGATATAATAGCTGAATTATATTATAGCTGATTTACATTTAATCTTTTGCTCTTTTCTAAAAGACAAAAGATGTACGATTTAAAATGCATTTTTGTATAATCTCCTTGTATTTAAATGGGGAGGAATACTCAAAAGAGTATGATTCAATACGGTTAACAACTATTAACTGCAACATACAACTTTTTTGGTGAAAAAGAATGGAAAAATCTGAAAAAGATGACCTGGGGCTACTGGGGTTACTATTTCCGACGGCGAGCGTTTTATATTAGAAGGTACAAGAAGAAAACGGTGGGCTGTGTTTCGTGATAACGTTTATAGATGTTGAGATGAATTATTTTAATTTGATAATCCGCTACAGTTTCTTTACTCACAAATTAAGCTTAGAATTGCTCCGATCAGATGACGCGTTCTCCCGTTATACAGTGTTCTCAATAATTGAAAATTGATATTTTGTAGTTTGTAATTTTAATTAAAATGTATATGGAGATTAACTATTTTAATTTAAAATAAATTAACCATCACTGTTTCTTTACGCAAAAATTGATACCAGAATTTCGCCGATAGGATGAGCCATTCTCTCGCTATAGTGGTGCAAGCATTTAAATCGCGCGATATCAGTAAAGGCCGGTATTCACGTACAATTAAATTACGCAATATAATTGTGTGACGTCAATATTGCACAATAAAATACAATTTTTTTAATGCAAATTGAGTATATTGTGCAATGTTCTGACGTCATACAATTATATTGCGCAATTTAACTGTACGTGAATATACCGGCCTTAACATATTATCACGTCAAAATGAGACAGAGACATATTTAAAGTGTATTTTGTTGACAAAATTACAACAACAATTGCATTGGATATAAAGCGCCGCATGATTTAAATAAAGCCGAAAAAATGTTTCTTTATTTAAATCGTAGTAGGTTTTAGGAAAGAATAGGACAAAAAATAAATCAAAACTATTGGTTAAATTTTTCTCAACAAAATACCGCTATTAGGCCCGTTGTACATTTCAGCTAAGCTAAGCTATAAAACATATCTTAGTTTAGCTTAGTTTAGTTCGCTAGCTCGACATCCGCACATTTGAGCTAATAAATTGGTTCACACATCCTTATACTCCTATATTTTATTTGTGACGCACCCATTAGGTTACTTCAAATTAATTCTGTCCATCGAAAATACGACATAATAATGTCTGCAGATGAATTAGAAAAAATTATAGAAAATAAACTTTATTATCTATATGATAAATATGTTTAAGAAATTTTTGCTTTATTATTATATATTTAAAATGTCTTCCTTTCGTATAGAATATTTTGACAGAATGAAATTTAAATAACATTGTATGTGCGTCAAAAATAAAGTATAGGAAAATGTCATTGTATATGTGAGAAACGTAGCTGAAAATTGTAAGGCGAAGACAACTCGAGCTATGTTTATTTTCATAGCTGAAAACAGTACAACATAGTTTGCTTAGCTTAGCTCATGTGTGCAACGATTCATTAAAACCCTTTATTTACAAACAGAGCTATGAACATAGCTCAAATCGTTTAGCTTAGCTTAGCTGAAATGTACAACGGGCCTTAGGGATTTTCCCAAATAGAATTCCAACGCTTGCTGACTGGAGGCTAAAATATTTCGTATGTAGTTTTATATGGTAAACGTAAAACATGTGTTTGAATGTTTCAATAAATTATTAATATTGACTAAATTAATTTTAAAATTTGATGTTTATTATTAATCGCAACATACTCATCTTTATTAATCATAAAAAAAAGTAGGGGGACATCCACTAATTTAGACAAGAAACTTGTATTTGTAAACATGATTTTACTTGTTTTTGCATGTAATAAAAAAAAAAAGTAGTAAGCGCTGCCCAAGCGTGGGGACAAATGAACTAAAATCGATTTTGGGAAAATCCCTAATACTCAAAATTTCATTTTTGTCTTTCAAAATGTTACTAGGATTCTATAAATTTTGGTGCAACACGGTGCAACTTTATCGCCAAAAAAAACAGTTGAGCATTGCTGGAAATAGCATTAAATAAAACTTTTTGAGTATGCCTCTTCATTTTAATGCAAGGAAATCATACAAAAACGCATCTTGGTATCGTACATCTTTTCTCTTTTGAAGCAAAAGATTAAATGTAAATTAACTTCAACTTAATAGCTGATTTACATTTAATCTTTTGTTCTCTTTCTTGCATTAAAATGAAGGAACATACTCAAAAAGTGTTATTCAATAATCAATACTATTTATATCATTGCTTAACTTTTTTGGCGAAAATAAATGAAAAAATCAATAAATGGCATTGCCGGCTCGAGGTGTGATCGAGGTGGGCGGCCGCGCAGGGGGTAACACTTTTAGGGGCGCAAATGTATTTTACACTCAAATGGAACTTATTTAATGTTAAATATAAAATAAGAATATTTTTTATCATCCTGTATTGCATTCTTCTTCTCAGTCACATAAATATTTTGTATGTGTCCGTAGTCCGTGTGTTTTTTGGTCATAGTTTAATTATGTTAGCGGGAGAGTTTCCTCTCTGAACGGTTGTCTCTTATCTGTAGAAGCATACTTGTATCATACCATCTCATCTTACATTTCTCAGACAATATTAGTATTTTTCAAAAGCAAATAAAAACAAAAACTTGGGATTGTGTGGCTATAAGTATTAATTAGCCTGTTCACACCGTGTATATACAGCGCATCGCAACACTTCCTCGTTTCATACCTCTTTACCCGCAAACTTTGATGGAGGGGTAATTTTTGTGTTGCATCGGTTCAACAAAAATTGTATGTGGTGAACGAATTGCAACTCACTAACACAAACAAAAAAACAATCAAAATGTTCTGTGTTACTTATAAATAACAACAGTTGGCGCAACACAGTGTGAACGCGCGACTCTTGCAGTGTTGCGATACGCTGAATACATGGTGTGAATAATTAGTTGTTTGTGGAATTTGTCAAAAGTTTCTTCGATTGAAAATTCTAATGAAAGCGCTTCAATAGCAGATCACTTAATTTCTCTGTTTGTATCCGACCAAATAAATGTTGAGAATTTCGCAAACTGAGACTTAATAAATTTTTCAGATCCAGCTTGATGGTCTAAAACCATTAACTAATCTCTTTATCTTGCGCAAAATAATATAGCATTCCGCGGTTCTTCTGATATAAGTTAAATACCAAGAATAACTGAAAATATTTAGGCCTGATTGAGTTCGTCTAATGCTCATAAACGAGTATCTTTTCATTATTGTGGAAAAAATATTGTAAACGAAATTATTGAATTGATGGCTGAAAGTCAGTCTAAAAAATAATTTCATGTATTCACAATGCAAAATATTTTTCTATCATCGCTAACTGTACTCCGGACATCAGCCATGTAGTTCAATTATCTCTCAGTTATTCACTAAAACCAACAAAATAAAATTATAGTGTCTACTATTAATCTCGAATTTATCTAATCTCCTTCTAACCAATTCCCTACTTTAACATCCTTACATTAAGTACTCCCTCTTTTCAGCCTATGCAGTTCCAATAAAATATTGAAAAAAAAAAAAAAAAAAAAACAGGAGCGTTCCAACAATTCTCGCGCACGGCGCTCAAAGGTCTGGAGCCGGCGCTGATAAAAGGTGAACCAGCTTATGTTGCATCAAAATTTGTAAAATCAGTAACACTTTGAATAGAAATATTGAAATTTTGAATATGTCTGTCTCATTTGTACATATATACATACATGTAAAAGTAGATACGTATTATGGTAGTGAAATAATTTATACAAATGAACCAATTCTACTTAAAGTAAATGAATCCCCATTACAATTTTTTATTAATGATATTTAATCATTGCAATGGCAATAATGTTATTAACAATCACCAAAACTGCAACCCTTATTACAAATTCTGAAAATCCATTGCAATAGTCCTTCATCTAAATCTTGAGCGGATACTCTGAGGAAAAAAATTTATAAGCAGCAACATAGATATTATCGTAGAGAAATTCTACAAAATCATATTTAAGGGCGAATAATTATTTGTTGCCAAATCGAACTATTCTCCAAAACTTATCAATCGTAATCGTTTTAGTAAACTTATCAATCGTAAGAACAAGAAAGACAAAGCTTACAATAAAAATCTCAAATTTTATTTCGAAGAAAGTAAACAGAAATTCACTGTGTGTAACCAAAGTTACTTTGAGATAAGGTATAACAGTTACATTAGCCATATTAAAGAAAAACTGAGAAAGGAACGTAAAGATTTTTTAAAGAAAAATATGAAATTAATGCCCACCCAGCGTGTATGTCATTCAAGAAACGTAAATCTGTCTACCCGCAGGTTATATCAATTATGCTTACATTAATAGTATGAAGATCCAAACAATGGTGAAAACAACGTAACCATACCATATACTAACACGGATTGAAACCGAGGATATTCATCCAGCTGTAGAAGTATTCGGAGATAGATGTGGTCTTGATGGCATTCCAGTTTCATTGTGTCTTCTATTTAATCAATCAATAAAACCAGGAGAATTTTTAATGAAATGAACAGTAGCCAGAGTGATACCAATTACCAAAACTAGATTACATCGATATCTGCAATACCCTAATTATTTGAATTGGATCGATATCTTCAATGCCCTAATTATTTGGACGAACCTGTATCATACTGTACGTCAGAGCTCAGCTTGATTAAGATGACAATGTATTGGGTCCCTTTTACGACAAACCCATCCGAAACATTGAGAGTCTCAAAAAAAGTGTATATACACAATATAAAGTGGAAAGACGAATGGGGTTAAAACCAAGATTTACCGTACCTGCAGCGATTACCAACATAAATTTAAACCGATGTAATAAAGTTTACGTAAAAAATTAGTATACCCGGCGGTGGGCCCGGCGTCAAAAATTCAATAAATTACCGTTAGATCCTGCTTAATGCTTGGTTGTACACTCAAAATTAATCAATCATAAATGAACCGTTTGAGAGCATTAAAACTATTCAAAGGTTAAATATATTAACTTTTCAAAATGCAAATAAAATCGACGGTCAACTGTCACAATTTATTAAAAATCAATCATTTAATGCATACATACAAATAATAAAACTTACTTCACTCGATTCATTACTGTACATCCATGAATTTAACTCCTCTTGCGTACGAAATATTTTCGTTATAATTCCATCGGTTGCCGATACCAATATACCACCATTTACAAATTTGTTATCAAGAAATATCCGTTTACAGACAAATAATACATCCATATTTTGCAATTAAAAAAACAGTTATACGTTACGTGCACTTTAACAAAAAAAAGTTTAATTGATTATATGCGAAACCAAACCAGTAAAAAAAAAACAGAAACAATTTAGAAAATGCGTGCGTCGTCACAAGAAAAGTTTATAATTAGAACTGAAGAATTTTTCTTTTATATTCTGCTCGATACGAGAATTTTCGTCAGACTGAGAAACTACTTGTTGCTACTACCTATTCGAAGTTAATCGCGATGATTGTGTCGCGTTTTTTTTTTTTTGTATGAATCTTTACACTGAGCGAGTAATTTGATTGCCTATCATTATTAAACAATTTATCGTTACACAAATGTTTGTTAGTCGATTAGAAGTGTTTTGTTTGTTTTCTATTTTTTTTTTATATTTTTAGAACATAGGCGGTTTAGAAATATAATGGCGGAGATTCAAAGTTTGTATAATTTATAAGCTTATTTGTTGTAAACACTGTATTGTTATATGATACCTACTTAAGCTCAAGTTTGTGCTAAATAAGATTTTGTAAAATCAAAATAAAAAAATGCAGCCTTCTTATACGTTTATAATAGGCTGATACATATTTACCCACTGATTTCTCCAATTCCCAAAAATTCGATTTAATAATGACAACTATAATTCAAAACACGCCACAGTTCACATCCTCTAAATATATGTAATTACAATAATTAGACCAAATAATGTAATTAACCATAAAATTACATTATTTTAAAATAATTGGTCGATAATTGAATGAAGCGCACAACACATTTCCGCTTCTATTAATTACATGTCAATCGCGTGCCACTGATTACGAAATAAATTGATAAGAATTTAAAAAAATGTTCACCTTGACTATCAATCGATCAACCCAATTGATCGGAACATGCATTTTGAAGTTCAATAGAGATTATCTCAAGTTCATTACTAAAATATGTATATGTACATACTTAGTTGATTGAAATAATTAATGTTAATTCGATTAATTGTAATTATTGCAAATGTATTAATTGATTTTTATAAGAAGATAATTGAAAAGGTGACGAAACCTTAATTAGACTAATACAATATTATATTTCATACTTAAATTGTGACATGAATGTTTTCTAAGATAAGTATCTTGTGAATTCTAATTTAAATATTTTATTAATTTAAATTAATAAAACGAATGGGAACTTCAGTGACATTAAATACTAATGTAAGATTTTTCCAATTATTGAGGCGGATTTCTAATTATAATGTATGTATAATAAAATACATTTAGGCGACAGTATATACAGGTTGTCACAGAAGAATGGATATAAACCTGAAACATTTCTTAGTAGAGCTATTGGGCGCTCAAAATAAAATACAAAAAAAAATATTTCCCAGGTAGTATACCTAGATGTCATTCTTTTTAATTGTCGATTTTTTTAACACTATTTTGAGTTTCTAGGGGGGGGGGGGGGGGGGGGGGTCAATTCTCATTCTATGATAAAATCGAATAAAAAAAAATCTTTCCATTTGGTTTCCATATGCGATTCTCGATGTCCAAATGAAAAAAAATCGTGGAAAAACGCTGAATAAGTTGTTTTCATAGTACCTAAGCCATACTGTGGGTTTATTTTCGTTCCATGGAAAGTATTATGAAATGTATTTTCAGTGAGAAATACACATTTCCGATTCACGTTCCTTGAGAAAGGAAAATGACGTCAAAATCTTTTCATATGAATAAAACTTTCTCACCGACCATTTTGGAAGGAGAATCTCAAATCCGTAGATCGAGCAGATTTTGAAATCTGAAATCAGATCGATCTGAACTAAGAAACAGGTTTCAGATTTAGCAGATCAAAAAAATTATCAACCGTCAGAGTAAAAACAGCGGGCAGATACATATTTAATAATTGTGCAGATTAACATTATAAATGATTATTTAAATCGTTGAGTAATTGGGGCAATTGATGCAAGATACTTTATAATATTGGCACCAAAGCAATAACATTATCATTCTGTTGTGTTGCAAGGTATTTTTAATGACCACAAACAGTTTATAAACTGCCACGTAGGCGAAGTAGGGTTATCACATGATGCATCTGTGCGGAACAGGTCACCTATTTACAGGAATCTCTGAATATGTGACTAAACAAATTGGACAAGGGTGACAGCGCATATCAATTGATGGAATTTTTGCTAACACCTTTTAAAAATACAGGGTATTTACCCGATAACCAAAAAAGTAATAATCGATGTTTAGCGAAAAATATAGAGTATGCATTGATCGATTGTTTAAAGTTGATCGAGAATCAAAGAATGGACTTTAGTTTATAGTCATATAGTTGCATTCTGCATAATGTGAGCATTAACTTTAATGACGATATTGAGGTAGAAAGTGTTGAATTGGAAGAAGAAAACTCAACACATCGAAATGAGCTAGCCGAATCGTCGGGTTCAAATAAAAGGCAAATAATTTGCGACTCTTTATAAATAAAACCGCCAATGTCAGCAATTTACGTTAGCTGAAAGAAGTTAGATTGAAAACATGACAAAAAATTGGACATATAATGAAGGGAAAGCATTGATTTTTACCGCATTGATATATTTAAATTCATTTCTCTTAAAAATGTAACATCAATAACAAAATAATTTTGTACTAAATTTGATATATAACAGTACCAAAAATAAAAAAAACTCGAACATAATAAAAAACTCTTGAAAAATATCGACATCCAGTAAAGTCCTCACACGGCGAGAGCTCTAAATACATAAGGTCAGTAGAAAACACCAAATCGAGGAATTTCCCTCAACTATTGCTTATTCGGTTCACCTGCATCAATGCTGTGCTAGCAAAATAATCAGTGACTGCTAATCCTTTTTTGGTCGATAAAAGAGGCCGTGAAAACTCCATCAACATTAATTCAAGTAATATTAGGAAGATTGAAGTCACCAGTAAGAATTAGTTGTTCACCAACACGAACTAATGGTGCAACAGCAGAATCGATGAAATTAATAATTCCAAGATAATATTACAGGGTAGAACCGTAGAAAACTTATCCTCTTAGTTGGATGGAGGCACTGACTACATTAATACGTACAGCAACAACTTCATAAGTTGAATATTAACAGCGATGAACATACCTCCCCGCTTCAGGCTGGTACAAAACTCATGTCGATAATTCCTGTGAACGACGTAGTTAGGTAGAAAATATTCCGCCGAATTGAAACTTTTAGTAAGAGTAAGCCATGTTTCCGAGATAATGATCACATCGTAATCGTTGTTAAGGGCCCAATACACGAAAAATGCAAAAAATGCTTGAAGAAAGTGTACCTTTTCTAGAGAATTACTGATCGTATCAGCGTAAACCATATATTAAAATATTCTTTGAGGTTTTATTTAGTTAATCACGGTGGCTTTTCCGAATTTTCCGCTTAGTTTTCCTGCTATTTGATTTTAATTATGACCAGTTTTGGCCAAATTTGGCATCGAAAATGTACCTTTTCTCAAACACCAGCCGATGAAACTAAGATTTTTTTATATCAAAATGCGCAGGAGATAAAACTGAATTTATTCACGGTGGCTTTTTTCGAGTTTTTAATTATTAATCGAGAAAATTGCAAAAAATTAATAAAATCGTTTATTTTGATTATTAATGTCAATTGCGTCTAAGATAAAATTTTACCTCATCTCTTTTTGTTTAGTTCTGTAAACTGTTATTAGATGGCAGTTTATTTTGTATATGTAGTAAAAACGAAGTTTGCTAAACCATTTTTTCGTCTATCCAATATAATTTTTGTTTTACTCTTCTTGCGCACTTCAATTACATACTATTATTTTACTCTTCTAACTCACAGTTTTTATATTTATTAATTTTATTGTATTTACAACAACACAAATGTACATATATATTTTTTTTTTTTTGTTTTGAAACAAAAATAAATAAATCATTATTCATACATAGCTATCTACATTTTTCGTAAAACATTCGAGCCATACAAAAAAAATTAGATCGTTTATGAAAAATTTTTGGAAAGGAAAAATTATATGTATTGTGTTTCGATGTTTTATTGTGTTTTATAATTTTTGTGCAATTTGAGATCGTTCGATCAAGAGATCGGTTGACTGGACTTCGGTTGTTCTGCTATAGGGCATTGAAGGTGGAACTGATTTTCCATTTTAATTTTTTTAGTTTTAGTGGTCACGCGCTATGGATCTGGTTTCTGTTCTAAAACCGATATTTTTTCAGCTAACACTCTTTTAGAAGGGCCTTAAAAATACTAAATTAATCAATTAGGAGTTTTATCTAAGTAAATGGAATCACTCGATTTCATATATTTCTTAAATATATGTAGGTACCACCATTTGGAAGGGGCTTCAAACTTGCCAGTGAATATACCTTTGTGGATGTTTACGGCCTAGTTCGGCCAGCATGTTTGGTTGAATCAAAAAACTGTAATTGTTGTCGAGAAAATATATGACAGAAATGTCGAAAGGAAATTAAATTTGAAATTAAAATTTTCTTGGTAAAACCGGTCTAGTTATTATATTTTTCGACTTGCGAATTGCGATTTGCTAAATTCATTCTAGATTATTATAAGTAAAATTAGCAATGCAAATTTCTAATACCCTGAATTAAACTAAGTGAAATTATGTTATGTTCTGTATTTCATACATACATAATGTATTATATTGAAATAGTTTGCAACATCGTTTTTAATAAATTTTGTGCATTTAACCTACTATACCGATCTCTAAGGCAGGCCACACACGTACAATTTTAACTGACAGTTTTAACTGTGCAGTTATAATTGTCAGTTTTAACTGTGAACTGAGATGCACACACACGTTCAGTCTAATCCTTCAGTTATTATAATGGATTTGAATGAGCGGAACGATCCAACAGGTCGTAATACCAAAGACCCTGCTTTTAAATGCTGTCTGTAGATGTTCCAGACTTCGTTGAACCCTAATTAATTTTTATTTACTTCAAAATAAAATGAAAATTATATAAATAGTCGAACTAGTTTTGTATATATTTTATTTATTGTATGAAACGTCCTCCCATCCCAAAATTTCGACACAAAACTGAGAATTGTGCAGTTAAACCCCCACACACGTTCAGTTCAGTTAATTGTTTCAGTTAAAAATATAAAAATTTTAAAGTTCTCAGTTAAACTGTACAGTTAAGTTTAACTGAACTGAAATACCCACACATGTACAGTTTTAACTGACAGTTTTAACTGTACAGTTAAAACTGTCAGTTAAAACTGTACGTGTGTGGCCTGCCTAAGAATTATGTTGCAAACTATTTTACTATATACGCAAGATTTTATATTGGAAGATTTTGTCTTGCGAGATTTTGTAAATGCGACATTTTATAATGCGAGACATTGCTTGCGATTTTTTTTTTTTAAACAAGATTATGTAATGCAATATTTTGTAATGCGAGATTTAGTAGGGATTTTCATTTGTTGTCCGTGACTACTAGAACTAAAAAAAATTGAAATGCAAAACCTTCAATGCCGCATAATAAGACAACTGAAGCTTAAAACGCTTAAAATATATGTGTCCGATTTCGTTGCATAAGGAACACGATAAAAATTAAAAATGAATACGCCAATTATATTTTCTGAAAATTCCAAAAACACATAAACCATCATACTTTTGACTTATTACAGTGGGTGTTTTGCTAACAAACTAATTGAATTTAAAACGCAACATATCAGGGAACTGGACGAAAATCAGAGTATGCTTGTTTTATCTGATCAAAATAAAAAGGAATGCCATGATTTATCAGATGCAAATTCAACATTTGCCCTTTTTCCTGAACAAAAACCTGATTTGAATGGTAGAAATTTCATTATTGAATTTGAAACAGCTGAAAAAAATGCTCAAGAGGAAAACGTACATATGTATATTAAATGGCAAACGCATATTAGGTATGCAATATTTTTTCAACGAACTAATAAAAGTTAGCAATCACAATATGGCTTTCGGATGCTTCCTACTGAATTTAAAGTTTATAAGCGAGCGCAGAATCGGATTAAATTCAAAATATTTCGTCTGAAGATCCCAACGAAAAGATACTACATCAAAACTCAATAAATTATCAAAGTGTTTTAGCTGGCATTTCAATCGGTATTATAGAAGAATTTTTTGGTGTCATTGACATACTATATTTGGCACCAAATACATTCAATAAATTACAAAAACAAGTTCAACGTGACATTCAAAAAGGTTGCGACCGAGAAATGTTTAAAGCTGCGATGGAAAAGCAAAACAAATAGCAATTGAAGAAAAAAGCGTAGATTTCGATGGTACACGGACACAATAGTAATTATACCTCACTTAGTGTCGGAACAATTATTGCTCAATCTACAAAGAAGGTCGGTCATAAGGAGTTGTCTTCGTAATAAATATTGCATTCTTTGTCGCAGAGCAGAATTGTAAAAAGCTAAACCTGAACATCATGAATGCAATTCGAACTATGCTGGCCCATCAACTGGAACGGAACGGAATGCTTTAGTAGAAGGTTTTAGAAAAAGAGAAGAACTGTATCTGTATGGTATGCGCTACAACAAAATAATTGCAGATGGCGATGCCAGCGTATACGTAAAAATTTTAGAGGCTAAACCAAACGCAAATACACACATAGAGACAATTTAATGCCGCAATCATTTACTTCGTAATTTTCGGAAACACGCAAAGGAACTATGTACTAATCGCACTAATCTATAATTCAACGAAAACTATTACGAAATCAAATTAATCGATGTTCCAAAGACATAATCTGCGCAATTAAAAAAAGGAAACTTTCTAAAAATTCTCTTCCATAGAAAAAATTGAGGAACTTGCGCTTGACATTGGAAATATCCCATTCCACGTTTTTCAAGACCACAGGAAATGTGCCTCATATTTCTGAAACCGTCAGCGTTACGAAATATCTGAAATATATCAAAGATTTATGGAAAATGAATTATTCAAAGCATTTAGTGGATTATTTAAGCGATTAAAATACCACGCTAAAAGCCTTGTATACGATGTCGACTCAAATGCCGTAGAATTTTTGAATGCAATTGTCGCAAAATCTGTTGGTGGCAAAAGAATTAATTTTTCCCGTGGGCAATCATACACATCACGAGCCAAGTTCGCTGTATTACAACACAACAGTCAAAGGGGACACTATAATCTAGCAGAGTATTCATCAAATTACAGCTGAAAATCGAGAATAGCAGAACTTGAAAAACGACGATTTCTACTAAATAAAAGAGCCACCACAAATCAACCAAAACGACAAAAAGAAAATTAAAGTTTTTTGGAGAAGACTCTGAATATGGAAATCAAACCTGTCAAAATTTGGATAAATCACCTGAAGAGTATACCGAACTTAGAAATGATTTTTTGAAAAAATTGAAAACGGAAGCTGCTGAACGTGACAGAATTGAAAGGTCAACTATAAACCAGTTCAATGAAGCGAAATGCTACTGCTACAAAATTTGGAGAAATAAGCCGCAATAAAAGCATAAAATTTCTGAAAAGTAAGGTTTCAAATATCTTATATACTTACTACTGTTGTTTATTCTAAGTCAACAATATACGGGATGGAAAATGAAAAAAATGCGATAGAGCAATTTTCCATTTAAAAATGTCCATTTAACGCTAAAATCCAGAAACGGATTTTAGCAACGTCTTTAATTAAATATTATGCATTCATACATTTAATTATTGTTATTATTAATTTTAAATTATTTGTTTAGTATATAGAATTTATATAAATTTTATTTCTGTGAGCATAAATGAATAACTGAATTTTTATTTGAACAAAAATAAAATGAGTATATCGTTGCTTTTAGAGCTGTGGGGAAATTTAACAAATTTGAATTTTGTACAAAATGGGATAAGAAATGGCCAGGTTCCTTCCTAATAGGCTATATTCCAGAACTTTATCTAAAAATCATTTTAGAATCCCATGTCCATCGAGCATGCTGAATTTCATCAAAATCGGATAAGAAATGGCCAAAGGAGTGAAACCGGCTTTATTCGACCCTTTCTTTATTCATCTGACATCGGGACTCAACGGATTTTTTCTTTTTCTACGTCAAAAATACGATTAAAAAATCCTTTTGAAATATTTATTTCCTTTATAAACCCTAATTCAACTGGAATATAAAATAAAAAACGAAATCTAAGGGCTAGAAAAAGGGCCTAATATTTAATTTAAATAATTTTTGAATCGCGGTGGTAAATCATTTACTAGTCATCAAATAAAAATAATATTCAAGATTTTTCATTTCCGTATAGTCAATTCCTTTTCTAATTTTCCAAAAACTTCACTAAATACAGTATTAGATGAATGGCTTCATGAATATAAAAATTATAGACATAACCAAAATAGCCCGTAAAAAAACTTAAAATTTATCAGACTTATTTGTATGTATTTATTATTTTTTATACATGCACATTGCACATGTTCGGTAAAATTTTTATTGTCATTGAATATTTCATTCATATTTTCTTCTCTTACATTAATGAAAGTCAAACGAAATAAGCAAATGTGAATTCGACAAAAACACGAAGCATTTACAACTTTGTTTGGGTTTTTTGTTATACATGCATATATACAGTATTCTAAAATAACTAGCCGTAAAAGAGAAAATCGTTTTGCATATTTTTCATAATTTAGTGTATATAACTCCATCTATCGTTAGTAAAAATATTTAATATATGTGTCTTAGGTAAAAATGCTATGACGTGTTTTCGTGTATTTGGCCCTTAAGCACGCCAAGCAAAAATAATTTAGCTTTACTTCGCATGCTAGAGGCATTATGGTAGTACATAGAGGTAAAAGAGGTTTTTCCAGAACTTATACAGTTTCGGTACAGCTGGAATCCGAAATTTCACACTGCAGGTTATTACTTGGGACAAATTTACTACTTAGTAAGCTCTTATAATTTATACTGTTGACTTGCTGAGAGCAGTAGTTGTTCGAAACTTCACTCGTGGAGGCAATGTTGTCCGAAAATGTTTATCGTAAAACTTCCGAATATGTACACCGGTTGGCCAAGTAAACACCTACGGCCGTGTAGACGAGACAGCTCACCCCGATTTTTTTTTGGCTTTGAATTTGGGGTCTATTGTTCAGGTAATTTTCAATCAAATTGAATTTTCTACGAAATGTGTAGAAAAATTCGAGCGATCCAAATAGCCATTGGCATCACAATTACAGGTCTTAACGCCTATTGATAGCGATATCAATCAATGAAATCGAAGCACAATTGCAGATTTACGATTTTTGGCTTTGAATTTGTGAATGATTTATTTTCAAATATTTTCTTAATTCTCAAATCATTTATCATTGTAGTGTTGTTGTTTTAACGAGACAATTGGGAATGGTGTATACGAATCTGGTTAAATTTAGTTAGCAAAGCAAAGGAAAGAATAAAGTTCTTGCCTTTAATTGGGATCAGTAAGATTTTTAAATTTTATCTGGTTTTGTAATATTGGCTAGTTTCGATTTATACATTTTATCCAAATTTATAATCTTATCTTGATTATTTCTTGTTAAAGAATTCGCTCTCTTTTTCGACCTCGAACCATTGTAATTAAGATTTTTACTATAGGTAGTATGTATAATTATTATGTACCTATGTAACTTGTTTTAAATATTTAATATGAATTAAAAAAAATGTGAAAGTTATAAAGTGATTTAGGTTTTACAAATTATAATGATATAAAAATACACATATTTCAGATGGGGATGTAGCTCAGATGGTAGAGCGCTCGCTTAGCATGTGAGAGGTACGGGGATCGATGCCCCGCATCTCCAAGTGGTTTTTTAAAGTTATTTTAGCTAAATCTTAAATTATTTTGATTGCCATAATTCTTAATTATGCATTATGCTTGTTTTTTTTTAACATAAACAATTAATTCTAAATTAATTTTGTTTCTTGTGTCAATAAAACTTCATCAGTAGCTTGTAATTTTACAATAGCTGTCATGAGCATGACGTTAATGGTTCGATTCTCGTCTGGCACCAAATATTTTTTTTTATATTATGTACGATTGCATTATTAAATAAAATTTTAAATTGAGATTAAAGTAATTTTTATGTTTTTTTTGCGATTATAGGGAAAGTTTATAATGTACAAGTAAATAAAAAATCAAACCGCAAACAAATGTACTAATAAAAGTCGGCATTCAGGGGCAACTAAAAAGTTTAATGTGTGATGACATTTCAAAATTTATATTTTAATACTTTTACCGGTTTTTTTAATTATAAGACCAACTCAACATGTTCTTGTGAATTCATTTAAGTATATTGGATCAACTATTGACCGTGGTACAAAATATATCTCCGTAAGCGCCACTTTACAATCTGTAAGATAATGTTCGTTTTACGTAATAACGAGGTTCGAAAAAGAGATCATTTTACCTACTTTTATATAAGTACGTAATAAAGAGACTTCTGTTATATCCTCATTTTTTCGTATCCAAGTTCGACTGTATTTGATTTTGATCTATACAACTGGCCTGCCAACATCAAATTACGTAAGCCATTGCATGGAGAACTCTGCAAAAACGTTTAGACGAAATAGAAAAGTGGCTAGCTAAGCGGAGAATTAAGGTAAGAAACGAGCCTGTGAGACTCATGTAACACTAAACAATAACAATCTACGACAACACCAAAATGTTAAATATCTCGACTTATATGTATTTAGAAAATGAGACATAATGATATCATTTAATTATAGAGATCCGCTTGTGCTCTCAACATAATTTTTGTTTAAGGCTTTATCCTTGAATCTTTCCTATCTAGGAAACTCACAAGATAAAAACAAATCTTACAAGCTAATTAAATATAAACTTTTAGTTAAGACTTATATACATATGTTAGTTCTTATATTAACTTTGTACTTAGTAATTTAATTACTTTAAATTAGATAGCTAGAACAAGAGGATATTTTTATTTCGACACCAAGTCGCTAATGCTTGATTGTATCTGCTACTGTTTCGATGTTTAGATACCGATGTACGTTTGTGTTACGTATACATATTAGGGTTCTTTTACCATTGTTCTTAATATTCTTGACTGTATTTGTTATATGTGAGTGTTTGTGTGTGTGATTGTTATACAAATCCACATGCGTTGACCGATTTGAACCAAACTGCACACAATTATTGTTTAAGACCTAAGGATGGTCACTGTCAATATCTCACGTCACAATGCCCATCTTGTGGGGTGATAATCAGGTCCAAATGGTGATGGTGAAAACTAAAATGGACAGTGATTTTGATTGTGATTGTGTTGATGTACGATGGTATGCTGGTGTATAGCCTGTTGGTTTGCTTTTTATCCAGGTCACACTTTAATTTATTGCCTATACATCAAAATTACAATTGCCAATTTTTGTAGTTAGGTATAGGAGTAAATTCTCTCTTTTCGAAGCGGAGTCGTAACGATACCGTTTTTCAAAATCGCGTCCAGAAAAAAAGGATTTTAAAATCGGGATTTTCAATATCGTACCCAATCTCTTTGCGACAATGTTTGTATGCTAATTCCAAATCATGGATTCTTCCTTTTCATACCAAAAGTCTTTTATTTCACAACACTAGAAATTTTTTACATCTCAAAAGCTAAATAAATTTTAAAGATAGTTTCTCCACATATGCCTCTGGTAACTTTATATATTTGGATGGCCTAATATTTAATTTATCATATTAATCTTATAATAAAATATTTCTATTTTTTCTAAATAAATTTTTACGATCAGGAGATAAATTGGGAGCCTATAATACATTTGCGCCGAAAATTTACCGTCTTCTGACGGAATGATGAAGAAAAATGAAATTCTGATGAAGAAAAATGTCATCTTTAGCATGATTCGATTTGTTGGCTTCAGCTTTTTGATGGACTGCTTTCTTGCTGGTGTAGAGTTATTGTCCGGCTTGTATGTCGATCCCAAGCCAAGTAATACCATTGGTAAAACTTTTGACAAACTGGATGTCTGGTAACACATAATTTACACATAATTAATTACCATTAATTAATAGTGACTCCAGTTCACTTCACGACTATTGATCCACCGCCAATACATTGTAATCCGTGGAGAAGCTATTTGTTTAATTTTGGCCGGAATTCAAAAATTATAGGTTTACGATCGATGTAGATACGACACTGTCTACCTCAATCTTAAACCTAAATCGCTTATGTGAATTACTGGTAACTCATGGTCGTACGTACTGTTGGAAGCTTAAACTGCCGAATAGCTTCAATCTTTTCTGGTAATGGTTGGATACAAGCTGATGAAATTCGAGGGCCTAGGAAATGTGCTATCGACTTCCTAAACTCAAATTTCGATGGACTGATGCACAGCCTAAACTCCCACAGCCACATTGGAAGGTTCGGATCAAACGGCCAATTCAATTTATGAAGATAGTCAATACTAAATTTCTTCTGTATCCATTCAATTCTATCGATATAAATATGGTAAGCAGGAGCCCAAATACTCGACGTATATTCCAAATTAGACCGAGCAATGGAACAATACAAAGTTTTAATTGATTGTGGATTACGACAATCTTTTGTGATACGACGAATAAAGCCAAGCAGAGAATTAGACTTAGCCACTATTAAATTAATATGGTCTCGGAAATTCAATTGATGGTCCAAGATAACACCCAAATCTTTAAATGTCATAACTCGTTCCAGCTGGTGATTACCAATACGATATTGATGATGAATAACTCCTTTTTTCCTGGAGAAGCTCATAATCTTACACTTTTCCAAATTTAAGTTCAATTCATTCACAATTGACCGCATTTCATTACATTGTTGCGGGCTACATACAGTTTTTTATATTTTCAAGTCATCTGCATATAATTCACAGTTACAGTACTGGAACAGAGAAGCAACTTTGTCAAGAAGTAGCTAAAACTGAGGTGAGTCGAATGCTTTCGCAAAATCTGTGAAAACCACATCCAGGTGACATTTAGAGTCAAAGGTGCTAAACGTGATTTGTAGTGGTAGCATAGAACGATGCCTGACGAATCCATGTTGTTGAAGTGCTAATGAAGATTTAACATTAAAATACAAATAATCAGAAATAATAAGCTCAAATAATTTTGAAATCGATGATAATATTGATATGCCGAGATAATTTTTAATGTTACTCCGTTTTCCGGATTTAAAAATGGGAATTATAAATGACTTCTTCCATATCGACGGAAATACACCACTCTTCAGAGACGCATTAAATATCAGAGATAGTGGTAATGATAGCGAGCATTTTCATTGTATGACCGATTGGAAAAATTCAGCAAATAATTCACATATGCCATCAGCATTACAGGCAGTTACATCATTAAACGACATCATTTGGGGATAACCGGAACATTTATTTTTGACATCAACAAAAGGCCAAAATAAATAGTTTTGGGTTTGAAATTAAATTATCTTCCAGCCGTGAAATATAGTTTCTATAGGCTCGGTGTTGTTCCTTATCAAATTCCCGGCGTAGTTGTAGGAAAGAATTAAGACAATCCCAGTTATCACCAAAACCTTTGTTTCTTAAATTGACCAAATTGTTGTAAAGCCATGGTGGATGGTTATTCTTACGTTTATAGCATTTAGGTACATGTTTGTAAAAAGCCTTAAGTATAATCAAATAAAATAAGTCGACTAAAGCATTAATATCACTCAATTTAGAATTAAAAGTTTCATCCCAGTCCACCATTTCAAAAAACTCCTGCAGACCGGCAATATCGGCCTTATTAAAATTGTAATTTAACTTTGGTTGTGTATTGTTGATGAATTCACAAAATATCTCCTGGCAGTCCAAGTTGATATCCAATCCATTGTGGTGAAATCTATCAGGAACAAAAGGTTCCATCGACTTAGTAACCAATCCACAATTAGGATTTTCCAGTAAAACTAGATCCAAAATTCTACCATTCAAGTTAGCAACTTTGACGTAAATTTAAAGACAACATGGTATCAATAAAAATTTGTTCCACATCGCTCGTAACATTGGATGGAAAAACAGAAGTAGTATCATCATCAACAGTACACCAACATAAATCCGGAAGATTGAAGTCACCCAATACGCAAATGACGTCTTGTATGCTGCACTCAGATACAAAATAATAAATATTTGTACAGTGTAAGCTATAAACCTCAGCAGGGTTCAGAGGTGGGACGTATGCAGCATATGAATACAGCAACATATTCCATAATTTTTAATTGAATTATGCACAGCTACAAGAACTCCACCACCATCAGATTTATCACTTGTTAGGCTGGAACGGTCACATCTATACGTAACATAATTACCATCAAAGAATTCTGAACTTAAAACACCTGCGGTTTCAACCAAGTCTCAGATAAAACATATATCGGATAACAAGACGACCAACATTTAGATAATAGATTGAGATTGAACTTGACTTTGAACTAAATGTAGGCTTTAATCCGTTAAAGCCCACCAAGGTACTAAAAAATGATTCGATGATTGCCGACGATAATTTAAAAATTCTTTGATTAATACACCATAGTCACGGTTATCATTACGTCTCGAACGGCACCGTTTCACCCACAATCAAATAGTCAGGCTGAAAAATTCTTAACTCGCTAAAGACCGGACTCAAGAAGCTAGAAGGAAATTTTTACCCAAATTTTAGACGTGCTTCTACCGTTACACACCTTCATTTGCTATTGGCATGAAGTCACCCTTTCTAGTGATGATAGGACGATCGATGAAGACGAAATTAAACTTGTGTAAACCAAGAGCCAAACCTTTGTTTTTTAATAGAGGAGGAGTGTTTTGATGTGACAACACCGATTTGTAAGGTGGTGAAGTAACAAAATTGAATTCGAATTATTTTTTGTTTATTTTTGTCCCAAGAAACAATGAACATAAATTTATTTCTAATTTACGAAAAGCGATGCAAAAATTACAACTGGTACAAAGAAACAACTTTTATCCATCCTAAACTCAAAACTTGTTCATTCATGTTTGTTTGGATCGATGGCGTTCACGCTTCGTTACAACAATCTTGTGACGGTCATTTGCTGTGTTTCAACGACAGCTAGGCAAATACAATCTAAATCAACACAAATATTTATAATCTTCAAATTTTACTTACAGAAATAATTTCGCTAAGCTCCGTAAATATTTTTATTCGCAACAAAAACATGGCGTCACTACATATGAAATTTTAAACGCCAATGGTTTTTGTTTGTTTAAATTTACACTGCACTGTAAGTTATTGCACATTAATTTGCAATTTTTTGCAATAAAAAAAACCCAAATTATTTTAATAATAAATATTACAACTAATTGTTAAGATAAATAAAATTGAAATACGCGTCGATGCGCACACACGCACAGCACTACTAAAATGACATTTCAATGAAACAAAAACGATAATGCATATTAAAAAAGGCCGGTTTTACGCAACACCACATAATTTATTTGAAAGGCATTTTCTTGTATAAAATATATGTTATAATTTAGTGGTTTGTGTATCGGGTGATTATACAAATAACATATTTTACAAGAAATAGCCTTACTCAATAGCCTAACTATTTCTTTTTGTAAGTTTTACAAAATGTTTATTCCATTAAAGATTTTCCCGTCATTTATAAAAAAACAGATTGAAGAGAATGATGAGAATGAGATGAGAACATTATAGTGGATGATATTCTTACTAAACTTAGCGGCAAATCAATATTTTCAGTGATTGATATGAAGAATGGATTTTGACAGATTCAGCTGGACAAAAATAGTGCAGATTTATGTACGTTCAGTACACCATTCTGCCGATTCCAATTTAATCGGCTCCCATTTGGACTAAATAGTGCACCAGAAGTTTTTTGCAGACGATAAATGAAACGAAATGCAAACAATGACGGCCGACTTACCATTTTGCCAGCGACCTTTGTTGGAAGTCCGAGGCACATGCACGAATATACGTAAGATGCAATGCCCTATACGTGCGCCAATACGGTCGACCAGACTTATTCGACACTTTCACTTGCAACCCAAAATGGATGCACGAGTATTCAAGCTGAAACTAAATACGCTAAAGGACTTCATTGTCAAGTATCATGTCTTCGGAGATGTGCGATGTTGGATGTACTCTGTGGGGTGGTAGAAAGGAGGGCTGCCTCATACGCATATTCTCCTGTGGATGGTCGAGAAAATAAGACCGGATGAAATTGACGCCATCATTTGCGCAGAAATTCCAGATCAGGAAACAGGACCAGAGTTGTATGAAGTTGTGACGATGAATGATTCATGGACCATGTGGAATCACAACCGGGAATCGCCATGTATGATCGAAAACAAATGCTCCAAACGTTATTCGCGTGCATTGTTGGCTGACACAATCACAGGTAACGACGGTTAACCCCTGTATCGTCGTCGTTCTGCAGAGGAAAACGGCAGAACTATAACGTTAAAAGTCAAGAATGAAGACGTTTTGGTTGATAGCAGCTGGATTGGTCCGTATTTGCCGCTGCTTTTCAAAATCTCCAAAGCGCATTGCCATGTTGAGTACTGCAATTCTATCAAGTTAATCAAATATGTTTGCAAGTACGTCACAAAAGGAAGCGACATTTAACGTTATAGTTCTGCCGTTTTCCTCTGCAGAACGACGACGATACAGGGGTTAACCGTCGTTACCTGTGATTGTGTCAGCCAACAATGCACGCGAATAACGTTTGGAGCATTTGTTTTCGATCATACATGGCGATTCCCGGTTGTGATGGCTGTATTTGGTATTGCATCTCCTGATGCCAACGATGAAGTTTCGCAATATCAAATAGGAAGATATCTCAGCAGCAATGAGGCGATTTGGAGAATCTTTTCATTCGCCACTCACGAACGTTATCCCACTGTGGTCCATTTAGCTGTGCACCTGGAGAATGGACAATGAGTTTATTTTACAGTAGCAAACGCAGCGCAGAAAGCTGAGCGACCACCAGCGACAACGCTAACAAGTTTCTTCGCGACATGCGCAAGTGATCCATTTGCAAGAACACTACTTTATTCGGAGATGCCGAGATATTTAACATGGAACGCATCATCAAAAAAATTCCAACGTCGGAAACAGGGAAAACCTATTCCTGGATACGTGAATGAATATTCAACCGAAGCATTGACGCGCATTTACACAATTCATCCGAGCAATGACGAATGTTTTTACCTGCGTTTGTTATTGATTAATGTTCGTGGATCGACTTCATTTGAATTTCTATACGAACTGTCAACGGTGAGTTGTACGCAACATATCAAGAAGCGTGCCAGCGTTTACATTTGCTCGAGGATGACATTCATTGGGATCATACAATTGCTGATGCTGTTATTTCGTCTACTGCTCATCAAACTAGATCACTTTTTGCCATCATCATTTCAACGTGTTTTCCATCTAACCCACTGAGGCGCTGATTTCTATAGAGGATTTGTGTCTGATAATGTCCGGCAAGATGTTGCACAAATTAGGAATGTCAGCGCCGAATTGCCCCATGCATGATGCATTCAATCGAGAATTTGAACGAGAACGGCAATATGATCGAGATTGCCTTGAGTCATTCAGTACGAACAAAAGTCCCACTTTTGAATCAGCATCAGATAACCGTGTATAATACATTGATGATAGTAGTCAACGACGGATACGGAGGAATATTTTTCTTCGATGCACCTGGCGGAACTGGTAAAACGTTCATAATTTCATTGATTTTAGCTTCGATTCGCGGAGTAGGTCAAATAGCGCTGAATTTGCAATCACTACAGCCGGCGATTTTCGGCAAATGCTGCCAATCAATCCAAGATCAACAGCTGCTGATGAAATAAACGCTTGCTTAAAGTCATCGAATTTGTGGAGATAACTATGTGAAAACTCTAAAGTTATCAACGAATATGCGAGTCGCGTTACAAAATGAGGAATCGGCGGAAGTGTTTTCCACACAATTATTAGATATTGGCAATGGAAAAATTCCGATTGACGCTTCCACTGGCCTCATTTCGTTTCCACCTAATTTTTGTCAATTCACAACGTCGGAAGAAGAATTGATCATGAAAATGTTCCCGAATATTGGTGCATATTACAAAAACCATGTTTGGTTGAGCGAACGAGCTATTTTGGCAGCGCTGACTCCCAGAGGAAGGGTGGCACTTCAGCAACCCGCATTAATACCAGGCTCTTCGGAACCTAAGAAGGATAGCATGGAGTTGTGATACAGTCATCATGGCTATACACAAAAATAAAACAACAACAACAAAACTGAGGTTCGTTCAGATTAATCTACATCGATCGAAGACGGCTACAAACAACCTTAATCGTCTTTTTATGATCAATGACTGGGATATAGCGCTCATACAGGAGCCTTGGACCAACAATGGAAAGATAAAAGGTTTTGCGGCCAATTAGGTAAGCTAGTCTACGACACGGCTGCAGATAGGCCGAGGACAGCAAACTCTGTCGCTCAAAGCACAATATCTTCTCTATTAACCAATTTATTTCTAGGGATATCACGGCTGTACATCCGTATCTGGTTCCAAGGGGGGCTCAGAAGTTCTCGAGGCAGTTTTTTACGCCGGAACAGATAAGCTGGGCAGTCAAATCCTTTGGACCTTTCAAATCACCGGGAGGGGACTGCATATATCCCGCCTTTCTACAGCATGGCCTGCAGATTTTGCTGACTTACCTTTCTATACTCTTCAGAGCCAGGCACAGCTCGGAATATGTTCCAAAACGCTGGAGAGAAGTTCGGGTGATTTTAATCCCAAAAGCGGGAAATAGATCCTCAAAGGAGATTAGGTCTTATAGACATATTAGCCTCACATCTTTTCTACTGAAAACCATGGAAAAAATTCTGGGACTTTGTATTAGACCCAATACCCTCTAAAGTCACCCTCTGGACTCTAGGCAGTACGCCTACTAAGCAGGGAAATCAACAGAAACAGCTATTCACGAACTGACATCGGAAATCGAAGATACGCTCCGGAATAAAGAATTATTACTATGCTCAGGGGGAGCTTTTGATAATACTAGTTTCGAGGTAATTCAGGAACAATTACTAACAAGGGGCATAGACCCCTCCAGCGTAAGGTGGATAATAAATATGCTAAAAACCAGGAGGATTACGGCCTCCTTTGGAGACAAAACCATCACTATAGCGGCCTCCAGGAGCTGTCCCCAGGGAGGCGTCCTCTCTCCCCTATTATGGCTGATTGTGATGGATCAATTACTTACCAGACTGAGAAATCTAGACTTCTCAAACATTACCTATGCGGACGACCAAGTCTTGATGGTTAAGGGCAGATTCGCAAATACAGTAGGGCAAAGAATGAAACAAGCCCTAGAGGTAGTAACTGATTGGTGCACGGAGGTGGGCCTTATGGTAAATCCTATAATAAGGTCAGAAGCACTCTCTTTACTAACCGGAGGAAAACTGCCCTCCCGCCGATAGCCCAAGGCCAATAAGGCACACTTCACCCGCCAAAGAATGATTGGCAAAACGTGGGGACTGAGCCCATAAATATTGGTTTGGCTCTACCGGGCCATTATAAGACCTATGGTCTCTTATGCGGCGTTTGTGTGGTGGCCTAAGACGGAGCAGACTGGTGCACGAATAATGCTGGACAATTAATTTGTGTGGAGGCAACTGGAGCAATGAGGACTTGTCCAACAGCTGCCCTTGAGAGAATATTGGGGCTCTCACCACTGCACCTACACATTAAAAAAGTATCCGGTTCAAGAGGTCTGAGCCTAAAAATTACTGAAAAAATTAAAACCATGAGGCCAGGATACAACAATATCCTACATAAATTAAATCTCAAGGAGGAATTGATCCAACTATTAGATTTGATGGTAAGGACAATCGATTATCGAAGGAATTTTACCATCAGGTTGCTGGATAGGGCACTGGTAGAGAATATTATCTCCTCCCTCCCCCGCCATGCTTCTGTATGGTATACGGATGGGTCAAAGACAGACGGGGGTACCGGTGCAGGGATAGTCGGGCCTGACCTAGAATTATGCATACCGCTGGGCAGTACCCTCACAGTTTTTCAGGCAGAGACCCTTGCTATTGAGATATGTGTGCTTCAATGTCTCAAAAAGAAATATAAGAAGACCGAGATCTATATAATCTCGGACAGCCAGGCAGGTCTGCTAGCCTTAGGAGCTTCAATGTTCAACTCGAAATTGATCTGAAGCTGCTACTGCAATTTATTGGAACTGGGTAAAGCAAACAAAGTCACCCTTTTGTGGTCTCCTGGCCACTCCACCATTAAGGGAAATGAGGCAGCAGACCGTTGTGCAAAAACGGGAGCAAGCCGGGATTTCCTGGGTCCCAGTCCTAGTGTCGCTTTTTCAAAAACCCATTTGGCAGAGGGTATAAGGGACTGGGAGCAGAACTATAGGAATTTACTCTGAGAGTCCTCCATTGGGATGAGACAGGCCAAGAAATTACTCAGTTACAATATTATACGTCTGGGAGAAGCACCGAGGTATGGTTTTTAACAGGGCACGGCCCTTTTAATGGTCATCTATGTAAAATGGGAAGGTCCCTTACGGACCAGTGCAGATTTTGTAAAATCGGTAAGGAGACTCTTCACATGCGATGCTATCATCCTAAAAAGATTCAAATTTCTCAATGCGCACACAATCCAGTGGCCTAATGCCGACCCACTGGATATGCATCAGGTAGTGGCGTTTATCAAGGACATAGACCTACATTTCAACTAAGAACCTCTAGGGACGCATAATAGGCCTCAATGGTCGCAGTGCTCTGGGCTGCAAACACCCACCCTAATTAAAATAAAAAAAATTAAAAAAAATAAAAAAATATGTGTTTATCCTATAAATGGATTACAAATTATGATAGATAGGGAACAGGAAGTTAGGAGAGGAAGAGAGCGAAGTTAAAAAGAAGTTAGTTGCTAGAAGAATGTGATTTGTCATATGTAAAAGATTGAAATTAATAAATAAAATATTAACACAAATTTTGCTAATAAAAAATTAACAAAAATAAGCAAGCCCTTTTATTGTTTTTTAAATTGCGTTTGAAACCGATCACAAAAGGTTTCATCAAAATCCTTTTAGGAGCTTCGGAGCTCGATGTTTTACCACTAAGTATTAGTCGCTTACTGTTTAATAGCCGCACAAGCCAGCCAATTACTCAAAAATCAATAAAAAATTTCAAATTATATGTTCTAATTAATTTTTATTTATTTATTTATAATATATTTTGTTGTTTTTCGCTTATTTTTTAATTAATTTAATTGTTTTTATATATATATTTAAATTATATAAATTTATAATAACAAATTTTAATTTTATTTAATTTTTTTAAATTTCCATGATTACAATTTTTCAATATAATATATTTATTTAACGTAATATAATATGTGTATATTTAATAATATATTTATTTATAGTTATTTATAAATTTCAAATTTAAAACAATTTATTTTTTTGCATTTACCAAAGGAGGTACCTATATTTAATATACATAATTATGTAAAAATCTATTTAAATGTATAAGATAATAAAAAAAAAAAAAATTATTTTAATATTAAACCAAAAACTAATACACAATAATAATACATAATATTTATATCTTTGTATTTAAGTCAAATCAACTACATAATTAATTAATTAAATGAAATAGTTAATAGATATTTAAAATAAAAATATTGAATTGGTAACAAAAACGATTTAAAACATCGTTTCAGTCATAAATCACAGATTGTTTATTTATTAATTTTTTTTGTTTTAATATTTCTCTTATTAATTTGTTTTTTATTTAGTAATTAAAATAGGATAATAAAAAAAATAGTTAATTATTATTAAAAGATGATGGATTACCGCGTATTGTGCTTTGCAAAGTAGGTAGGTGTGGAATGTATTGTTTACCGGGCGCTTCAGGATTTGACGAATACTAAAATATAAAAATCAAGCTAAACTACTACTTGTGGTTACATTACTAAAAGTTCAATATCACAATCATTAATCAAACATTTGATGAGCTTATTGGAAGTGATTTACCATACTTCACGCCGCACAACACATGACTCGTAATTATTTATGAGTATTTAACTTAAAAAAAAAAATAAAAATAAAAATTACAAAAAGAATTTTAATAAAATTTACAAAATATTTTAGTAAAAAGCTAATTAATTATGTACCTAAATATTTACTATTAAGGCTGTTTTCCAAAATGGAATTTAGATAAATTTTCCAAATAGTAAAAAAAAAAAACAAATTAGTACAAACAAACCGCTCTCGACTACAAAAAATATTGTTGCCGCATCCCCGTTGAAGAGACACGACAATTTATAGTCAAACTTGTGAAGCTGGCTGTTGCTGCTGTGAATGATGATGATGATGTTGATCCCGTATTGTTACCTGCGTGACGAATGGTCCACGATGATTGTTGCGGCCCGACGATTGATTATTATTCCATTGGACCGTTGTTGATGCGGTTGGTGGTGCGGCGGCGATGGTGGCGGTTGAATTTGGTATGCTAATTTTACGATGATTTATATTATTATTATTTGTATTATGATTACTATTACTACTACTATTACTATTTATATTATTATTATTACTATTGGTGCTGTTTTTTATTTGTTGAATTGTTTCATACTCGTAGTAACTGGAAATTGGACGTTGTTGCCCCGGTTGGTGATGTGACGAACCATTATCGTTACGTGACGATCTTTGGGAATGATAGTGTTGATGACGACGACTATAAAAATTGGCAAAAAAAAAAAATGAATTAATTGAGTTTTAATTCGTAAAAGAGATTCATTATGTTTTGATTCTTGAGTGATAACCCAGATATAAAATTTCAAATTTGTTAAAGTCTTTATAATTCTGTAGAGGTAGATGAATTAATTACGATCGAAAAGGACCAAAGTTATTGAAACCCTGTCAAAAATGACCAACAATTTTGTTTGGTCCAAAACCACTTTTCTCGATGTTTTGAAAGTCTCTGAATCCAAAGAAAAAGCTAAAAAAGAAAATGTCCGTCCATCTGCCTAGATGTACCAATGGCATCGAATTTACAGTACATTTTGCTGATGTAGTGTGGTGGCATGTACCTTGTCGTTGTTTTCTTTTTGATTGGGGTTTAGTTACAGTGGAGATTGGGTTAAATTAGGGTTTAATGAGCAGTTGGACGTTCCGTTTGCGGTTAAGTTGAATTGGATATATACTCCAGTTGTTGAGGATCGGTTAGAGTTTAGAGAACAGTTCGGTTGGAGAGTTATTTGGGGATTAGGTTAAGGGTTCATTTGAAAGTTGGTTTAGGGTTGAATTGATGGTTGAGTTGAGTTGATTTGGTAATTGCGTTGCAATTGAGATGGAAGTTGAGTTGAAGGATGAGTCAGAGGTTCAGTTAGTAATAATAAAATTTAAAAGACGGAATGTCATAATTTAATGTAGCACGTGAAATTGTTGTGAACTTTTAAAAATGTGCCAATACGTTTTTTGTCCTGTTACATAGCGCGAATGTAGAGCGAGCATTTCCCTTGGTATCGATCCACTGGAGTAAAGAATGGAATTAATATAAATTATTTCTAGCTTCTTTTTCTTCCGCTGGCGCTTCATCCCATGAAGGGATTTGGCCGCCTCAACGATGCTCCTCCAAATAATTCGATCCGCCGCAAAAGAACGCCAGACACGGTGACCGAGTATGTATAGGTCTCAATGTCGTCCATCCATCGGGTAGGTGGTCTCCCACGAGGTCCTACTTTCGTTGGTGCCGACTCCAAGGCCTGTTTAGGGGTCTGATTTTGTGAACGAAGTACGTGCCCAAGCCATCTTAGCCTTGACGATTTTATGAATCCGATGATGTAGACTTTATCGAGATCATTTCTGATCTCGTGATTCATTCGCATTCTGTACGTGGCTCCTTCTTTAATGGGACCGAGAATTCTTCTTATCATCTTACGCTCAATTACAGCGATTTTCTGGATGTTTTGAGCTGTTAGTGTCCAAGCGCCTTGTAGATGTTCAATTTTATTTTGCGCGATATGTGAAGAGACTTGAATATTTTGATATTGGCGTAAAATGTTGGTAGCCTGCTACGATCCTCGATAAAATATCCACAGAAACGGAGTTTTGCTCAGTGATCAGAGATCCTAGGTATTTAAACTCATTCACCTTTTCATATTGTATATCTCCTGAAATTAAGTCTCCACAAGTCTGCCTTCTCGCGGTCATCATGTATTTAGTCTTCGCTTCACTGATCTGAAGTATTTCGCAATATTACTTGAACTATTGTTTAATTATGAGTTGCTCAGAGCCGCAATCAAACAATTTTATTTTAGGCTCCATCGGCCGATTCCACTGAAATTTGGTATCTGACGTAACTAACATATTTGACAATAAGTTACTGCAGCATATCAGATTTAAAACTTCTCTAGAAGATATTTCACTAAAAACTGTTTTGTAACACGTGGATGGTCGTCGCCACCAAACAAATTTTATAAAGCAATTTTTTCTTAAATCAAATGCTTAGCATATTTCGAAATTTAATAACTGTCGTGGTTTTTTAAATCGAAATGTTCTGATTTTCAAACTTTTTCAGGCTTCTTCCGAGATTTAGTCGTTTTTCATCTGGTCACCTTAGTCTAAAAGGTGATGTAATCTCGGCTGACTGCTTTCCACAACATTAGTGTTAAACCCTTTCTAACTTTTCATTAATATTGTTGACAATCCTTTCCAATCATTTATCTTAGACTTAACCAGTGGTTCAGAGATATGGGATAAAGTCGTTGCATCAGTTAAAGCTTTTTTCCTTAAGCATGACCGAGTCATTCAGTTCACTAACACAGTCGAATAACCGTTTACGATCTCGATTTGTTTAATTTTATCCAGTTCAGCGCCGTAATCCTCACGTTTTTGTGAAATGTGAACAAGATGAAGCATTGAATGACACGATATTGTTCTTCATTTTCATAGTAAATTTCGTCAGTGATCACTGATTATTGAGGAACTGCCTCTGAACTGAAAATAATTTTGTTTCACGCATGTTCGGATATATACCAGCTTCTCTGTTAGTTTTCTAGCCAGTCTGATAATACATATAACTAAAGTTTCGTCTATTGTTATACCCGGATACAGAGCTAAACGTCAAAGGACATCATATCTTCTTGTTGTTGCATCTAATCAGCTTAGCGGTCTGAATGAATATTATCCAAAAACCAGAACCAGTTCTTCATTTTCATAGTAAATTTCGTCAGTGATCACTGATTATTGAGGAACTGCCTCTGAACTGAAAATAATTTTGTTTCACGCATGTTCGGATATATACCAGCTTCTCTGTTAGTTTTCTAGCCAGTCTGATAATACATATAACTAAAGTTTCGTCTATTGTTATACCCGGATACAGAGCTAAACGTCAAAGGACATCATATCTTCTTGTTGTTGCATCTAATCAGCTTAGCGGTCTGAATGAATATTATCCAAAAACCAGAACAATGTAAAAAAAAAAATTCCCGGAAGCCCGTAAAAGTTTGAATATCAGAACATGTCTGAGGAAACTAGGACGCCTGGTTAACATCATGTTGGGCTCCACAAAGAGCTCCATTTACATGATTGACCGCAAAGATTGTGACAATATGTACATCAGATATAATCGAGGATAACCATTTCGGAAAGGTATAAAAAACATGAAGCATGCAATAGATCCAATAACACGGAAAAATCATCTATCGCCAAACATGTTTTAGAATCGTTGCTTCAATTCTGTCTAAGTTTAAGAGAAGTTTTAATGTTACCTCCAGAGAAAAGGGTCCTAGTTTTGAACACTGATCAACCAGCTATTTTAAGATCTTTTCAACGGTGCTTTGCTGTTGGACATAGTTGATCTCATTTGGTTGCCAAGCTTATAGATTTTTGATAAAGCGTATAAATTTGAAGCAGATGGATTGGACACCATTAATTTCCATCGTGGCCCCGTACCAAATTTTTTCGCTGTACTTAATCTGACCGCTCTAGCTTTACTGGATTTGTACTCATCACATCGAAAGGATCCTCGACAATCATCGATTGTACTTGATCATCGTAATTTGTTTTGTCCAAACGATATCAGCTTTCAGCTAATCTTTCAATATAGTGTCCGATGTGGGCCAATAATATTTTCAAGTTTAACCATGTGAATAGTAAATAAAAAATGATTGCGTTGGAATGATTTTGATTTGATGACATGAAATCCTGCCATAAGCGCTCCTCTAGATCATTCTGGCATAATTGCTCCTTTTTATGATATGTCTCAACAAGACGATGCCACATGAAATGTCTTTATTGCATGAGAAGTTCCTGGGGTCATTATCTCGCGAAAAAGCGAGGCCACTTGGCCATCGAGATCGTGCGATTTGAGACCCTTGGACTTCTTTCTTTGAGATTATTTCAAAAGCTAGGTCTATGCCTATAAGCCAGCAATAATTCAAGAGCTAAAGGACGAGATAATAGGGTATATTGGTGAAATAGAGGAGCAATTAGGTCTGGATGTCGCCGAAGCAGTGATGACCATTTGGCCGATATTATCTTTCACACATAATTATCCATCAATAAATCACTATAAAGAAATCAAAATCGTTCCAACGCAATATTTTCTATTTAATATCCACATGGTGAAACTTGAAATTCTTATTAACCCACCCTTTAGTATGTACGCCAAAATTGCAATTCTCAAGGCTGATTTTACGACCAAAATCCGTGCTCTGAAGTAAATTGTTAAATTTAAATAATTTTATCAAGTTTCATAGCACCGTTCGGCCAAATTCAGTTTACTACAAAAAAAATGGAATTGATTTGTGAATGATAATGGATATTAGTAAAAACGGTAGAGAAGCTTCACCAAGGTTCAAATGATCAATCAAAAATAGTGAAGGAATGTGGAGAACGGGTTGGGTGATGGAACGTATGAATAGGAGTATAGAAAACTGATTGACGTTTGAAGGTCCTCATGATGATAACTACTCGTGTGTGACACCTCTTCAAGATTCACAAGAGGCTCATGAACAATTGAGAAGGTCTCCCAGAGTACCACAGACAATCCTGATTTTATAACGTCTTTTGTAATCCAGTTTGTACTCCGGTGACGTCAACCAAAAATGATGACGGTCCAAGGAGTAATCAAAGTTCCATGATTTAGAGGAAGGGGATACATCAAGCACGCTTATGTTAAAAATGACAAGGCCTATGTCGGTCTTGTCTGCCGTTGAATGTTTTTTTAGCTCTCTACAACAAAACCACACACAAAATCAAAAACTGTCAATACCGTCGTGCTATCGGAAGCACCACATTCCAAGAGCAGCGAGCGAAAATATGTGACGGTCAAAATCAATGGATTCAACTTCAAATTGCAATTCGACACCACATCGAGCAGCACAATAATCTAATAAGAAGTTTTCAACAAGCTCAATGTAGAAAACACAAGTAAAAACATTGTTCAGTGAAAACTGCATCAGGAGATCAAATAAAACTCTCTTCGGAATTCGACAGTCACACAACAGTCAAAACGTAACGGAAACAGGAACGTGATTTGTATTTAATTGAATCACTTCGAACGCAAAGACAAAAATTCACTCAAAAGGAATTTTTCGAAGGTTTTCAACAAACATCTACACTAAAATCAAAGCGCATTTAGTTTTGAAACCAAAGGTTCAACCGATATGTCGCCCAAAATATCTAATCGAACAGGAGCAAAATGGGTACGAGGTACTGGGCCCATATCATTACCCGATACCACTGCCCGAAGATATTTTGGCCAACATTTCAAATTCAATAGTTTTCAATCACATCTGTTTGTCGGGTGCATTTTTACAGATAGAGGTGGACAATACCGGGTGTTTCTTTTAAACTGAGACGATCAAATATCTCGAAAAATAGCCACTCTACGGAAAAAATGTCCATAATCAAAATTTAATCATAGGTACCGCGGGGGAAATACATTAGTGCAAAAAAATAGTCCCCCACCCCCCGCTTTGTAGGTGGGGCGGGGGTAACTTTTAAACTAAGATAGAAAGCCATATTTTTTATTGCAGATACGGATTCTACGACTAAAAGTACGTATGATTTGAATGAAATATTTTGTTCGGTTCATGATAGATGGCGTTGTAATCGACGAAATTCAATTTTTTCAATTTCTTCTTCTTAGAACACACGCATTCGATTCTGCAATACGTTTGAAATAAAAAACATCACGTTTTCATTGGCTATACTCGAAATTCGTCATCAAAACAATTTATTAATGTAAATGGCAGGTGAATAAAATAATTTTAGCTTAAAATAAGTGTTCAAAATGATGGCCTGCGACGTCAATTGACTTATTAATACGCATTTCCAATGATTGTACACAACTGAGAAGTGTGTTTGGTTGAATTTCAGCACACGCATTTATGATTCGCTCAAGCATGTTCTCACGTGTTGTTGGTTCTTGTTTGTATACTTTGCCTTTGAGATAGCCCCACAAAAAGAAATCTGGCGAAGTAAGATCTGGTGATCTGGCGGGCCAATTTATCGGACCAGCTCTACCGATCCAGCGACAATTGAAATCACGATCAAGTACCTCACGTGCTACCAACGAATAGTGTGCAGGACAACCATCATGTTGAAACCACATGTTCCGTCTCAATTCTAAGTTCAAATTTTCAAGTAATATTGGCAGTTCATTTTCCAAAAAGTTTCGGTACATTTGACCATTCAAGTTGCCTTCAATAATGTGGGGGCCGATGAGTTGGTTGCCAATTATTCCACACCACACGTTGACAGTCCAAGGGCGCTGATGTTCAACTTGGCGAAGCCAGTGTGGATTTTCAACACTCCAATAATGCATTTTGTGTCGATTAACTGTTCCATGGTTTGTAAAAGACGATTCGTCAGAGAACATTACGCAACGAAAAAAATTGGGGTTTTGTTGTATTTGTTTACGTGCCCATTGATAAAAAGTTATCCGATTTTGGAAATCAGCGCCATGAAGATCTTGGTGTAAAGACACATGATATGAAGATACTTGTGCCGTTTTAGAATTCTCCAAACACTGGTGAGGAACAATCCGGAATCGCGAACTATTTCTCGTGTACTAACATGAGGATTATGAGTCGCTGCAGCCAATACAGCAATTTCATTATTTTCTCCAGTGACTGTTGCTCTACGGATCCTCTTTTTCGGTTGAACATTTCCATCAGCAATAAATTGTTTGATAGTACGGCCAAATGAAGCACGTGAACGAATCCTATCCGGAAAACGTTGAGCGTAAATAGCAACAGCATTTTCAAGATTTCTGCCAGTTTCTCCATAAACCAGAACCATTTCAATTTTCTCTGGCACAGTTATACGGTCCATTCTAAAGTATTTTATCGTTTATTTTGCAATTTCGAAAAACATGAAGATAAGAAATAACACAAACGTTAAATGTGATTTACAAAACTGAATAAATTGTTTTGATGACGAATTTCGAGTATTTCCAATGAAAACGTGATGTTTTTTATTTCAAACGTATTGCAGAATCGAATGCGTGTATTCTAAGAAGAAGAAATTGAAAAAATTGAATTTCGTCGATTACAACGCCATCTATCATGAACCGAACAAAATATTTCATTCAAATCATACGTACTTTTAGTCGTAGAATCCGTATCTGCAATAAAAAATATGGCTTTCTATCTTAGTTTAAAAGTTACCCCCGCCCCACCTACAAAGCGGGGGGTGGGGGACTATTTTTTTGCACTAATGTATTTCCCCCGCGGTACCTATGATTAAATTTTGATTATGGACATTTTTTCCGTAGAGTGGCTATTTTTCGAGATATTTGATCGTCTCAGTTTAAAAGAAACACCCTGTATACATCGCGGTTTGTTTCGATGCAAATGATTTTCGGCGTAAAAACATTTTGAAGCATTTTTTAACAAATTATGGTTAGCATGTCTTGAAGGCGTGGCAGCCTATAACGATGACATTTTTATTACTGGCAAACACGTTAAGAACACGATCAAAATCTCATTAAATAAAGGAGTATACATTTCTTCATCAACAAAATGCGTTCACACACCACTTGATGAATTGCCTAAAGCTAACAACGAATGGAACTTAACCGAAGAATACCGAATAAAATTTCAAAAAAGTTGGCATACGATTTACTTTTGCCGCACTTCAAACGTAATTTAAAAACAATTGTTGCAACCGATATTAGGTGCATGCATCTTACACCGATGCAACGAAGGTAGCATCAAGACAATATCTCACGCATTGATGTTTGCCGTCATTTCAACCTTCACACTGACCACAAGATATCGAGTATATATCAACAAACAGTTCCAGTATGTCGATATGCTATCATCGACTGAGAAAACTCCAAATTCGGAAAACATCGTCATTACAACCATATCAGTCGAGTACGAAATAAAAATGATCATTGTAGCACCCTCAAACAGCTACATACAAAGGCAAATAATTTGGGACACACAAAATAGTATAACGCTTAAGAGCTCTTAATGCGAGAACTGGTTGAGTTTGTTATTATATGTAAAATGGTAAAACCGATTCTAGGATTGTATAGTAGCATAGCTCTGGGTTTAATTAGCAGAGTATATGATGTAAAATCTGATGACATTATTAGAAAAAAAGAAAAATTTATTGAACAGAATCGTGATGTCTTCACTGGATTAGGAATATTTCCGGATAAATGCACATTACGACTAAAGCAAAATACCATAAAGCTAAACCACCCCGTCGGGTTCCTCTGAGTATTCGCAACAAATTGAAATCCAAGTTAGAAAAGATGGAATTGACAGAAATTATTTCAAATGCTAATGAACCAGCCGATTGGATTCACAATTTAGTAGTCATAGAAAAAGCTGATAAAAGTTTACGTATTTGCCTCGATCTGCAGGAGCTTAACAAAAACTTAAAGTAACATTATTTTCTCATACCCACATTGGATGACTTTATGTTTCATATGCAAAATATGCAATTTTTTACTGTTTTGGATCTTCGTGAAGGCTTCTGGCAATTAGAACTGGACCAAACTTCAAAGCCTCTAACAACATTCAGTACTCCATTCGGATGTTATTACTTCAATGTACTTCCGTTCGGTATAAATGTAGCTCCTGAAGTATTTCAGAAACTCAACCAACAGTATTTCGGCCAACTTCCGGGTTGTTTTGTATACATTGATGATATTTTTGTGGGTGGACGAACCAGGGCTGAACATGGCCATAATTTATTAAAGGTTATCAATTGCGCGTGTGGTGACCTTAATATAAAATTTAACCCGAAAAAAGTAAAATATTGCTCGCAATCGGTAAAATATTTAGGTCATATATATTATAACAATGGAATAGAACCGGATCAGGAAAGAATTCAGGCCATTATGCATATTAACAATCCAGTTAACCGAAAGGAATTAAAAAAAATTTTAGGAACCTTTAATTATTTGAGGCAATTTATTCCAAATTATTCCTCGCTAAATGCACCTCTTCGCGTCCTTTTACGTAAAGATATCCATTTTCAATGGGGCCCATTCGAAAGTCTTGGAAGAAGTTAAAAATAGAAGAAGTTAAAAAAGAATTCCAATAGTCATTCAAAGCGATGCTTCAAGAGACGGTCTGGGGTGTTGCATGCTGCAAAATGATAAGCCCGTGCATTTTGCATCCAAAAGCTTAACTTCAGCAGAAAAACTATTTTCAAATAGAGAAGGAATTGCTAGGCATAATATTTGCATGCAAACAATTCCACAACTACATTTAACGGACCATAAACCGCTTGTTTCGATTATGAAAAAACAAATTTGTGAAATTCCGTCAAACCGTTTAAAGCGTATGAAAATCAAACTTATTCCATATATATTAGAAGTAAACTTCATTTCTGGCCGAGATATTCACCTAGCCGATTTATTAGCACGCAATTCTTATAATGGGGATTCAGCAGATGATGATCCTGAGTTAAATCAAATAGTCCATTCAATTGATCTGGGTAATTCGAGAAAGGAACAGTTTATAAAAGAAACTGAAAACAACCCTGTCCTATCCAAATTAGACTACTATTGCAAATGGGGTTGGCCAACTGATATTCTATTGGAATTTGAGACATAAATTGTGTGTTGACGAAGAGCGAGTATTCGTTCCTTACAAAAGTAAGAGCAAAATCATTGCTTTATTGGCCCGGAATGTTGTCTGATATAGAAAATATAAATTTCGAGAGTTTCTTACCAGAAGGAAACATCAAACACTTCAAAATATCACCATTTCACATGACCTCCAATGGTGAAGTAGCACGTTTCGGCGCGAGCCCATATAGTGATGTCACACACCACAGATTAATAAATAATCCGATGTGAAAGATTGTTACGTCATAATTATCATATTGACGACTACATATCGAAATTTCGAGCAGCATCATAATATTTAGTAAAAAAATTTCAAATTTCAGATTTTTCATTTTGTATTATCATAGACTAAAAGCCGGCTTTTACCATAGAAAAATGTTTTATCTGAGATTTGTGTTGCAGTTTTAAATCAAACAAACCCAATATTTTTTTGGTTTTCATGTTTAGATAACATTATCATACATTTATTTTTTATAAAATAGTCTTAGAGAAATGCAAGTTATCTTTATCTGGCCTCTTGAAAAGTCGATTTTAGGGTTTGTTTCTCGGGTTTAACATGTGGTTTTTCAAACGATTTTTTTCAATTTTCGCCTTTCTGTAGATTTTGCAAAGTTATGGGTACACAGTTCAATATTTTTGCAAACATGGAATATTGTTAAATGTAAATTAGACAGTACCTACACTGTAGTTAACGATATAACACTATTTTTTTTAGTTGAGATTCGAACCTTAAACAGAAATGGAATTGTTAGGTTTTACATATTTTTGTACTCAGAAAGGCAGAAAGTTAAGCTGTGAGACAATAATAACAAAATAAATCGAGAATTTTAATGGAAAACCCTCTTTATGTAATAAAAACATTTAATCTTTGTTGCAAAATTATATTTTGTCTCCCGATAGTTCCCTTTACCCACCACACAAGTTACCTAAAACAAATTTTACAAATTTTTCTGGATTATCACTTACCCGACGAATCTTGTAAGCACCAACTTAAAACTAAATCAAAATAATAAAATAATTGTATTAAACACACAAACACAACATGCAAAACACAAAACAAACAACAAATCTACAAACAAAAAAATTTCATTCCAAAAAAATTTGTTAAAAAAATGGTTTTGGTGCCAAAAAAAAAGAAACATGAAGAAAAGCCATTTGTCGTTTGCATTTTAAACATAAAGTGTACAATCTAAATAATGTCCTAAAATTTTACAATTCAACGAGATTTCACGTCAATATGAATTCATCATTATTAGTTTACCTTTCCTCCTCAACTTTAGTGCGTTGATGCATTACTTGTCGCCGCATTTGATCGAGTGTCGTTTCAGATAGTTGTTCCGCGGAATTCGATAAGCTAAACGAGTAAAAATTATAAACAAAAAAAAAAAAAAAAAATCCAACGTTTACACATCATCGAGGTAAACACAATAAATATTATTATTTATTTTAATCTAACTAACTAACTAACTAACGAGAGAGGAAGTTAATTTTGTTCAAAATAAAAATATTTGTTTTCCTGGATGGGAATGGTGCACAGACAGACTAGCGGCTACAGGGAATTGTTTATAACCACTTACCACTCTCTAAATCGTTTAAAATCAAAACATTTCAATTTTATAGGTGTAAAATATTCATCCAAGAATTTATCCAAGCTGATCTATGCAATAAGGGGTTATTGAAGAAAATTAATTAATAATCACCCTGTGCAAAATTTTGTATTTTATGTCACATGACTTAACTAAACACCTGTAATTATTTTAATTATAATATTTTTATAGTTTGTTCTCTCTATTACATTTTCAATATCGCGATCGTAACTTATTATTCATCTTATGCAAGACAAGAAATTCTCATTTACATCTAGATTAGTATTACACCATGCCCTGCGGTTACTTATAATATTATTTTATTCCCAGATGATTGATTGAAGGCAATATATTATGTATGAACGATATAAACGTGAGAGGAAGAGGTGTGGCTAACACAACATTTTATATAATTTTTTGTTTGAGATAAACATGAGCCCCAGATGATTCATCATCATTGATACGGTCGTCTCCAAGTCAACATTACGTTTATTTTGAACAAAAAAAAAATTGTTTGTGCCAATTTAAGAGCAGCTGCATGCATTATTTAACCAAATAGATAGCGAGTGAATGAGAGATTTGTTAGTAACAATTTCGTGATAAAATGTTTTCGATTGTGTTATATACAGCTGATGAAAAAATGATTTCCAATATTCCTGATTTTAGTAAAATTTAGTAAAATCCTTAACATTATTTTCTATTGACTTACCTTATCTGATGTTGCAACTCCTCATAGTTCACGTAATGTGAATATCGGTGATTGAACAGATCTGTCTTATTAATTCCGCTTATAAGTCCACCATGAGGTGTTTGTCCCGTGGCCACAGACACTGGCGGTGGTGGTTGGTACATTGGTGGTCCCATTGGTTTCCGTGACTCATTACTACTACTTGCATTCGTATTACCAGCCGTGCTACTATTCGATGTTTGTGGCTGTGGAAGCGTTTGGAATTTAACCGGATCACTATTCTGATGTTGATTTCGGCCACCAAAATCCGAAAGTGTTTCGGTTGGTGCAATTCCATCTTTACGATGTTTTCCAAATCGAAACATATGTCCGATTCCTTTTAATATGCTCGGTTTTTTCTGTCGCATTTTATTGTGTTTGCGATCGTTGAGCGACGATTGGAATGGACTGTTACGATTGACAAAACCACCATCGGTCGTTTCATCTTGTGGACCATCTTCGAGCAGCCAATGCTTTCGTGGTTGGGTCTCGGGTGGGCGATGATTTTCAACAGCTGCCCGCAAACTTTCTTCTCGGCCTCGGCCCCTTGGTGTACGTAAAGCACTTGGACCTCGAGGTTCGTCAGACATTTGTATCTCTTGGACCATCGTTTGGAGTGACTCGAGACTCGATGATTTTTTCAATCCCAAACTAGGGCCCAATTCGCCAACACTATCAAGCGCCTCAGCATACAATTCTGTATTTTTATTTATTTTATGATTGCTACTGGTCGCCGTATTCAAACGTTTAATGCCGCTCAATGATTCGACCGAACCGGCTGCATTCCTCTGATGTTGTTTCTCACGTTCGCGTTCCTCACGCAATTTTTTATTACGCTGATAGGTTCCCGTTTCTTTGGCGTCAAGCGCGGCATGATGTTTTTCCGAGATCGAACGCCGACCAACCGCGTCACGACTGAACGCATCGGCTGGTGGATTTGTATCGAGTGACAGCTGACTCGAGTATGTCGCATCTGTGGTCGGGGTTGATGTTGAATTTGTTTTGCCGTTAGTTGAATTCATGGGATCGACACTTGGACGGAATGGAATGGCACTGAAATGAAAATAAAAAAATGTAATCAATGCCGCAAAATTTGCACATCGTGAAATACTTACGGTGATGATGGTTCGGGATCTTCCTCGATTAAAACGGAATTATTTGTTACATTTCCGTTCATCACATTTGGCGGGCCGGGACTCCAAGTCTCGTTGGTCGCCATATAATAACTTTCATTTCGCAGCCCTTGTATCAGCAATGGTGTTGGCCGATTATTTGCGTTATGATTTCCAGTGCCACCAGTTAATCGATCGAGAACAGGATTACTCCATCGTTTATTCATGGCACTGTTTTGTTCACGCTGCTCCGAGTTTAAATAAATTACGGTCGCACCCGACTTCTCGCTATTATTCGAGTTATCCGTATCAATTTGTTCGGCTGAACTATTCGACCGCGATGATATACGTCTCGCGATCGTGAGCGTAATCATACCAGGAAATTTTCCGGCCGTTTTTAACATGGCACGTCGCAATGTTTCCATTGCTTCGGCATTCGATTGGCCCAACAATGAAATTCCATTTACACTCAACAATTGATCGTTCATTTTTAAACGACCATCGCGTGATGCTGCCCCACCATTAATAACACTCTTGATAAAAATGCCCAGGTCACCATCAAGTTTGGTTTGATTTAACAAATTACCATTTGATGATGACGTCGCTTGGGAACCCGTTTTACCTTTGACGCTGACACCAAGTCCGGCTTTTTCTGTGTCATGGACTGGAATGTGTAATGTTAATACTTCACGATTACGCCACGGAAATACGGCATTACTACTGTCGTGTAAACGGGACGATGATGTGGATTTGATTGATTTATGACCCTCGAGACTTCGACCAGAACCGGACGCTATACTTACGTTCGAATGAATTGAATTGGTCATTTCGTGTTCGTTAAAGCTATTATTGCCTTCGTTCGCATGTTTTATATTTATAATCGAGTCGGTTGATTTAGATTTCACCGGTTTTTGGGGTAAAACTGGTGGTGGAGGTTTTGGAGGTGCACTATCGTGTTCACCATTACTAATTCCATTCATACCGTAACCCTGGAAATTTTTATAAAATTATAGAATCATAAAACGATTGAAATCAAAAAGTCTACTTACAATCTCGCGCTCATCGATTTCAACTAATTCCTGCTGCCTTGAAACAACTATCTTAACTGTGGCACCAGACTGTGTCGCTCGCAATATACCAACAACTTCAGTTTGGGTTTTACCCGTCATTGGAATATTATCGACTTCGAGCAAACGATCACCCGGCCTCAAACGCCCATCTTCAATAGCAGCACCGCGCGGTAAAATATTCTTAATATAAATTGGACAATCCCCACCAGCTGGATTATCTCGAGTCGTTACGCTGAACCCTAACCCTTGAGGCCCTTTCTTTAGGGCGATCTCGATTCTTCGTCCTAATTTTCTAGTATTCGCTGCTTGCAACGATGTTGCACCATTTATGGGGGCACCAGGTATTTTTCGTGTCGGTGATATGGTTGCCACATTTGAGATTTGTGGCGAAGCAGGCAACTTTTCACCACTTTCGATCATTTCTCTCACATTGCCACGCCTTTTATCGCCACGAATTACACGCAACCGGAGCTCAGGATCATTCAGACTTTTACGTAGATGCACTTGTACCGCATGATCTGACAGGCCAATTAATTTTGTGCCATTTATTTCTAGAATTCGATCACCACGACGTAATCGACCACGTTCTGCCCGACTACCCGGTTCCACTAATTGTACAAGAAGGCCACCGTTTTCACAATCAGGGATAGCAGTTAATCCTAGTGGCCCCTTTGGTTCGTTTACGATAAGCAGCATTTCCTCATGTTTCTCTCGAATCGACTCGTACGCCTGGCCCAGCGGTTCTTTTCGTTTTAATTCTCTGGGTAGTGATTTTGATGTGTATTGATTCGGCTGGCTAAAACTACTTTGTGGATTTGTTGTTGCTAAACGTTCGGCCGCGTCCATCCAACGGTAACCAGCGCCGTCTCCCAAAAATTGCATTGACAACCGGCCCGAACGTGAAAAATTGTTTTGCGAGTCCAAATGATTATTTGGCGAATGATTAGCTTCTTCTAATTCGGATTCCTCAAGGCTCCACGGATACCCATTATTACTCGTATTATGTCCATTCAGTAGAATTCTTTCCGGCTGGTCTGTATCGTTGCTACGGCAAACGGGTGCAGCGGACCATCGTTTCGTATGATCTGCATTTTGATTTGGCAAAATAAAATTCGATTGTTCGTTAACGAGTTGATGTAGCGTTGGTTCACTACCACGGCGCACTTGTAACCCAAGCCCAGATTGTGGTTGTTCTGTCAATTCGGTTACCTCAATATGAGGTATATTATCCGATGTGTATTTATTTGTAGTTTCGATTGGAACACCACGAAAGATATCAGGACTTCCGGTGCCCACACTACTTCCGCTAGCGCCATCGCCACCACCTTGTGGCACATTTGGTTCGGGTCCATGTCCATCCTCAAAACTGGCAACAATTCGTTCGCGATCATCGGCCACATCTGAGAGTCGATCATCGGGATCGAGTATACCCGATTGAGAGTGTAAATGATGTACGATCACGCATGAATCAGAATCCTGAAAAGACAAAAAACGATTTTATTAATCACATACATCCAAACTCTTCTTCAATTGGTTTCAATCAATAAAATGAATTACTCAATCTAAAAATTGTATTTTGTGTGTTGTCGATTATTGAATTTAATTAAAATAAATTGAACAGTGCTGTTTTCATGCCCAAAGTCATCGATGATGACATGACACGGTCGGTGTATTAGAATTCGTTTGAAATTTCGTTTTATTGCCGAAATAAATTCTTTTGTTTTAATTAAATATGGTAGCATACCACTCGCTGATAACACTAATTAGTTGTCTTCATGAGATAAGAATTTATTATCGCTTTAAAACATTTTTTTTGTCGTACAAGACAAATTTTCGAAATTTTTTAATGTAAACGTCATTTAGAAGACAGACGATGGGTGGCACGAGTCATTTCCGGGATTATTGGAAATTGTAACCACATATTTTCACGATGATTGATTATTGGGTTCCGGTGAATAATATGATTTACGATTTTTGATTTCAATTTCACAAGTGATCAAGTGATCATCGAGAAATTAGGCGAGCAATGATATTATGCAGTTTTTGACGCTATTGTAAGTCTTTAGAATCTTGTGAATGCTGTGGGCGGTCAATCAATTCGAACTGCAACGTACATCTTGACCATGGGTGCGTTGATTTGATGGTAAAGCACTTCTTCCTCAAATGATGCGTAAGTTAACTCTCGTTATTGTTTTACCATTTTCGAAAATAATTCCATGGCTATTCCAAAAACACTTGCTATCATTTTTCTAGCACGTGAAACTATCTTCGGTTTCTTCAAAATAGGTTCACCTTTTGCTTGATTTGACGTGGGGGATTAAAGTTTCATCGACAGTTATTAGTCGATGCAAAAAATCCCACTCATTTCGCTTCATCAGCCAAACAGGTACGATTACGTTTAAATTCAGTCGCCCATCTTTCCACGGTGGAATAAATCAAGGTCATGAACTTTTACAAATATTATGAAATTCCTAAAATGATGAAATTCTAATCAAACGTAAAAATACGTTTATGAGTTTTTAGTATGTGGAAATAGCTGGGAAACGTCCTAAAATGAATAATTAAAAATTTAATCTATCGTCAAATGGGCAGGGCAAATCATCTAAAATTGAAAATGCCTCTAAAGTTGGTAACTGAACCCCTTAATCCATTAAACTCAACCTCCAAATCAACATGATCCGAAAAATTATATGCGATGCCTACAAAGTAACTCAATCTAACCTCGAACTCAAACCCCAAGTGCAGTCAACCTCAACTCAACATTAGCTCAAGCTCAACTGAAATCTGCACATTGACATCAACTTTGAACTAAACGCCCAAGTCATTCCTCAAATCAAAATGGTCCGAAAACCACAGGCGTACATATGCTCAACTCAAATCAATCAACTTAACCTCCAAATAATTTTTCAACTACACCACTCACTCAACCCTAACTCAATTTGAAGTCCCAGCTCGAGCTAAATCTCAACTATCCCCTTAACTCCAAACTTTTGGCCGTTTAATCCAATCTAACCTCCAACTCGACCCTCAAATTAATCTACAACCGAACTACCCCCATTGAACCCCAACTTATCTTCAACTCAACCTGAAACTAGACGCCCGCCTCAATTCTCAAATCAACGCGGTTCGAAAATTACGTACATACATGAACCCACTGCTGAATTAATTCTCATCACTCAACCCCAACTCAAGTACGACTAAATCCCCAACTCGACCCTAAACTCAGCCCTTAAATCAACAACAAACTCAACGCCCAAATCAATCCCCAAAACAAAATGGTCCGAAAACTGTATGCATAGATGAACTCAACTCAAACTCATCCCTCAACTTAACCCAAACTCAACCCCCAAATCAACATTGTCTCGAATACTATATGCGTATACATCAACTCAAGCTAACTCTAACTCAACCCTCAATTCAACCCCGAAATAAATCGCCAACTGAACTGCTCACTCAACCCTAATCCAACCCCAACTCAACATCAACAGGCAAATCGACCCCAACTTAATCCTCAAACCAGAGCAATTAAAAAATTGCACAACGTGGATCGAAAACCACCTGGTTATACCACCGTTCATCGGCATGGTTTTGGCTCAATTCGTCTCTTAACTACTTACTGATTGCTCTTCAAGAAATTCGATGGTCTAAAAATGGAGACCATGGAGTCATCCTACACGTTTTTTTAAAGTGTCGAGCAATTTTTGCGCATGCAACTAGTGAACCGGTCATTAATCTTCATGCACATGCCCACTAAAGGTGCCAATTCAGTAAAGACTCATTTTACTATAATTTGGATAGTCTGAAGGGATCTATCTGCGATATCTGAAGAGACCCCTTTATCTTATCACGTGCACGTTAGATTTGCTATAGCGTCCGAAACCATGCAGAGGCAGAAAATTAGAGTGGCGAAACTAACCGTCTGAAGCTTCTCGAAAGTACTAATCGGATCAGAAATGGCTTCGATATGGAGAATATAGAGTCCCCAGAGGAATTAGAGTTCAGTTCAAACATGACTCGATACACTCAGCGTTTGGAAACAACTGTCCTATGAAGCGAAGAGAGTCCCTTGATGAAACGGGGCGTTGGAAAAATTTAAGAAAACATCGAGGATATTATTTAACAAGGCAAAACTCTCCAATGAGCGATTACAAGTTGACCTTGACAGCATATAATCTCGAACTAAGTAGGTTCAAGAGAGCAACTGTTCCATGTGAGGTAGCTTAAATACCATACAATAGGATTTATAGTCTCTCTGGTAGGATTTTCACTCCCCTTCTCTCAAGCTAATCTTTTAACTCTATTCCAACACTTTGGAGGAACATAAATGTGGTCTCTATATCAAAAGGAGGAGGCCGTCCTGGCACATATTCCAAGGCATATTGTCCAATTAGTCTCACGTTTCTGCTGAAAATGTTGGAAAAGTTTTGGATCGCCAAATAACAAGTGAGGCGCTTATAGGGAATCCGCTTTATCGGAACCAGTTTGCATATCAAACTGGTAAATCTTCAATGACGGCTGACGGGTCTTAGTGGCCTTGTCACAAAAATTGAAAAGGCGAAGGCTGAAAAAGAAATCGCTCTCTGTGCCTTTGTGGACATTGAATGGGGTTTTGACAATACCTCCTACGAGACGAAAGAGAGAGAGCAGTAAGGGAAAGGGGATTCCACCTGCCACAATCAGGTGGATCCGTTTCATGCTGAAACATCGAAGCATCACAGTAAAATAAGGCAGTCAGTTTATAACCATTAGGGCCGTAAAGTGATGTCCTCAGGGAGGCGTAATGTCTCCTTTATTATGGTCATCGTTATTGGTGGACTACTGACTCTTCTGAAGAACCCCCTAACCATGGGTAAGGTGTCCAAGGCTATGTGGATGATTTGGCTGCCATAATCAGGAAAAAATTTGATGAAATCCTGTTCGTTACCATGCAGAATGCACTCAATATAGTATGAACAATGGTCAGCCTAGGAACGACCTAGTGTTAATCCAAGCAATTAGCAAAATGATTACTATGCTTTTTACGAGAACGCTTGCGTTCACAGCTCTCTCGTTAAACGGTACTACGGTTCAGTTTTCCAAAGAAGTTAAATATCCGGGAGTCATCTTGGATGAACAGCATTTACTAAAAATTCAAAACAGAGCCACCAAGGCTTTCTGGGCCTACTAGAGACTGTATGAACGAATCCTTAGGCCCAAGGTCACATACGCATATGTAGTATGCTTAGAAAAAAGCGCAAACTTTATTCCATAAGGTTCAGCGCTTAGCCTGCCTTGGTATTATAGGCTCAATAAGAACATGCCCGACTGCTGCAATGTAGGCAATTTTAGACCAAACTCTTAGATCAAGACAGGTGAGGTACCGGTAAGCCGTCCTTTAACCTTTTCCTCAACACGAACATACCCGGGTATGTTATTGATTTTTGGTATCTGAATAATCTTCTTTCCATTATGATATCGTTCTATATTTATTTACCGTCTTTGATGTAAAAACCCTTGATTAAATTCATACACACCAGGAGTTGAACGTATTGGTGAGAAGTCGTTTTATTCTCGTGTTGAGGCAAATGTTAAACGAGGCTCAACAGTTTGGTCTACAGACGGGTTTAAAACAGAAGACAGAGCAGGGATAGGAATATACGGGAATGGAACCGCTCTCTCGAAGTCCTCGTACACGAAGCAAAAATTTACAACAAAAGACTAAAATATCGAATTAATTTTATTCATAAACTCAAAGCTCGATTTTAAATTTATTAGACTACTGAACCGATTTAATTTTAATAAAAACTGACCCCGGATCACCCTATTCACTCCAATTTATAGCATTGTTCCAACAACAACAAAAAAATCAATATATCAACTTCATCAATCAACCAGCCCCCTCTATCAGAAAAATCAAAAATCATAAAACTGCGATTATCGAACAATCAGCTTCTACTTTACCCGCAATATCACCATTCAGGCGTAACCAGTTGAACCATAAAATAGAATTAAAATTGTTGTGATGGTGACGTATGCGCCGTTACAAATCGTGGGGACGCGTCACACCCTGAGAATGTCTCAAGCCGGGCAACATTGGACGTAGAATCACTATCAAGGTGAAATGTTCCCAACAATTTACCTTGCAAATCGCGAATCTTATAAGCCACATTTCCTACCTTTGAATCAATGGTTGTGGGTATGAATTTTGCAGATAGCTTGGCAGAGAATTTAGAACGAACGAACACGGCTTGTCCCACGGCCAGTTCGCGTGAACGACTGCGTAAATATAATATTTCGCTGAACAGTCGTAAGCAGTTTTGAGGTGGTGAATAAATGGTCTGGTTTCGATAGCACGTAATCCTCGTTCTCGTCAGTTATTGACAGCAGTCTTCGTAGTTCATATTCGGACCCGTGCAAAGTCATGTGTTGACCAAAAACGACAAAATGCGGAGAAAACTTAGTTAATCCATGTACAACGTTACGGAGGGCCGCCGATATCTCTTGGATGTGTAAATTCCACTCATTATGCCGAGTGTCACTGAGGTAGGACCGAATGGCTGATAAAATGGTTCGAAAAGTTTGGATATAAACTGCTTTCCGATGTCACTAGTAATAAATTCCGGTACTGAAAATAACAGAAAAACCTCATTTCCATAAAACTGCATATTAGAGCAGCTGATGCTTCTCGGAACGGTTTCAACATGACAAATTTCGAATAATGACCCAAAACGATCAGAATATAAGCGTTACCTTTCTTTGAACGGGGATACGGTCCCAATAAGTCAATATATAGTCTTTGGAAGGGCCGTTGCGATATAAATTGACATCCCATTGCCAGTTTGGTGTTATAATTAACTGGTTTATTCTGCTTACATGTTTGACATTTGCTAGTGAAATCTTTCACATACAGAGAAATTCCGTGCCAGAAAAACTGCCTACGAAGTCGATCTAGGGTTTTCGCAATACCCGTATGTGCCGAAGAGGGTGGTGTATGTGCCTGTTCGACTAAGGGGTGTGTAAGTTTGTTGGAAACCACCAGTTTCCACCTAGGCACATCACAGGTACCAAAAGAAGGAGTAAAGAGTAACTTGTCCTCTCTGACGCAAAAATTAGGACATTCGTCTCCCAGTTTCTGTACTTTCTCAATTTGCTTTTGGTATTTCGGCTCATCAAAAGCAGGAGAATTCAAGTCGACGCGCATTGGGTCTGCTACTGTGGTTTCCGGGAGGTTCGACCAGAATAGAGAGTTCTTCACAATGCATTCGGGATAACGCATCTGGTACCACATTTATAGAACCTTTACGATAGTCTATCTGAAAGTTAAAAACTTGAAGTTTTAAACTCCAACGAGCAAGCCGTCCTGACAAATCCTTCTGAGACATCAACCAGCGTAAGCTGGCATGATCGGTGTTAAAATTATACCCTTCAATATACGCACGGAACTTTTTGACGCTCAGTACTTCTGCGTAACACTCGAATTCCGTTATTGAGTAATTCTTTTGAGCGGCATTTAACTTGTGAGAGAAAAACGATATAGGACGTTCTTCTCCAGCGGCATTCAGTTGAAATAGTACGCTTCCTACCCCAGCAGTACTGGCGTCACATTGTATATAAAAGGGCTTCTCAAAGTCCGGAATTGCCAGAACGGGAGCTGTTGAGAGTGCCTCTTTCAGTTTGTTAAATGATTCGTCCGCTTCCTTGGACCAATATATATCACCTTCGTCAACCAGAAGCCTGAGCCGCAGCTACTAACTGGCTTACTAGGCAAGTCAACCCCCCTTAAGATAATACATGTACCGAAGAACATGTACCGTGACAGTCAGACAGTGTACATCCATTTTCCGCAAACGACTGCAACATCTTTCTCATTCTTCCACCTAGAACAAAGTGCATAGAGATAGACTGATGCACATATCGCCCAGAGACTCAGATTCATTTAGGAGACTGAACATCGACTGGACGGTTAACTAAGTTGTGTCCGAGCACAAATGAACTTTTAGATTGTAGTGCTAACTGGCTAGAACGCCCGCTCGGCCCAGCCATAATAATAATAATCATTCTTCCCATCGAATGCGTCACTTTGTTGATTTAAACCGCAGCCAGTTATATTTGCTACCGAATTCAAGTGTCAAACAAAGTTAAAACAGTCCAAAGAGACGACGATACTGGATGTATTCGGACCAGAAAATAAAGCTGATCGGATAGTGTAATTTCAATATGAAACCAATTCAATTTTTTTTCGTTCTTTCTGTACAAATTTCTGAATTCACAAAAAATTACTTTCCAGTCCGAATACATAGTAGACCCGCAGGTCAGTGTCACGTTTTTAATAATGGGGCTCTTTAAATCAGTTAAAGGTGCTTTGTTGTTAGTGACACCAGAGGTGATGAAATAGATGTAATAAGAACGCATCATGGCTAGGGTCACTTTGCATTTTTTTTTTTTTATTAAAAAATTGGTTGGAACCATCAGAGGTTCCGCACTCAATGCCACGATGGGCCCATGGTGCATACCAGTGATTCTATCCTAATTCGCGAACGCGTGCTGCAGCCTTAATAAACTGAAGTAGTTTAGGCCAAGGCAAGATATACAGCTGATTATCAGCAATGGATCTAGAGTCAAATACTTGCAACCTAACTCTGTTGAAAGCAGGACAACTGCACACGAAGTGAATGCAATCATCATCGTCTTCAAGGCAATCCTCGCATACAGCGTCAGGAGATAGCCCCATGCGCTGAAGGTGTACCTTAAAATGACCGTGCCCAGTAAGAGTCGCGATCAAGACTCGCAGTTGTTTCTTACTGAGAGATAAAGCAAACTTAGTGGCCCTCAAATTAGGGCCACTAACAAAAAGTTTGGCAATGCGACAGCTACAAGTAGCAAGCCATTGCTGTTTTAATTTACTTACAGCGCAGTTTTTTATCGCCTTCTTAACATAACTAAATGGTAAGGAAGCAACTGGTTCGGGACCGATGAATTTAAACTCAGCCCCAGCTTTCGCTAGAGAATCAGCGACATCATTGCCCTCAATACCACAATGAGCAGGAAACCACATAATCGTCACTCTATTGCTAGAACCATAGATAATCCAAAGAATTCAGCACAGATAAGCTGTCTGTACAAAAAACAATATTTTTATTTGTAACAGCGAGATTCAATGCCTCAATTACGCAGAGCGTTAAAGCAATTAGTTCCGCTTGAAAAACTGTGCAGTATCGGCCCAGGCAGCCTGAAAAATGTAAATCAAACGTAGGGCAGTACACTCCATAACCCGAACTATTATCAGAGCTAGAGCCATCAGAAAAGAAGACTATCGACTCATACAAGTTCTCAAGAAAATCCAGTGATCTCCACTGGTCTCTCGAAGGTCGCACCACTGAATATAATTTAGAAAAATTGAATTCAGACATCAGTCTATCATTAACCATATCAATTCCTGGTACTAATGATACGAAATCATTTAAGATTGTTCTATGGCCCACGACTGAACCAAGAGAGTTCCACATTCCTATGCTCTTTAGCCGAAACGCAGCAGAACATGCTGTGCTAAGAATGAAAGAATGTAGCTGTGGGAAGAATAGTATTGTTTCCATGGCAAGAAGGGGGGTCGAGGCCATGGCTCCTGTAATGGCCCTACAAGCAATAATTTGTAGACCATTAAGTTTAATGATTGAAGCCTTTAATTTAACTACTGGCCACCATACCATATGGAGGCATAAGATAACATTGGTAGAACCAAAGATTTATAGATGAAAGACAGCATTTTGGAAGTTAAACCCCAGGTTTTCCCAAAAGCTCGTCTACAATGCCAAAAAATGGCAGTCGATTTTTGAAGCTTATGTATACTCCAGGTGAAATTTCTAGGAAAGTTTACTGTTCAAGAAGACACCTAAATGCTTAACATGGTCGGATCTGTTAATCGGCCTCCCGAAAAGTAAAGGCACAGTTAGTTCACCAATATTACGATTTCTGGTAAATATAACCGTATCAGTTTTAGAAGGATTAACGTCTAGATCCTTTCCACCACACCACGACTCCACAATACGTAAGGCATTCTGCGTTAAGTCGGATAACACATTCAGGTGCTTTCCAGCAATTGTAATAACAAGATCGTCAGCGTAGCTTTGAGCAACAAAGCCTGATTGCTGAAGTTTCACAAGTAGATCGTCAATCACCAAAAGCCATAACAGGGGTGAGAGCACACCTCCCTGAGGACAACCTTTGGCAACTTTGACCGAGATTGAAGCATTATCCACGCCAACCTCAACGATGCGAGATTTGAGCATACAATCAATCCATTTTACAATGGTGGGATCAATACCGAAATTGGTACAGGCGTTAATAATCGACGAGAACGATATACTGTCAAAGGCTCCCGCAATGTCCAAGAAAGTACCTACTAGAAACTCTTTATTATTGAGGGATCTTTCGATCCTAGTGACAAGTTCATGTAAAGCCGTTTCACAGGACTTACCTACCCTATAAGCATGTTGCATGTTACTGAGTGGGGAATTAGATAAATATTTATTTCTAATAAATCTGTCGACAATCCTCTCTAATGTTTTAAGAAATGTTGAGGACAGACTGATAGGCCGAAATGCTTTGGGATCAGTATAATCTGATTTGCCAGCCTTCGGTAAGAAAACAACGTTACTCTTGCACCAAACCTGAGGAACAATACTAAAAGCAACGCACGCTTTGAAAAGGTGGACCAGGTGGTCTCTAATAATAGAAAAACCATGCTGTAATACAGCCGGAAAAATCCCATCAGGACCACCTGATTTGTATGGTTTAAAGGAGAAAATACTCCGAATTCAGAAAAAATTATTTTCCGATCCGAATACATAGTAGACCCGCAGGCAAGTGTCACGTTTTTAATAATGGGGCTCTTTAAATCAGTTAAAGGTGCTTTGTTGTTAGTGACACCAGAGGTGATGAAATCAGATGTAATAAGAACGCATCATGACTAGGGTCACTTTGCATTTAGTAAGGCTTAACTGATCGAAAAGCAATATTATATAATATTTTCTCGAGATCACGGTTAAAATACAAATTGGATATAAAACATTGTATTCCTTGCATAGAACGAATGAAATGAAAACAAACCCAATTCCAAAGCTCAATACACCATTGATTACTGGTTACATTTCTGCTCTAAGTAAGATAGCAATATACCAGAAGAGTAACATAGCATCGCAATGCCACATCAAATTGTGTTCCCAAGTGAAAGGGGAGCTTCCTGCTTCTATTTATAATCGATCAAGTGACTATCAAGATGGAGGATATTTAACGGATTTTAACTGATGACTCGATAATGCATTTTGTACAATGTTAGCTAGATGAGTTTTAGTCTTAAGACACCTTGGCTAATTTGTAAAATTAACGTACAAATTTGGTAATATTAAAGTATTAACTAATACAGGAATAGAAGAAAGAAATTGTGTGGATCGATGATATTTGTAAGGATATTTCGAGTGTACTAACACAATCTAGCAAAATTTAGGCAAAACCATTTTCTAGCTTTCTTATTGTTGATATGGAAGATAACATCATCGCACGCTCTTATTTTCACATCAAATTTATTACCATACAAAAATGCTTTGCCCACAACTGCTTTTAGTAAAACTATAACAACAAAATAAAAAAAATGTTGTTATTTCTTAGTTTTCAAATCAAAACGCGTACACATAAAATGCATAAATTTAATAACGTTGACCAACCTGATATTCCGCAATCAACTCCCTCATTAAACTCAATTACCCGTTTTGAACCATAAAAGCAATGTTCAAATAAACTTATTTTTAACAAAACAAAATAAAAAATAGTCTACATCGTTACTTAATTATGTAAATTAGACACAAACAAAAGTCAATCCCCCACACATCGTCTCTCTTGTACACCCAGTTCAAACTACACGTGATGTTTTATAAAACGATCGCATATTTTGATGAAATTCTCACACTTTTAAGTTTTAAACAAATAAAATAAAACAAAATTCAATAGAGAGATACATGCGCACAAATTTATCCAACTGAAACCGAGACGGTTTAAATACAGAGAAATACAGAATTTTCGATCCAAATTAATTAAATCCGAAATAAACGAATAAAATTTAAAACGGTTTATAGTTTTCAAAATCTAATAAAATTAAAATTTTATCGTTTAATTTAAAAAATCACCTGATGTTTTTTTATACGTACATTGCATTTCTGATATGAAGTCCGATCCACACTTATCCTTCGCGGTATATTAAGCGAATATGTTTTGTGCAGCGAATGATGTTTTAAATCCTTGTGCCTTTGATGAACACGATATGTATGACGCCAACCAAATAGTCCAGTCAATTTATCAGCGAGGGCTGGACATTTGGGTGGTATATCAAACATTATATATTTTCACTTAAAATTATTTACTATAACTAATTAGTTCGCATTTTCACTAAACACTACACAAAAAAAATAAAAATAATTTAGCAAAATCACAAACACATTCGAAGTGTGCACTTTAGTTAAACGATACACTGCACTAGGCGCGCACACGCGCCACACACAAGATCAAGTAGTAATAGAGTGGTGCAAATATGAAACGTAATACCACATAATAATTAAGAGAGATGTTTTTATTTTATTGTTTTCTTGTGGAAGTTTCACTTGAAATTTCTAAGACGACAACGCGAAAAAAAATTGTTTAAATAAAAAAAAATTTGTTTACTATTAATTTATGTGAAAGAGTAAATAGAAAATGTATTGAGTAAGTTGATTGTGGAAGACTATGCGACACAGCATTGTGATGCTTGCTATTTGAATAATTTATTATGTTTATACACTTATAAGCAGGTAAGAAATAATTTACGTGCTTGATTCAGAAAGTTTACCTACCTAGTGACCAAGCTCATTATTAATGTTAAAAATTTGATAAAATATTAAAAGCTAGAACAAACGTTTCAAGAGAAATTTTTACGAACAACTTTTAGGCAACATAGATTTCTTGTTCGTGTGCTGTTTAAATTGAGAAAAAGCAATTTGAATTGTGCATGCAATCGAGTATATTATATAGGAGGAAATTTTTCTAGCATTCTAGCAATATTTAGAGTTCTCTAGAAGCTCTAAACACACAACAAACTAATATTTACACCAATCACCGGAGGTGTAAAACGTCAAGTATATGATACCGGAAAAATAAAACGCAGTTTCCTCTGAATAAGACGTAAATACGCGCCAATGAAAGAGGGTGGCTTGAAACTCAAAGATCAATAAAATTTGGGAAAATTTCAATTTGGTGATTAGCGTATTCTAGAGTTCGTCGCCTCAGTGCTGTGACATCACCCTCAACTCAACCCTTTACAAATTTCGAGTAATATCGACGAACAAGATTATTCAAAAAAAAATCCGAATAACACCCGAAAAACTTAAACAAACAGAATCGTAAAATAATCTCAATGATAAGCAATTCAAAAACATATTTCTCCGAAAAATATCTGAAATCCATCGAATTTGAATAAAATCTACGTGGCCAATTAACAAAATTATTAGGCAACCCTATTTTTTTGTATTTTTCACCAATATTCAATATTTTGTTAGTCCGCCTTGATCTTTCATTAATTCTTCAATCAATTTTATTACATTTCAAACAAGTCGGTTAGAGACCAATAGACTTAAGCTTTCCATTCTTCTAGTACTTCTGCCTACGAATAGGCAATCGATGTACATTTTCTTGTGCTGATCTTCCTCTTCAAAATATCCCATAAAATTTCAATTGCATTTAGGCAGGGTTCTGGGCCGGCCATTTCAGCAAATTTATTTTATTTTACCGAAACCACTCTCAACTACTTCGTGCTGTGAAACGAGGGATATTATCTTGCCGGGAGTCCAATGCCTGCTCCAACAAGGTGGTGTACGTAGCTGAATTCGCTTACCCAGAGCAAATAAAAAGAATTCCGGTTCCTACTGATGACACACATCCCCACAAATCACGACGCTGTTGCTGCTTGACAGTAGTAGCTAAGCATTTCGAATTATGCACTTCGCCAGTTCTCCAAAGTACGTTTTTAGAATAAGAACAAATTGGTTAGAATTATCCAAATTTTTTATGGCTTATTATGTAAATTGTAAAATATTGCGTTTTTTATAATTTTTCAACATAAGTATTTAAATCTAACTTCTATATTACTTTCGTCCGACCAAAAAACTTGACTCCATCCCAAAATAGTTCAATGTTGGTACCTTTTTGCCCAGTAATTAAATTTTTCGTGTTGGCCTCAGATAATAACGGGTTTTCCTAGTTTTTCGGCTTTTTAGATTCGTACTTGAAATCTGCCACTTATATATATAAGCAGATAGTGGTGATGGTAATTTCTTATCTACTGGTTGTTTTTTGTTTTGTACCCGTTATAGTCTACAAATGGTAGAATAAATCTCCCTGTTTCTAAGGATCGTTGTTTGCATAGCACAACGCGAATATTTAATTTGGTTTGATATCTCAGATATGCAGAAGTAAGCAAAAATCAAGGCGAGCCAACAAATTAAGGTTGACATACGGAAAACACTAGAGTTGTTACCAGGAAGAAAACGGATTTTTAATTAAAGAAAATGTACTGTTTCTCCATTTAAAAGCTAATTTTCTTATTTCTTTCGCGTTTTTCTTCATATAAGATTTGTGTTTCTTGAAATGATAAAAAAATTCTTGAGTTAAAATTTGTTGCTTAATTGTAATCTGAGATTTGGTTTCTTGCATCTATGACTGCTCAAAATTCTTGATTGAAGAAAAAAAAAACAACGAATGGAGAAAAATACGATTGTTTGTTTTCAATTTTTCTTGCAACTAGAAATTGACTCTTTTCTCAAACTATATTGTCCAATTTTCTTGGAATTGGTTGTTTTAAAAATAAAAATTTTTCTTGATCAACACAAATGCAATTTCTTGATTCAAGAAACTATTGAAATGTTAATGATAAGATTGAATTTTTCTTAAATCTAGAAATAGAACCTTTAGAACCTCAAAATATAGGTATTATCCAATTTTCTTGAAATCATCCATTTAAAAAATTTAATTGAAATAAATAAATGAATTTCATAAAAGCATTTTTATGTTTTTATTCAAATTTAATTATTTATGGTTTGCAAACATTTGCGGAGAGTACTGTATGCAATGAGAGATTAGGGCATTTTGTACACATTCTGCTAACTTTGTTCCTTTTTATAGCTGAAATAATTGGTTTACAATACACAACTAAGTTGGGTGTCTAGAAATTTGATTAGCCGGTATAATAGTATGGTTCAGAATATGAAATAATTTGGAAAATATAGTACAGCATTCCGAATAATTTAGATTATTTTTAATTAGGTGGCACAACAAGGAAAAGTTTATTCTCTCTTCGAAACAACCAATTTGTCTATGTTATTCTTGAACTGAGAAAGAATCTTCAATTGAAGAAACTATTCAGGACAAGAAAACATTTTCTTCTCTTAAACGATCTTATTTAAAAATCGCTTTTTCATTTGAACAAAAATTTCTTAATCTGAGAAAATATTTTTAATACAAGAAACTATTTCATAATATAAAAAGCTTGTTTCTCAGAACAATAGAATAAAGTATTTCAACTAAGTAAGCCTTTCTTGAGACGAGAAAATTATCGTTAAATTGTTATAATTGTATGTATATACCATTATATAATGGATGTTCGTACCAAAAAAACATTCTATCGCGAACCTTCAACAGTGAAAAACGTAAAATTTTTTTTGTGATTTTGAAAATGAGATTTTGTGAAAATCTTCTTTTGTTAAAAGTGAACAAACTTACTGTTTCCACTTCAAAGTGGTGTAAAATGAAAACAGAAAAAGGATTTCTGGAAACATTTAAAAATGTTTTTAATATTTTCTCCCGCCTTGCTCGATATTCAAATATCTCAGATGTTCAAAACATATGTAAGTATTTCTGTTATTAAATACAAGAGAATTACTTTTAAAAAATCGTATTTCCTTTGTTTTCCAGAAAAAAGAAACTGCAAAAAATTATTGGCATTAATTATGTTGGCACAGAAGAAGGCAAAATATGAATTTATTACTTGTAAAAAAATCAAATCTAACCCATTTAAATCATTTGATTTACACTTCCAAATGGAATTAAAATATTTAAACCAAATTTATTATCTATTTAAATCTACAAAATGTTTATTAGATATAGTGATACTTTTTGTAATAATGTTTGATAATTAAATTCTTAGTTAAAAAACAAAAATTGAAAGTCTGAACTTAACATTATATGTATTACAACGATTATAAGTTTAGTTCTAGGTGAAAATTATTTATAAAATTATAATTATTTATATTTAAATATAAAGAAACAAATAACAATCGAAATTATCAAATTTGTATTTAAATATTTTCTGTATCTGATGGTGAAATAAAAAACACAAAAATAAATTGTTATATAATTGTATTATTTTAAACAACCATTTCACAAATTGAAGAAGTAACCACACCTGAAGAAATATTGCATTATCACAAGAAAATCGTTTCTCTAGTGAAGAATATTCAAGTCCCCAATACTTGATGTATACAAGAAAACGCAAACAATAGATTGGTAAATTTTTACTCTACTCAAGAAAATATGTCTTTTCCAGCCAGAAAATATCTGTTTATTTACAGAAATTGCTACTTAAATAAAGAACCGAGATTTCTCATCATAAAAGTTTCTAGTTTTCAATCAAAAGAATCGGTTTCTACAAACAAACCGATTTTGTTAAACTTAAGAAATGAGAATTAACCATAAAGAAAACCATATTCTCTATGTAATCACGTTTTCTTGTATCAAATAAATAAAGATTATTTTAATATTTTAGAAGAATTTCAAATTGAGAAACGTAAAGTTTGTGGTGAGAAAAATTTCGTTTAGCTGAAAAATGATGTACAAATTTTCATAATAGAAATTATTTTTTTCCGTTACCGTCAATAAATATGAATTTAGAAAAATAAGAAACAAAAATTATCAATAACATAGTGTAGTTTCAAGGCTCTCGGATTTCGAGAAGCTCATATGACAGGTAAATTATAACAACCCTTAACTCAGCCAAACAAAACTCGAATAATATCGAAAATCTTTAATCATATAATATTCAATATATGTATACAGGGGGTCCCATTTTAAATTACGAACCTGAATATCTCGTCAGGGGAGCCATTAATTCAAAAATAACGTTTACAAAAGTTTTTGGGTTCGGAGGGGGACATCGGATGGTGACCTCCAATGTGATCTTAACTTTTACCTTCAAGGTTATTTGAAGGTTAAAGTCATATTTTAAATGGAAGCCCCTATTTTTGACAGCGGATTCGAAAAAAAGTGAGAAATTTTACGTCCGAATATGTATTTTCTATGACGTACCAAAGTAAGAAAATTAAAAAAAAGTAAAAACATATAAATTCTAAAAATGAAGAAATTATATTTTTTATTTTCATAATAAATCATAAGCATTATAACTAAAATATATTCCTTCAGATGGCCTTAGGATGTCATGGAAAATACATATTCAGACGTAAAATTTCTCACTTTTTTCGAATCCAGTGTCAAAAAGGGGGTACCCATTTAAAAAATCATCTTAACCTTCAAATGACCTTGAAGGTCAAAATCAAGGTAGAATTGAAGGTCACCATCCGATGTCCATCTCCGAACCCAATAAATTTTGTAAAGGTTATTTTTGGATTAGTGACTTCCCCGACGAGATATTCAGGTGCGTAATTTAAAATGGGACACCCTGTACATATATGTTGAATATTATATAATTTTTGGAAAATGTTATAGACTAATAGTAAAAAGTGTCTGTAACTGAATCAAGTCTATAATACTAACATACCTATCCTTTTGTTCCGCTATGTTATCAGTAAAAATGGTACACGACGGGCTCGGCAACCCTCGGAAGACTTACTTAAGGCTTGGTCGTATACACGTATTGCAATCACTAAAATCAATTTATATTTGTTTCAGAGATTTGAAATTTTAATAATCTTCGAGTTCAGCTTTCAGAACCATAAAATATTTTGATTTGTAGATTAGAAATTTTATTGTATTCGACTAACTATTTTACAATATATCACTAACAAAAAATACTAACTATTGCTACTTAATGTCTGAAACCGGATCAATTCTTTAATACTAATAAACAGTTCCTATCCTTCAAGTTTGTTATGTGTAGCAGGATGTACGATCGGACCCGGCCTTCTAATATGAGATTACATCTTCAAAATATTTAGCTAAATTCGAATGTTAATTAAAACTACCGATTAATTCGATTATCCCTAATTCCCTAGTTAGAAATTTATGTTTTTTAAGACCTAAGTTCTTAAACTTAGTGGAACCTCCACCTTGGACTAAACTAGTTGAAAATAATTTCCAATTTTTTAGATTGGAAAAAATGAAATTCAACCTTTTGTTCGTAGAAAATGATTAGCCCAAATCTCCCTTTGGGTATCAGACATAATTTCCAAAACATTTCAAAAGCATGAGTAATTTCATCGTCGAGTCTGATTCATCAGACCAAAGTATTTTTCCAATATGTTGACTTTGTAGAATACGTACAGACGAATTTAATTAAAAAGTCTTGCTTTGTTCGATCGAATTAGATTTTACGTTTAATTTTTTGACATTTCATTTATCACAGCATTTTACTCCAAACCAACTAACTGTTTTGACTTTTACAAGCTTACTTGAATTCATTAACTCACGATTCTTTCGATTAAATTTATGGGATTTGAAAAAATCTAAATTCAAAATTTGACCCAATACGTCTTGTTAGAATCTAAATTTAATTTAATAACAATAATTATAATTTAGATTAGAAAATAAACGGCTCAAGTATTCAGAAATTATTTTAAAAATTTAATATTTATTGACGATTTTCCTTCCAGCTTGCATAGTTCATTGGCACAGCGATTTGAGTACTAAATATAAAAATTATTTGTAATTCGTAAATTTATGAATTAAAATTCGATAAATTTATAGATTTGCAATTTACAATTTTACGATTTTTATTTTTTATCTAAAACGTTCGAAATTGGAAGCATGAGAACAACAACAGAGTATTTCAGAGCTGTCTTCGTTAAAACTCAGTTATGTAGATAATTGCAACAATCATATTACTTAATCAATTAATTTATTATATATGCCTATTGAATGATTTATATACGTTAATGGGGTCATAAATTACATTCGAGTGCTAACCGATAAGTCTTATCAGTACAAAATACTTTACAAGAAACCTTCACAATATTTTATTGAAATAGTATAACTCGTTAAAAGATGAACAAAAGAAATTTATTATTTATCTGTAGAAAATGGTAAACTAGACTATTATTCATTACGTTTTCATTTTACGTCACAAAAATGCACGAAATGGTAAAAATTACGCCAAATTCAAATTATGTTGAAATTAATAACTTTTAATGAAGTTACTAGTTAACTCAAGTAAATAGTTTAAACAAGTTACCGTAAGTGATTTGGACTAAAATGAATTTGGTGAAGTTGAATCGGGTTATTTTAGGGCCTTTAAAATTCGGAATATTAAATTTCAATAAATATCACTCAATCTCGAAATTTGAATAAATTTCAAAATTTTTAAATTAACGGAATTTTTCGAATTTCGAGATCAACCATTCGTAAACTCTAGGGTCCTATTTCTGATTAAATTTTACAAATAATGTTCTTAATTAAGGTTAGAACAGCAATACATATTTAGGTTTAGAAATTAATGTGAGTTTGAAGTTTAACCCAAATTATAAAGTTGGAGCAGAATTTATGTGTTTGATGATTTTAAGAAGCACTGGATTGATTCCAATGAAACTAAATAATGAAATATTAGGTTAATTTCTACATCAACAGTTCGAGCAATAAAAGGGGAAGGAAACACATTAAAATAAAAGGCGACTGAAGAAATTCAGATTTTCGAAACAAAATAAACACACAAAACAAAGAAAAATGTTTTTCTCTATTTCCAACTCAACTCTTCAAGAGAACCTTTACCAATCGGCAATCAGCCTCATTGTTCTCATATTTTTTCCTTCATCTAATTTTATTAAATAATAATCCCTACAACTTTTAGGCAACATACATTTATCGTTCGCATTTGCATACATCACACTACCATAAGCAAACACGTCGTCTATTCGCTGTTTAAATGGAGGAAAAGCAATTTGAATTGTGCATGCAAGTGAGAATATTATATAGTTTGAACATAGTAACCGCATCATGTATGCGTTAAATACAATAACATTGAAATTGTTAAAAGTTTAGAAAGGGGAATGTAAAAATTCGCTAATACTACAAGTGCACAGTTGATTCCTATATATAGGAAAAAATCAGTGTAATAAATTAGCAGTTCAGTCGCTATAGCCTGATGAGATGTACTGAAAGATGATTTATTTTTCACATGCTCGCAGATCGAAACTGAATTGCAAACTCTTAACAATTTCTCCTCTTCTTATAAATATTTATCAATTTGGAATATACCAAAATAATTTAAAGTTTGAACATAGTAACCGCATGTATGCGTTAAATACAATAACATTGAAATTGTTAAAAGTTTAGAAAGGGGAATGTAAAAATTCGCTAATACTACAAGTGCACAGTTGATTCCTATATATAGGAAAAAATCAGTGTAATAAATTAGCAGTTCAGTCGCTATAGCCTGATGAGATGTACTGAAAGATGATTTATTTTTCACATGCTCGCAGATCGAAACTGAATTGCAAACTCTTAACAATTTCTCCTCTTCTTATAAATATTTATCAATTTGGAATATACCAATAGTATATTGTATAACAAGTGAAGAAAACGAGTCATTGCAATACGAAAGTGAAATTTGCAGCCTGAGCGATAGCGAGGGCTGCACTCACTTGAGTATTGCAATGACTCATTTTCACACGAGTTACACACGCTATTTTTTCTACGATACAATAGCCCTGTAACATTTAAAAATAAGTAGAAACATAAAAAATTACAAACTTGTACGGATCAACACAAATTTATTAAACCATTAAAACATTTGGGTTTTCACAAATCGTGTAGCAATATTAAGAAATCGTTGTGTAAAGAGAATATTTCCACACGATTTTAGTATACGACGCAAAGGCTCCTTTTCTTGTATAATTTAAATTCAAAAATCATCATCGAAAGTATAGGTTACTGCACTATCGTAGAAAAAATAATTTAAAGTTTGAACATAGTAACCGCATGTATGCGTTAAATACAATAACATTGAAATTGTTAAAAGTTTAGAAAGGGGAATGTAAAAATTCGCTAATACTACAAGTGCACAGTTGATTCCTATATATAGGAAAAAATCAGTGTAATAAATTAGCAGTTCAGTCGCTATAGCCTGATGAGATGTACTGAAAGATGATTTATTTTTCACATGCTCGCAGATCGAAACTGAATTGCAAACTCTTAACAATTTCTCCTCTTCTTATAAATATTTATCAATTTGGAATATACCAAAATAATTTAAAGTTTGAACATAGTAACCGCATGTATGCGTTAAATACAATAACATTGAAATTGTTAAAAGTTTAGAAAGGGGAATGTAAAAATTCGCTAATACTACAAGTGCACAGTTGATTCCTATATATAGGAAAAAATCAGTGTAATAAATTAGCAGTTCAGTCGCTATAGCCTGATGAGATGTACTGAAAGATGATTTATTTTTCACATGCTCGCAGATCGAAACTGAATTGCAAACTCTTAACAATTTCTCCTCTTTTTAGAATATTATATGTGAGGATTTTGTTTTAGCAATATTTAGAGTATTACAGAAGCTCTCGTTTGTGATGGTGACTTCGACTTAATACATAATAAACAAATCAATTTAAAATTGAGAAATAGAGGATCGATCAAGTCGATATTTGATAAAAAATCAAAATTTCACATTCAAGGCATAAAAATGGCTTTAAATAAAATGGAATGCATTTTTCAAGAAGGACTGAAAAAACATCCAAATATAGCCTTACCAACATAAAAGCAACAGTATAGCAATCCCAAATGCATTTATTCTAAATCATTTATTCAACATGTCAGCTTCGAGATTTTTTTGGGAAATGTAACAAACGCGAAATCTTACAATATCGTGATTTATTAATTACGAATTCTTGAAACTCATACGTAAAATGTGGATGGATAACAATCGCTGTATAACTTGTTGTGAATTTGAAGTGCAGCAGGCGTCAGTATACAATTTTTAATTGGTAAAAATCGGTTAATAAGGATCGATTAACCGAAAGGTTTGGTAAACCTTACCCAATTTTTCTATGCTAAGCACTCTAAGCGAGCTATTTTATATTTTCATATAACTTTAGAGCAAAATCTTTAATTTTAATTATAAAGCAACCATTACACGATTAATATTAATGTCATACCAGTAATGTCGATACCTGCATCATTACTACTTCAATATTTTTTAACCTTACACAATCATTATTAATGACAGTAATTCCATCATTACCAAGCTTTCATTACTGCTAGTAGAAACATTTTTTTCTTAAATTTTACATGGATCCTAAAGAAAAAGCGTGTATTGTATCTGTATCCTCTAATTCTCTAATACATAATTTAAAAAAAATATATTTACGTAGATAACCTCAAATTTATAATGTAATATTCAATAGTAATGACACTCATAGTAATGACGTGAACCCTACACTATCATTAATAATGACAGTATCCCCACCACACATCAATAATGATATCTCGAAATAAAAAAATCCGGATTTTCATCATTACCGACCATCATTCGTCATTACTTCAAGTTACACGATCAATATTAATGTCATTATCAGAAAGTAATGACATTATTATTGACCGTGTAATGGTTGCTTAAGTAATACGCTCATAATTAATTTAAAAGGTTGGCCATGACTTTCGAGCCAAACGATTGTGTTTTTTTTCAAATTTATTTTACCTCAAGAATTTATTTTTAATTTTATTAAAGATATTATTGATTAAAAGTGAAATTACATGGAGTGTGAAGTGCCCAAGGTAAATGCAAGTTTCCATTGCTTGGATTGCTTTTCGCTACAGAAGACAAATACAAAAGAAGAAATGCGCTTAATGTTGCAAAAAATCTGGAGGGCGTACAGTTAAATTTGTCCTGGACTCGGTTCAAATTTTCATTTGAGGCGTGACAGACATAACCTAGAAACGTACCTGATTGCAAATATTTAAAATGATCTCGGATCGGGCCCCAAATGCGGGTAAGTACACGATGTGTCTTATCTTTATAAATTAAATAAGATTCACATAGTACTAGTGTACAAAATATAATCAAATTGAATCAAGGCAGTGTTGTCCAAGGTTTTAAATGGATCAGTGAAGTGTATTGTGAACAAATGGTCCTTGGCAGGAATGTGTGGGGTGCGATTATTCTCTCGTATTACGAATTGCGAGTTTCGAGAGCTCGAAATATGCTGACAAATTTTCTCAAAATAACCTTTAATCAATACAAGTTGTCTGTTGTACATCACCACATTGTACGAGTAAATAAAAAAATAAAAAAATCGCAATGGCTTGTAATGTCTGGTACATAACTGCGTTGTCGCAGAACCTCGAAACTTGTAGTGCCTATGCCTACATAATCACACCCGTGATATGTGATGTGTATTTGATTGAATGGTATAGGAGCGGATTAGAGGTATTCAACTTGTCCCAGTGTTGCTGTAGTATCGATTTCTACTGGTCAATCTTAAACGGAATATGATTGATCATGCATGTGTTTTATGGATTAACTTTGAAAATACAATTGCTTACTTTGACCGCAGTTTGCGGATTTTTGGCGATACTCTAGCACAAATTTAGGTATTTCGAGCGATTCTAGTCCATTATTGTTTGAGTATTAATTATACGTTGGTAACAATTTCGTGGTCATAGTGTGGTGATTTGACAAATTAAATAGTTTAGCTTATTAAAATCTGGAAAAAGGTTTTCAGATAAAAAATTCGGATATTTCAGATAATTTATCTCTCTGATCTCTCCGATGTAATGAAAAGGGGAAGGGAATGCCATATGATCGCATATGATTCGCGTTTCATCCAATTCACATAGTTGCGCGTGTATATGGTTGGTCATTTCGTTTTTAAGTGACTGACATGGTTATTTAATGTAATGTAGCAATTGGTTTGAGCATTCACATTTTGATAGGACAAAATATGAGCAGTGTTATTGGGAAAACAGCGATGGTTTGTTAACCAGAATTAAATTAATAATTATAAGCCATCTAGATTAGCAATGTTTAATTTACTAGAATTTAATTTACTAATTATTGAAGTTGTACTAGACTATTTGTACTAAAACAACTAAATGTGTTCTATTTTGTTGGCGTTCAAAGATAGAGACTTTTATATTTATTATTCTGTGACGGGGAAGACCTGAAGAAGGTGCTAGTGATTGATAATAATAAATTTAGATTATGAAGGGAAAGCCGTAGTGGAATTGGTGATAGAGGATATTAACGGGCTGAGATACCTGAGGAGCCAGGCAGCATTCCAGAATTTCAAGCATACGAACGCAGAGCGAGGAACTTTATGGCTGGCGCCAATCTATCTTACTAATATGTTTCTATCCTATAATAATATGTTTCAGTTTAAATTTAAATTAAAAAAAAAAATCAGTTTGGGATGAACATTACTTAGAATAACTGAATTAACTTTAATGTAATCTATTTTACTGATACCTGAGTAACCGGACAAGGCTTTCAGAGAAACAAGAATCTAATCAACATGTAGATTAAAATTGTGTTACCTTGTGCTTACTAATTTATCATAAATTATACTAACAAAATTACTAACTATTGATTACAAAGGTGTCAGTAACCGGATCAGGTATATCCACGCTAATATTCCTTTCCTAACGTTCCTTTTGTGTTATATGTAATAGGTGTACGGTGGGCCCGGTGTCATCCGGGAGCCAGGTTTCGGCTTGTTAATAGTCTCCAATCAATCAATCAATTAATAAGTAATTGCTCATAATTACAATTTAGTTTTAAAAATAAAATAAAACAAGAATACATTTTTGCCAAATCACTTTGTGTTTAGTTAAAATTGTTAAAAAAAATTAATTTGGTATATTGAAAGCATGAAAATATAAACCAGCAGCTTTGCTGATTAAAATACAAGTATGGAGAGGGCACAACTGCAAAACGAGTATGAAAATTGGAGCAAAGCAACATTTTTTGCCTTATTTTAAACAAAAAATCATTGTCGAAATATCAATTTTAACTTGTTCGTTTAGACCAGTGATCATAGTTTAGAAATTTGTCTGGCACGCCAAAAAAAAAATTAAGTTTTAAAAATCGACCTTTTTTGCAGTTATTGTTATAAAAAAATGGACAAGACATTTTTAATGTTTTGATAAAGTCCAAATATCGAAATTGCTGGGAAATGGGAAATCATAAAATCAATTTGGACATAATATAACCTTTACGAATACCAAATATTTTCGAGAAATACGGAAAGCTTCAAAGAAAACTGCTTGGTGATAAAATATATGGTTTGATAAAAAAATCGAAGGATTTTTGAACTTCGAAGGCTGAATGTCCAGTTGTTACAACTTTTTTTGTTGTATTGATTCACTTGTCCCTGACGTATCGGATGCTTAGTTTATTGTTGGCTGCCAAATAGGTTCTTGGCAATTTAGTTTTTGGAATAGGTATGAGTCGCATGCTATGGCCGGCGAATTAGGAGGCTGAGACATCTTAACGTTGTCGTTTTTGCCCAAAAATTTACGAACACGCAGCGAAGTGTAACTGCCTGGTAGGAAGAAGTCTTGGCATACTATGCCATTGAAATCGAAGTTCGATGTCATATTCGTACAATCCTGTTTTATCCCCAGTTAAGGCCCGTTCGAGCAGTTCTAGATCGTCGTTCACTTCATTCAGCGACTTCCGAGCAATATCCTTTCGGTACTGATTTTAGTCGAAATTCAACAAACTGTTGTACACTTCTTTCAGATTCTTTATTTAATTTTTTCCACAAGTAAAAATCGCCGTGCACACCAAACCACATATAATTAATCGACAGCTAAAAATTGCGCGTATTTTAATCAAACGTTCAAACCTCTCGCAAAAATCTCTCGCTAAACCATCGCAAATTTTACGAGTTTAGTGATATTTTATTCATTGGCTTAAATAGTTTTAATTTTGGGTTTATTTCGTACAACAAATTAAAACGCACGTTGCGTTTCGATTAGTTACAAGAAACTGATAGCCAATAAGAGTTGTCACTAGGGTTTGTAGTAAAATTTCTTCTAGGAAAGTTTCGAACCCCGATACCTCGATTAATAATTTGAGTATACAGCAACTAATTCATTTATCATCAAATATGTTGGTTAGATTAGGTTAGGTTTAGGCGGCGGTCCACTAGGCATAGGCACAAGGAGGTCCGTAGCCATACCACGATTTATTGATTTTCCTCCAACTCATTGAAACCATTTTGAGCTGTGTTGGTTAAGTCAAATACCAAATTTCAATGGAATTGGTGCATAATCGCAGAAGTTCCGTTTGGAGCAGGGATTGAATTTCTTAAATATGTATGTCCAGAATGGCCAGAATTTTACAAATATTCTAGGGTGGCTAATTATATTTTGGTACATAAATTTAAACTTATTTAAATTTAAATAAAAAAAATAGTTTTACCAAAAAGAAATTTGCTTTTTAAGTACATAACCAATCCAGGCCTTTTCTACAGTTCCAGCACCAAATGGAACTCGCAAGTTTGTTAATAGAGTTTAGTGAAATTCCATATCTAGGTTATAAAGTCGATTCAGTAAGTAGTTCCCAATATAAAATTGAATTATTGATGCTCTGAAGAATTCCTTATGTCATATCATTTAGGGTCGGTTTCTTATTTAAACTATGGCAGAAATTTAAGAAATATTGCGGAACACTGAGCAGTAAGAACACTCTAATGATGTCAAATGAAAAATTATATATGCCAAATTTATTTTTACATTCTAGCCAATTCAGACTTTCTTCTCAGTCTCCAGCATCAAATGTAACAAGCATATTTGTGGACGGATTTTAGTGAAATTTTAGATCTGAAATATGAATAGTTTCTAATATAAAACCTATTATTTCAGGGCGTGAAGAATTTTTTCGGCCTTAAGGTTGAGCTGGGATCAGATTTTGTATATTGAAACATGGCCCAACAACGGTATGATTGTATTTTGGAACACCACTCGTACTAGTGATATTATGGTCGATATCATAAATCAAAAACTAGATTTGCCACTTTTGGTTTTCCATACACCAATCCAACCAATTTTTTTCTCCTCCATGTGGAGTTTTTAATGCGATTAGCAGAAAGGGTTATTCACGCGAAGAGATTTGGAACTGGAAGTTCGAATGAAGACCTAAAATTCAGAATCGTTATACTTCATCTATTGCAACCTACTTAGCCATTTATTTTACGATGCCAATTATCATATAACAGAATTTGGCGCGCCAGCTGAGAATTATAGCCGAACTAACAGATTTTCGTTCGACAAATCGTTGTAAGTTTCTATTTTTACAGATGAATATTATAAAATAATTAAGATCCGAACAGCCAAAGACAATTATCTGGGGTTAAGATATTGGACCCGACTCCAAGATAATAACATTTATCTTAAGTTATTTTATTCGCTCTCTTCTTATAAAAATTTGCGTTGAAAAACAAAAATAAAAATCTGGCGTATTGTTATGGCCCGATTCTGGCTGATCATTTTTTTTTTTTTCGTTGGCGCTACATCCCATAGAGGGATCTATTTGCTTCATTATGATGTTTCGTAATCATTTTTTTAACGGATAATGAATGATTAATTCATTGATTTTTCATCGCTCGCCGGTAATTGAACCCGGGACTTCCGGAGCTTAAAGCAAGCATGCTAACCACTGTGCCACCGGGGCGGCTTTTATGTTACACACAAAAAAATTTGTTTACGGAATTGGCACGCAAAAAACTCAATTGTTTAAAGAAATAATTTTATTGGCACGCTAATAACCAATTATTTACACTGGTATAGACCGAAGCCGGTGATTTCACGAATACTAATATTTTCCGGAATGTTGATGGTTTATGATATCAATATTTTATAGGTGATGGGACCTCAGTGGAATTCAAACAAATTTTATCGTTTGACAATACTTAGTTAAATTCTTTTGAGTTTTTGACTGAAACTGATAGTCTTTTATCTCAGGTATAATATTAGAAATCATCTTAATAGGCTTTTATCATTTACAACACCGTCGAATGATAAACATTTTGTACAATTTCCAGTTATATGTACAGCAGTCAAACGGTCTTTATTCTAATACACAGAGATATAAAACTACAAATATGGACCACCAAGCTGAGAATCATCACCCTCACAAATAAAAATGTGCTACAATACAAAAATACGGTTTTTTAAATCGGTTTCTCACAAAAAAAAAAAAATTTAATTATCGCGTTTTTGTAATTTTTAGCCAATTCTATTCTATTGTTGCTCTACTTCCCCGACACATTACAATTTACATATAAAAAAAAATGCACACGGTGGATTTAAGACGTTTCGACTAATTAATTTGTTATGTTACATTTATCATAAGATAAGTAACATTATCTAATAATTTTAATCTCTACGTAATAAACGAAGATAAACGCGTTGAGTCTTAAAACGTGACTGTAATTGCACACATAAGTAGTAGTTGTCAATGTTTTTTTTATCGTGCACCTTGTTAAATTTAAAATGTAGGTAATTCGATTGAGAAAATGTCATTCGATCGCATGTGGGTGCGAATGACAAAACTCACGTGTACATACTTACATAATAATATTTGAAATTTTTGATTGGCACGTTAAACGATTATTTTTCGTTTAAAATATTATGAGATTTTATTGTTGCGCGCTATTGTACTACAAATAAGTAACACGAGACGGTTGAACTTTATTTTATCTAATGTCGTAATCGGTTTACTGTCTCAGTAATTAAAATGTTTATCGATTACTCATACAAATACAGGGGAAAAAAAACCTTGGAAAGTAAAAAAAAAATTTTGTCTTGTTACCACATATTGTGTCGCGCCATTACTTATATTTTACAACTAATAAAATTAATAACAGGATGGCGCGAAATAAAATCACAAATTTCCGCTTTATAAACTCAATCTATGATTTATTTCCTCGCCGCAACCTGCGTATATAAGTGCTTACTGTATATTAATTCAAATCGGTATATTGCCTAAAATCCAACATAAAATTTGGTTAAATTTTTGACACCAAATGATTTACAGCTAGTATGTGATTGTCCAAAAAATAAAAATATAAAGCTTCTGTAAATGGAATACGCTTATATAAAAAAAGCTAAATACGACCAACAATATTATTTTCAGTATAATATTCAGTCGTTGTATGTGATTTAAAGGAAGTTCAAATTAAAAATGTCGAATGTACGTGATTTCAATATAAATGTAAATTATAAATATTTCACTAAAAAAAAAATTGAACGACGTGCGTTGTATGATTGTTTATGGATTTTGCAACAACCAAGTCATGGTAGCAACATTTAATTGAAATATGGTGGTGATTATGGTGGGAATAAATGAATTATGCAAAAGTTATAATTGTTATGTGCTTAATACATGCATATGTGGAGAATGCATTTTATATGCAGACAGTTTTTTTTTTTTTCGTGTAGCAGTTGACAGTTCTTTTGTAAGCGCTTACATTCTCTTGTAGCCAATGCCCTGGAGTAATTGTTATTCTAATTTACTTTCTAAATTTAGTTAGAAATCATTGGCTTGGCCGTATTCCTACTGTGTGAGATGTATTTCAGTAATTCTTCAGTTTAGGACCAATTCTCAGGGTGAACTATGCAAACTTTGTTTTATTCTCTTGACCTTCTCTAAGCGTCTCATTATAATTGTCAACGCTGTACGTAAAAATGGTACGTTCATCGCGAACAAAGGAGGTTCTGATCATGTTGGGGCTTTTAGAAGATTTATAACATCGTTGAAATTGGCTGAATCAAAATTCAATGTCCATATGATATAAGTTGTGGTTGGAAGGCTGTTGCAATGCATTTACTCTGTTTTGGACAGAGTTGTAACAGGAACTGAACCCGAACATTAAACCATAATTTACCGAAATATTTTAATCTATATTTTAATCGTAACCGGTTTAATCAAATTTAAAAAAAAAACGCAGTCGTAGCCGGAACAAACATGTTTCCGTTTTTTATAAAAAAAAATTAAAATAATAAATCAAAGAAAATTGCAGCAATCGAAGAGTCAGAGACAGATTCTGATTCAACTGAGGAAGATGAGTCCGATGATGGGGACAATTATGAATTTCATGCAACGGTTATTAAAATAAACAAGTTAGCAGCTGACGATAAATGGATAGAAAAATTACAAATTGGTGATGAAAATGAAACGGTTAACCTTGAACGGGTGCAGAATGCAATGTGGTGTCATCCAAAGAAGCGAAAAGATTGAAATTAGAAGCAAAGCATTCAAAAATCAAACGTATTTTAACCTACAACAATAGTGCAATACCGGTCCTCGATGAAGTAGAAACAACTTGCAAATCATCCAAAGCAGCAGCTATTGTCAAATTTAAAATAGTAAAACGTAATCTCATGTCCATATTAGGTCGAGACATGTGTGAAAAATTAGGGTTAGTTATTCGTGTGTAAAAAATTCAACAAATATGACATCGACTTTATTGATAATCCAAATTTTAAAGTTATACCCGCCAAATGAATTCCACATGCATTTAAAAATCGTGTTAAATAAGAGTTGGATAAAATGGTCGAAATGAAAGTGATTGAGCCAATAAAAGAACCTACACCGGCAGTTAGCTCATTGGTAATAGTTAAAAATGGCGACAATAATCAAAATATTCGTATATGGATGGATCTAAAGGAGCTCAATAAGAATATCAAAAGACGTCATTACCCCTTGAAAACAGTGGAAGAGATAGCAGAGCAGCTAAGGTGAATGGCTCGAAATATTTCACCAAACTTGATTGTGACAAAGGATTTTGGCAAATCCCTGTTACTGAAAGAACATCTAAATATTTGGTGATTGCGACGCCATGGGGTAGATTTAGATACTTACGTCTACCATTCGGTATATCGTCAGCACCCGAAGTATTTTCGCAAGTCATGAACGAAACATTAGAAAGCATTGGAAATTGTGAAATTACCATGGACGATATATTTTTATTTACCGAAACGAAATAAGAGTTACGGGGAATTACGAAGAAAGTTCTAAATAGACTGAAAAAGGCAGGATTTACACTCAACAATAAAAAATGTGAATATGAAAAAGAATGAGTAAAATTTTTAGGACATATTTTGACTCCAGTTGGTTATGAAGCAGAATCCAGAAAGAATAAAAGCTATTTATAAGTTGAACAAACCGACGAATGTCAAAGAATTGCAGATATTAGCCAATCATTACGAGTTTTATTGCAAAAGGTAACATCTTGGTTTTGGAACACTAAACAAATCTTAAAAATTCTTACAAGCACACCAGTGTTGAGGTATTACGACGTAAATGCGGACGTAAAGTTATCCATAGACGCAAGCTCGAAAGCGTTAGGAGCATGTCTAATGCAAAGGAATCATCCTGTTGCTTATGCAGCACGGGCGCTTACAAGTACTGAGCAGAACTACCCATAAATTGAGAAAAAAGCAACAGCTATACGATTTGCGTGCAAAAAATTCCATGAATATGTGATGGCAAAAAACTGCTAATAGAAACAGATCATAAGCCATTGGAAACAAATTTTAAAAAACCATTAACATAGGCTCCAGCACGTTTACAACGAATTTTATGGAATGTTCTGCAATACTCACCAATTATTGTCTATAAAAAAGGCACACAAATACCAATTGCAGACGCTTTGAGTCGCGACTGTGATTCATCAACTGATACAAACGATCCATTAAAAGAAGAAGAGCCGGAATACAAAGTGTTTGTAGTGTTTACAATGTCTGACCTCACGAAGCAACATTTTGTCGAATTAACCAACAACGATGTGGAATTAAAATTATTAAAATCAGTTATTATGAAGGGATGGCCAGAGGATGAAAAGAAATTGCCAAAAGCAGTTCGTATATACCACAACTTCAAGGAAGAAATCACATGGGACGAAGGTTTAATATTCAAAGGCACAAAGATAATCGTTCCTCAAGCTGAAATACATGAAATTCTAAACTGGATTCATAAAGGTCATCCTGGTATTAATCAATCACTAGCTAGAGCCAGACAAAGCTTCTTTTGGATAGGTCTAACAAAGGATATTCAGAAATTCGTGAACAATTATCCAACATGTCAGCGTACACTAAAATCAAACACAAAAGAGCCATTGTTGCTACAGAAAGTAATACCTGATTACCCATTCCAAAATGTATCGACAGATTTGTTCATTTCAAAGGGATAGAATACTTGATAATTGCGGATCATTATTCCGGTTTCATTATTTTCATCAATTGAAATTTTCAACAGCAGTGGAAGCAGTATTGCAAATAAAAAAATGATTTTCAACCCATGGAGATGGAATACCTGAAATTTTGGAATCCGACGGTGAAACACAGTTCACTTCAAATACCTTAAAACAATTTGCAAACAAATGGTTATTCAATCATCGCATATCTAGTCCATACTATGCAAGATCAAATGGATTTGCGGTACAAACCATGTTTTACTAAAATTATTTAGTTTTTATCTTAAGTGTAAAACATTTTCTCAGATTAATAATTTACACTAGCAAATAATCTTGAACAATCTTGTGTCAGTAGTCTGTAGTTATAACTAAACCGAAAGGTTCAATGCTTGTGAGAAGCTGGATGGCCTTACAGGAAGAAACAAAACCTTTTAGCATAATTTTCGAATCAACTTTATTTATTTACATCAAGTTCCTCAGTAGATGATGATGGTATTAATAACATGGTAAATATAACCCAAACTGACGTTTCAGCAAGATTCTGAAAATGTATTCAGTCTTACAAAACAAGAAAACGCCGTCAAACTTACAGTCTTATTCGACTCATATTAATTTTAGTTCCGTTTCATTCCTCTGAAACAAATTTGGCCAATAATTTACTCCTGCAGTGTGGTTCAAAATGTTAAGAATTTTGTTTTAAAAGGCGCTGAGAAAAATGCCTCTAAATGTTCGTTTTGGTCAAAAAGAGCAGAGGGACTTATAGACAGACGGTTATCTCTATAGACTCAAAATAGAAAATATTCATTCGTAATACAACTAGTGCTCAATTATTATCGAAAATTTTTTACGAGTAACCGCGCTGAAAAAAATTGCGCTTGAATTATCTGCGTCGGTTTTAACGAGTAAAAAATTATCGATCATTAATTACAGCACGTGTTGTATTTAGTAAGAGAATTCAACTTTCCAATCAGCAATTGAATCACGATTCATCCATTTGTGTTATATTGTATGCAAATTATTTGACAAGGTTTTGTTTGCATTGCTTTCCTTTGGTGAGTGTATAAAAAATTAAATCATAACAAAAAAAATTGAAATACAATTACAAATCTAGAGATAATTAGTTTAGCATTTTCATGTTGCTATGGTAAAATTCGTAAAATTATCGCGTTGCTATGGTGAAAATCGTAATATTACCGCTGTAATAACGTGTTGTTGTCGTACGTATTTTGCATGGCAATCTAAATACTATTGCTGTAATAATCACTTCGTAAAATTTTCCATGGCATATTTTGTGAAAGTTGTATTCTCAGGTAAATAGATCCAAGGCTCGTGATCACAATACATCCTCGTATTTGAAAAGTAATTTTATAAACCCAGGAATAATAGCACTTACACTGTTAAACCATGTTAAACCTTCAAATTACGGAACGGTAAAAAATCGGGTTTAAGAGATTGGTTCAATATAGGAAGAGGAATTATTCATACTTTTTTCTATGGATATTTAAGAAGAAAATTGCCTATATCATGAAATGACCCCTGAAGTTAGTTTCAAGGTCATCAAAAATAATAACTAACATATTAAACAACTGTTTCCAGCATCCTGATTTTCTAAAATCTAAACACTAAGATATTGTGCAAGCGTGTAAAGAATTAAACTTTGCTGCAGAGGGGCGGGGAGGGAGGGGGGGGATGGGGGGGCATGCAACAGAATTTTATTCTGCATTATTTTTTAGTGTACGAACGGGATCGATCAGAGTATCTATCAGATCATTCAAATTTAGATAATAGACGCCTAGATAAGTGTGTTCAATTATTCGACAGTTAAACTGGTTATTCGAATAATTATTAAACTTACTTATCGGTTAATGGGCTAGTCTAAAGTGTAAGAAATATTCTTGTAAAAAACAGAAAAAAAAATTCGTAAGTTTTGATGTGAAAATTGCAATTTTGATATAAAGTCGCCGTTCAGATTATTTACAAAAATAGTATATTTCTTCACCTGCGTTGTCATGGCTCGAATAAGCGAATACTAAAACTAACCGCTTAATCGGTTAACCACAACCGGTTTGGAAAATCCTATAGACGACATAATTCTAAATCATGAACGGGCTTTATTAATGTCCAATCCTAATTTTAAGTATGAAAATCCCAAATTTTTTATTTGAAAATGGCCTGAATTATTGGCAATGGCGTAGGCGAACAGAGAATCATCATTACGACTAATGGTCATACCTCTAATTTTTTTTTTTGGTTATTCAACAAACTGAAGGTACAATTTCCCTCGTCCCTTTCTCGCAACCGTTATGTTGAATTTTTGTTTTTAACCCTCTACCCGTCTTTAGACTGGGTACAAAAAAACAACAAAAATAAATATTTTCTTGTTATTTTCTCTTTTACCTTCGGCATAGAGTTATGCATGTATAAGTTCTCAATACTATACAGTAGCGGACATTGAAATCCGGACAGTTAGTAGAATTTTTATTTCCAATTATTTTTCTGTACGTTGGACTCCGGAGGTACAAAAATAAAACAGTGAAAACTGTGATTTTTTAGGTGTCCAGATTTCTATGTCCGCTACTGTAGTTTAGTTGTGTATATTGTAGAGACCTGCACGGGCTCGGGCTTACCCGTCGGGCCTAGGCCCGCCCCGATATTCGGGTCGGGTCGGGTCGGGTATCAAGAATTATATTCGGGTTCGGGTAATAAATTCATTCACACATCAAACGAATTAAATCCAAAACTTGGCTCAAATTATTTTATTTGTAATTAACACATATAAGTGTAATATGAACGTGTAACTTGAATTAAATAAATTAATAATAAATGATAAAATTAAATTTTTTGTGTTTTCGATATGATTTTACAAAACTAGGAGCAAGAGCAACGAAAATTGTTAAAAGAATTTTATTTTTAAAATTTTCTTTCAGACGTGTGGGAAACTGGGAAATGGAAATAAAATTCAGTTCGGGTCGGGCCGGGTTCGGGTTCGGGTAATAATGTCAAATAATCAATCGGGCTCGGGCTCGGGTAAAAATGTAAAATGATATATCGGGCTCGGGCCGTTTGAAGTTCGGGTCGGGTCGGGTACAAATGAAATATTTTTGCCCGTGCAGGTCTCTAGTATATTGTAACGGTTATCTTTTGCGTTATTCAAACAGTAGAAGTCGAATTTTCGTGTCAAAATTATAACAAAATTATTTTCTGTGCATTAGAATTTTAAAAAATCATTAAAAAATATTTGGAGTCGTTTAATTTTATTCAAAAAATTATTGGTAAGTTGGAAAATTTGTGTATTTTGTGATAGTGAAATTTGTTTAGTGATTAAAAAATATTAGCATGCCTCTGTGCCCTATTATGTAAACACCGTCCAAAGACGGACTTGCCGGTTGATGTTTGTTTTTGTTTTCGCTATTTTGTCAACTGAATTAGACAGTTGCTTTCAGAAATGCCACGAAACAGGAAACATAAAGAGGTTGAGGTAGGCCCAACAGGTTTTCGTCGACCATACAACCTTAGCTTTATGACTGATGGGGAAATTCAGGATATGTGGAATTCAATAAGCAGTGCATAAAGCGACAATGAAGCGGATGATGGCGACTTTGATGACGATGACTCTATTGCTGATCCTGGTTTTAATTTATCAGTTGAATATTATCAAGAGATGGACCTTCAGGTGGCTCAGCCAGAGAGAAACACTTCAGCTGGAGCCTTATTCCTCTTTTAATTATTTTTTTAATGACCAGTTGTTGGAAAAAATAGCAGAAGAAACCAACTTGAATGCTCTCCAACAGGACAATTCAAACCAAATTTTCTGTAAATTATGTTGACATAAAAAAATATATCGGAATTTTGGAATTTTGGTATACTTATACATATGTCTATTTACCGTTATCCAAGTCTGGAGCGTTACTGGGAGCAAAATTCATTCGAGGCAATAAAAAATACAATGACGCCAAAGCGATTTTACGAAATACGGCGGTATCTTTGTTTCAACAACATCACTCTTAGAAAGAAAAAAGGCAAAGACGGCTACGACTCGCTATTTAAAATTCGTCCAGTTGTTGATCATTTGAATCGCAGGTTTAATTCAATTTCAAAAAATGAACGACTATGCGTGGATGAACAAAAGTGTGTGGCACTAAAATGAAATCGCGATTTCGTCAGTATATGCCAATCAAGCCACATAAGTGGGGCATAAAATTATTGGTATTATGTGACTCGTACGGCTTTTCGTATAAGTTCGAAATATATACTGAATCAGGAGATAATGTAGTGCTTCCAAATACACCAAATTTAGGGGCTTGTGCTAACATTGTTGTTCGCTTATCACAGTCAATTACTGACTTTAAATATCGTATCCTTTATTTTGATAATTTTTATACGTCGCTACCACTGCTAGTGTATCTTCGAAGTCGGGGAATATATTCGTTAGGCACAATTCGCGCTAGTCGCATAAACAACTGCAAACTTCCAAGTGACAGAGACAAGGAGCTTCAAAGACAGCCTCAGTGGAATATGTGGTACGTGCTTGTGGAGTTGATTTAACAGCTGTTTTATGGAAAGACACAAAAAATGTAAGACTAGCTTCAACTTATGTTGGAATAATTCCATTCAAACCTGCAGTCGAACCGCGACCAGTTAAAGCGACTAGATACGATCGTAAAAAAAATAAATTTGGAGGTAGATTGCCCTAACATAATCAAGGAATATTATAATTATCATATGGGAGAGGTAGATTTAATGGATGGGTTGCTTGGACATTATCATATACGATTGAAGACGAGAAATTATTCATTGCGACTATTTTATCATTTAACTGACATGACAATAGTAAATGCCTATCTTTTCTAGAGGGTTAACAACCGCCAGTTAAAGTAAATAGCTATATGGGACAAATGAGTTTTTTGATTATAAAAGCGTTTTATTGTTCATTTTAATATTCTTAATGTTATTATTTTTTCCCTAATAAAAAAATACAAGTTAAGGTTATTATTGTTTACTTACATTAGAAATATCATTTTTTATGACTCAAAATACATTTTTAAAGTATTATGCCGCGAGGAACGAAACTTTCCGCTGATGAACGAGCAAGGATTGAATACTATAGGTAATCTGACATTACCATTCATCAGATAGCCACAAAATTACAGAGAAATAAAATACCATGAGGACCCTCCGTGAGTTCTCTATGTGGTAGTTTGGGTTCGTACTGAAAAGTTCGTACGAACAAACGGTTTACTCTTCAGATAGCTACGACCAAACTATAAAATACAATTTTAACTTCATACATTAAGTATGAGGCAAGAACGTACTGACCTAGCGAATTATATTCCCTAAATCAAAAAACTCCAGGAAACCCCTCATTTCTGTGTGTTTTATGCCCACACAAATAATAGAAAGAGAAATAGGTCTGTGTATTAAAATTAATAAGATTCTTTCGGCTTTTCATATGAGTAGATCAAACTTTTGTCCGTGCGAACTTTTCAGTACGAAACCAAACGATCACATAGAGAACTCAAGGAAGGTTCTCATTTTTCATTCAGGGTCGATACACTTTGTATGGCTCTTGAAAAATGTTGCGAACACCTTTATTGTTAATATATTTTGTCTATAAAAGCCGAAAGAATCTTATTAATTTTAATACATAGACAAACTTCTCTTCCTAAGATTATCAAGGTATGATACACTTGTCAACATCAAGTTTCGATACTAAAACCAATTTTCGATACTAAAACCAATATTTTCTTAGATGAAATAAATTAATTTTTGAGGTGTTGTCTCGCCCACCTTAATTCGTAAAATCTAAAACAGTTATATAAAATTACACACGATTTGTGGGTGTACTATTTGAATTTGCATTATGATAACAACCGTACAAATATAACACAATTCGATTATCTTATTATAATAACACAACAAAAACTGTTATTCATAATCACCGATAAAAAAATGTGTTTTACTTATTCAGATCGTAATTGGTGTAAATAAAATAAAAACATGATTCATACAAATTAACCTAATTCATATATATTGAGTGATCATTTAAGAAGACATTCCAGAGTTATTTTTGTCTTATCTATACCTGAGTTTATATGTTATTCATACCAGCAGATAAGCAGATAAGCAAATTATTCATACCTGGTCTACTATCGATTAGTTATTAGAAAAATTAGTTCTATATACCTGTCTAAAAACGCAAAAAATCGACGATAATTATGTGTTAGCTTTCCAAATTACTATGTTGTATATAATATAATTAAACGCGTTTTAGCAAAGCAACCTTGATTATACAAGCCATAATCTAAAAAACGAAGCTTTTATAAGGGAATTAGAAACGACGAAAAAATCAAAATTTTCATAGTAAAACACATAAAACATATGGGAAATCACTTTTTTTCCGAAGACAAATTTGTAAATGAAAACGTTGCAAATTCTTAATTATGATTTCTGAAATATTTTCATAAATGTTTGAATTTCAACATACAAAAATCTCGTTTAAGTAAATCGTTTTCATTTTCTTGTAATAATTGATTTATTTAAACCAAAATATAAAAAAAAGTTCATAACAACAGCATTCTGGTCAAATTAAAAAGAAAAGCTTACTACAAATCGTGTGCATTAAGCCAATATACATAGATGGCAGTGGGCAGTAAACATTTTGAAAAACCGTACCAAAAATCGCCACTTGGGAAATTTAAGTTCAAAAATTGTAGGCAAAGCAAAACAAATTCTCAAAATATTAAGAACGTGTCATAATTTTGTGATTAAACAATTTTTTTCGTATTTTTCTGTATAAATCTGAGACATCTAGCGCACACTAGTAAAACTAAAGATAAATGTAGCAAGTATTATTTTAATTCGTCAGAGCCAACTTTGATGTATTTTTCAAAATGAAAGTTCGAAAAATATATTTTAGAAATAATTTAATTTTAATATTTCTGCAATTAATATTTACTTAATACCAATAAACCCTTCCTGTATATTGTTGCTAAAGATATGTAGAACACTTTTGTATAAGTATTTTGTAGCATTTTAGCTTTTTTCAATGAAAAACTTGAAGCTAAAAAACACCAATTTTACTATGGATTCCTATGGAAATCAGTAAAAAGTTATACCACTAAAAAAGCTTCTAAAAAATACGTCATAATGATTATGGCTCTATACTCTAGAAGGCTCTGGTTTTAGAGCCAGTTGTACAATCCAATATTCCAGGTTAATAGACGGTTGTGACACTTGGTAAACATTGCTTTTGAAATAATTAGACATTAATAATTAAACGAATTAATCTAATAATTAATAATAATTAGAACACCCACGCCTTTTATTCAAACAGGTGTTTTAGAAATTCCAATCGAAATTGATTGATATTGAACACGATAAAATGAATACCATAAGATTGAGTACTCAATAGATTAGAATCGAAAAATGCGTATTTAATGTAACTACATAAAACATACATTGAGAATTGAGATTGAAGGGCATTACAATCTTGTGATTGGAAATGAAATGTAAAAAAATTGCTGATCATTAAGAAATACATTTTTTTATTTTTTATTGAACCGTTAGTCTTAATAACACAATCCACCTAACTGTCTGTTTGATCAAGTTGAAAGGAATTTTTTGTGTTCTTTGGTTAAAAGTTTTTTTTTTTTTCGTTATTTCGCGATCATACACAACGCGTATAATTCTCGCCACAGCTTTTTATAGTATTCCTCCCATATAATTATCCAATGATTGGATCGCAACAAAATCAAATCGTAACATTGTTAGATGGACATTATGTGTACGTTTACTGAATTATGATTGCTTCTTATATAAAAATCAATGATCATAGATTGCAATTTACAGGAAGTTTGTCTTATTAATAAAATGGGTTTTTTACATACACACAAATTGATTATCATCATGGTGATTGCATGATGAAATGTTGAGTTTATTTCAAAGTTAAGTTCAAACGAAAAATGCTTTCATATATAAAAGATTTTAAATTCATCTGAAATGAAAGTACCTATATGACACCTTAATGAACGTAACTTTCTCAAAAATAAATTTAATTAAACAATTCCATTTTTATGATGTGGTCGTTTGTTTTATCGGAAATAACAAAAATTCTAGTCACAAATCATAAATATAAAATATCAATATTAAATCCAGCTTCAAAACTATTTACCAAGATTGGTTATAAAATCTTAAACCAAATCGATAAAAATGGGCGATACAAAAACTAATTTAAATGTTAATACATTTGTGGAGCCATCACACCGTTACGCCGAAACTAAATCGGTTCATTTGAATTCCGCCGCCACCAATATTCTAAACATAATGTGTGCACAGAGTATATTCACCTACGTAAAAAAAAACAGCGTGCAGACAAATTTAATAATATTTTTGTTTGTTAATTAATTAATTAAATAAATAAAATCAACACACAAATAAAGAAGCTCCATTGTTTTATAGACATACATGTCCGGCTTTCGTTATTATTTGTTTTTACTTTATTAAGCGCTGCTTCCTTGTACATACTATGAACATAATATACTCGCGCATACAACGAGTGTATGGTGGTTGGTGGAAGAACATTTAAGTTGCATTAAACTTTTCAGGTCTGATTCGTTGAATTTAAACAAACGATTTTTTTTTTATAAAACGTATGCGACAAACACACATAGCATGTGAGTATAGGGTGAATGTTAATTAAATCTGTACGAGGTTTATTATTTACGGTTCGTTAATTTGTGTATGTTGAACCAAAGGCATTTTACTCTGTGAAGAAACAAATATGCGTGATGTTACAAAGTTTAACTTATGATGAACAAGCAGTTTAATGTTATGGGAATGAATTAAGTATGGACAACGTATTAAGCTTCGGTAATAATGTTGATTTTGAAATTTAAGAAATTTAACTAGAAGATTACAAAACATTCCAATATTTTAACAGCGATTTCTTATTGCATTTTGCGAATAACTTTAGGTTGTGTCGGAAACAAAAACTTTTCATTTGCATTTCTCAACAAATTCCACAAATTAAATGTACTGCAAACAAATAATTAGCGTTTAACCAACCAAAAATTTAGTATGATATATCTGCATTCATATGAGCATTGTTCACCTTCACTGTGTTATAACGACTACATAAAAATGAATATGAATAAGATTCGCAAATATGAGTGAATTTTTTGGGGCAGCCGTCAGTTTAGTTGAATTTTACACTACTTTAAACAGTACTAACTTTACACTACTTTACTTATAAACTATGATTTCCCTAAACAATTTATTTTCCATTGCTAATGAAGTGGAAACAAAATGAAAATGCATACATGGAAAACAGAAACTAATTAGTGTTCGATAATAAAATGTCTGAATTTATAATTCGTAATAAATAATAAACTTGTCACTGATATACATATTTAAATGTAACAAAACCGACAAGACAGACGGAATAGAACATAAATAAAACAGAAAATAAATAAATAAAAGAAGTTGCCGCCTTTCGTACTAAAATGTTACGAAATGAGAAAAAAATATCTCATCGAAATTTAAATCAAATTTGATATGAAACCATGGTTAAACATGACACATTACATATTGAAATTACAGTTGAGTCGAAATTTAATACGAACAATTCTATATTTTTATGGTTGTAATAGTAAGTGTCAACCAATTTATCAGGCAAAATTATAATTATGCTGTAAATTAATAATAATAAATAAAATAACTATGTTAATGGGACATTTTCTCGACTTACAATTTTTTTTTTAAAGTAAAGGTTTTTTGAGGTAAAAAAATGTTATTTTCCCATAATTTGTTATATTAATCAATAAAGTGACTCATAAGCTTTCAAAAACCGCAAACAGAATTAATCGACCAACATTACTCAAAAAATTGAAAACGTAATAACTTGCAACGTTTTACAGTTAGACCCACACTTTAAAGGTTTTTTTGCATAATTTTACATAATATTCTGAATTTTCCGGCCGGTCACTTGCCGACGAAACACATTGTATAAGCAGTGAGAATGAGACCCTCTAGAATTGCATCATTTATTAGTTCTGAACATTTCAAAATTTGTGATTGTTTTAATGAGGAACATTTAATTTAACCCTTTGCACTCGTATGTCATACTGGAGGTGGCAATATAAATTTACCCTAAAACTAGCATATCAGTCTGTAGTCGGTAACACTAAATAACTGAAACTTTTATCTATTTCTGAAAATGTTAACTTCCAATTTCAATGTATTCCAAAAATTCCAGGTTTTGGATTTTAAAAATTCTGTCCACGTTTTCATTTTATGCAAAATAAAATTGTGGCTACACCAAATTAATAAATTCTAAACTTCTAAATGAGTTTGGCAAGTAAGCATAGATAGATAGATATAGAGTTAAATTAATTATTCGAAATTGGTTTCAAAATTTACAGATATGGATTTTTTAATTTTGAAATTTTAACTAGAATTTCAGATATTGAATACTGACAGCTATTTGGTCAACTTACAAATTGAGAATTTGGCAAATATTTCTGTAAATCTTCGTCAATTAATTTGCTAGAAACGTTTCTCCGTCTTCGTTTGACCCAAATAATCACACAAACGCACGTAAAATGATCAGAAGGTTGTGCGCAGTGCCGGCTCGAGGCTTCTGAGCGCTCTGCGCGAAATTGGTTGAATCGCCCTTATTCTTTTTTATTTTAATAAGAAGAGGAATAATGAAATTGACTGCGATTTAGCAAAACGAGTCTATTAAATTTTTCGTGTTTAGTCGCAATTATGTTAACCTCTTACTATAGTTAATCGTGTAACGTATTTTATTGTATACAATACGAATATCTGTAACTGTAGCTGATCGTTTTTAGCTAAACTCGTTTTGCCAAACCGCAGTGTTTCTGCGGTGTTCTAAATCTTGACGGGTGGTATTTGAATTTCTGTGTAATATACAACTCTGGCCTGGTTTTAATTAGTTGCAATAATCGAGTTTATACTATAGTTGGTTCTTCTCGTATCGCATAGTGTCCCAAACTAAGCGATCAATACACAGAAGCAGGTATTCAAATTATCGTTAGAATAGTACATTATAGCAAATTGGTTTAAAGGAGAGATTAAAATATAATTGAGGAAGGGATTGCAAGTTTAGCTTAAATTCAAAATTTTAAAATTATCGGTTAATCGAAAATTTTACTTATTTACTTTATGGCGTATACTTTACGTTCGAAATATTATTCCGCAATGAAAATTCTCGAAAATTCGGTTGAGCTGGTGATAATGACTCTCTTCTATACGTCAAAATGTTGCCAACTGAAAAATTGGTTTTTATCAAGTTTATCGGGAAAAAACCTTAAATTATCGTTGCCTTATCGATTATTAACGACATTTTGATTCCTAATTTGAGGTTAAGAGTGAACTCTATAATTTTAATATAATTTACATATAAAGTATTATAGCTGTGTACGAGAAATCCCTTCATTTTGGCAATGTTTGTGTGCTACTTCCATTTTTTTAAGGGCAAGATTTTTTATTTACTTAGTGTGTTACTAATCGTTTCCACGATCAAAGGCAACAAAGGCAACAAATTTTAAAGATAATTGTTCAATATATGCCCATAGGTATCTTACATAAATTCGTAGTAAGGAAATCAGGTATAGGGAAAAAATTCATTAATGTTAATATTGTAACCTTTTTAGTACTCCTTTTGAAGACGATTACAAACAATAAGAAATAAATTCAAAAATCTAAAAGAAATCAAATAGAAACTGGTCACAAAATTAGGAACAGACGAATATTAAAAGAATAAAACACTGGCTTATAGACTCCACTCCCAGACTTCTTTTAGGGCCAGTGTGTTGTTGCCTATTTTTGGTTCCTTTGCGGACTAAAGCTATCTCAAGTCCTTCCACAGATGCTCAATTGGATTAAGGTCGGTTACATCCATTTTGGAGGATATCATCCACGTAGACGTTTTTGGTCTATAATCTTTTATCCAATATAAAAGTCCTACACATGACAGTTATTAAGTCTCGAAATATGTTATATATTTGATTAAAAATAAATTGCTGTATAAAAATTAAAATTGGTTTGGTGGCGACGATCATCCATGGTTACAAAATAGATGTGTGGTGAAATTTCTTTTAGAAAAGTTTCAAACCTGCCACCTTGATTCATCATTTGGATAAGTTGCAACTAACTCATTGATCTTATGTTGATTAAGTCAGATGCCAAATTTCAATGGAATTGATGTATAATCGCAGAAGTTCCATTTGGGGCAAGGATGAAATTTCTTAAATAAAACATGGCCAGAATTCAACAAATATTGAGAACATTACTAATGATTCTTGGTATTTAAGTACGATTCAAACCAGAAATCAAAAATTAGATTTGCAAAAAAAAAATATTTTTTTTGTATGGCCTTTACAACATTCCCAGCATGAAATGGAACATGGGCGTTAGTCAACGGATTTTAGTGAAATGTTATATCTAAGTTATTAAGCCAATTCTATAAATAGTTCCCAATATAAAATCAAATTATTGACACTCTGGAGAATTCCTTCGGAATTCTTAACTATGGTTCAAATTCAAAAAAAAATAGTGGAACACGGCCAATGATGTTTTGTTTTTACACAATTTGTTTTTACGTACTATGCTAATTCCGGCTATCTTCTCAGTTTCCAGCATCAAATGGAACAAGCACATTTGTTGATGGATTTTAGTCTGAAGTGTTTATCTGGGATCAGAATTTTTAAAATAAAACAAGGCCCAATATGGTAAGAAATATTTTGGAACACTACTCGTAATATTATAAATCAAAAATTAGAATTGAAAGTTTTGGTTTTGTATATACAGCCAAATGGAACACACAAATTTTATATCTGAGACGTTAAGCCGTTTCTATAAATATTCCGTATCTAAAATAGATTAAATCACGTTTTGAAGAATTTTAAAACCATATCATTTGGGGTGGGTTCGATTTCTTAAATATAATATTTAAATTGTGTTGAAATTTAGCGATCTGAATAAATATTATCTAAAACTCAGAACACTGTGAGATATTTTCCTTGACGCCCGCAGAAGTTTGAAAACCAGAACATGTGCGAAGAAACCAGGACGCCCGGTCACCCTAAACCAGCATGATCGTTATGCAAATCGAATTCTTGCCCTAACATAATTTTTGCCACTGTTAAGGTTCTCTTCGAGATATTATACCATGAAAATTGCTCTCTACCAGTCTTATACGAATTTTTTTTATTTTTATTTTTTTTCGCTGGCGCTACATCCCATGGAGGGATTTGGCCGCTTCATTCTGAAGTTTCGTAATCATTTTTATATTTAACAGATAATGAATGATTAATTCATTGATCCTACCCTTACCAGCCGTGATTTTTTCATCACTCGCCGGGAATCGAACCCGGGACCTCCGGAGCTTAAGCAAGCATGCTAACCATTGTGCCACCGGGGCTTATACGAATTGCCAGCATACTAATTTCAAGACGTAACTCTTTCTTAACACCAACATATGTTTTAAAAGGGTTCATCTTGACGATTTTTGGTATGACACGATCAGCCTGTGGCGCTGTTTTATGCTTAATACTCCACTTATTCTTCAATTTTCTTCCTTCATAGCATTTGCAAATAAATTAGTGCTCATAAGTGTAATATTAAATAACATGTTCAAATTGCATTGAAACGTGCTGACGGCGCCTTGGTGGTGGATCCATATTTACAAGCTGACTTATTGGCGAGCGTCTTCAAATCGAACTCGACATTAGTTGTCCCAGATGGAATTAGACCTCCATTAATTCCATATTGTGGTTCTAAAATGAGCCCCGTCGTCATCTCGGAGGAAATTGTCTTTACTAATCTGAAGTCAATGAATGCAAACAAGGCCACCGGACCTGATGGAATTCCAGTTCGAATATTGAAGGAGTTTGCCAGTGACTTGGCTCCAATATTATCTAAAATTTTCATACTTTCATATAAGCAAGGTCACTACCCGAACGCCTGGAAGAATGCAATGGTGCAACCCGTGCTGAAACGGGGTTGTGACAAAACTGACCCTTCAAGCTACCGGCCAATATCAATTGTGTCAGCCGTCGCTAAGGTCTTTGAAAAATGCGTCAATCAACATATAGTTAAATATCTTGAAATTAGCAAACTAATTTCGGATAGACAATACGGCTTTCGTGAAAGCCGATCCACGACCGATCTCCTGACGTATGTCACGAACAAATGGAATCTCGCCCTAGAACACCACGGAGAGGCCTTTGCAATCGCCTTGGATATATCCAAGGCTTTTGATAAGGTGTGGCATGAGAATCTTTTTTGTAAACTTGTGGCATACGGGCTGGACTCGATGACCACCAGGTGGATTAAAAGCTATCTCAATGACCGAAAAATCAGCGTCGTGCTTACTGGGAGATCATCATCGACGCACTCCCCAAATGCCGGAGTCCCTCAGGGGTCACCTTTGTCACCGACCCTGTTTTTGCTATACATCAACGATTTGCTGGATAGCACTGTAAACCCTATCCATAGCTTTGCGGATGATGCCACATTGCATTCTTCTATTTCATTCGAGGCGGAGCCTAGCATTACAGATCTAAATAATAAACGGTCAGAAGTCGTAACTTCTCTTAATTCCGATTTAAGTACAATATTTGAGTGGGGTAACAACAACTTAGTACAATTTAACGAGAAAAAGACACAAATATGCACATTCTCACGTAAAAAAAGTCGCAACGACTACCCATTTGTGGTAAAAAACCATATCCTTATGGGTTGCGACTCAATTCGACTGCTTGGTGTTCAAATAAGTAACAAACTCAAATGGAATGAACACATTGTTGCATTGGCTAAATCAGCTTCAAAAAAACTCGGGTTCCTGAATCGATGCAGAAGGTTTTTTAAATCGCATCAAGTTCTCCAGATATATAAAACCTTCATCCGACCATGTATAGAGTATTGCTGTCAAGTTTGGGGAGGTACGTCTGGTACCACCCTCCACTTATTGGACAGGGTTCAACGCCGCGCTATCAGAATAATACGGAATCCCAGACTTACTCAAGAAGTAGTCAGCTTACAGCATCGCAGAGATGTTGCAGAACTCTGCGTCTTCTACAGATGCTTACATGGTAAATGTTCTGCAGAACTATCGGAGAAAATACCACCATTCGTTACAACAACAAGAGTAACAAGAGGAACAACCAATGCACATAGGTTTACGGTGAAGCTCCCGAAACCTCGAACTGAAGAAATCAAGCGCGAATTTATATACCGAACATCAAAAAAGTGGAATTCGCTAATACATTTCAAATTTCCGAAGGAATATAAAATGAATAAATTTAAGGTAGCTATTAATCTTTACTTGCAGGATCGCGCATTGGGTGCAGAAGCTCTGACAGTTACAAGGAGCTAGGATCGTTAATAAGTCCGCTCTGCACCCAATTAAAAAAATTGATTAAAAAAAAAAAAAAAAAAAAAAAAAAAATTAAATTGTATTGTATTTGTACTGAACATTTCCACGATGACTTAAAGAATTTCTATGATTTTGCCATAAATTTACCATCAGGCGATAAGGGGCAAACAATCATCTGTATTTATAAAAAATTATCAAGCATTAATTTGTATTGGTACTATTGATGATGACTTTTATTTAAACTAATTTGGTGTAAACAATTGATTTTCATACTAATTCTGAATACAAATAGTAGTTAAATTAGTTGCAAAATTAAATATAAATGATAAAAAATTGTATAAACTTGATACCGAAGGCAAAAACTAATCTGCATTTGGGCTCAAAAATTAGCGCCCTTGAAAATTTGGCGCCCTGCTCGGCCGCGCAGCTCGTACACACCTCGAGCCGTCCCTTATCGTGTGAACATCTGTGACACGCATCTCAACCGTTCATTGTCACACAAATTTTAACTTTGTCATAAAATGGTAACGTAACCTCTGGATTTTTCTAATAGCCAAACACCTCAAACCTTAGCAAACCCACACTATGCAAATCTCTATAATTTTTAAAAATTTCGTAAATCGAGATAATTTTTGAGATTACTCGAGAATTAATTTTGATTGCCTGATGTTACAGATATTTCACAGCTGAACAAAGCAGATTATTTTCAAGATTACTAAAGATTAGGGCATAAAAATTTTTGGCAAAAATGTGATTCCGGAATTTTCGAATTTGAATGTTCTCGATCCCGGAATTGATTTTTTATTAAAAAATCTTTGATTAAAAATTAAAAATCAAAATTTTAGAAGAAACAACCAATTTTTTTATTTCATTATTTAGGCCCGATTGTATGAACGATGATAAATGATTAATTCTCTGATTTAGCATAGTTTTCATGGTTTTATACAAGGCAAACTACGCTAAATCAGAGAATTAATCATTTATCATCGTTCATACAATCGGGCCTAAATAATTAATTGATTGAAAAATCAAATTTTTCCTGTTTTTCCCATTAAACTTAACGCACCGAGGGTTGTGATATTTTGGCATGCTACAGTTTTAGTTGCGATATTTGCTACTGTTAAATATGCTCTTTCAGGCTCGATGCTGATTGATGGTAAATTTTCATAAACATTGTGATGAATAGGGCCTCGAGCGTACCTAAATTGTCCCAAAATTAACACTAGGCTTACGAAGCGCGTCAATTTGACGCATTTTCAATTTCACATAGAAAAATTTGGAAATCGGTTAGATTTATCTCTTACTACTTTTACTTACAATTATGCATTTCGCGAGACGAATATTTGGCAGCATTTATTTTCTCCTACGCCTTTGAATTTCGAAGTTTGCTATGTGGTATACGGTGTACCTATCTCTACGGGGGCGCGTCAATTTGACACAATGGTAAGGCAGTGCAAATACTTCGTCACCTCACGTCTCCAGTGGCTGTTTCAGGGTTATTTTATGTTCTTATGTATAGAGTAATGTATGTAGTGTAGAAAGCAGAGATAAAAAACGAAACAAAAACAAAGACTATCCACGTCAAAATCATAACACTCAAAATCAAAGCAAAAAGGTTTCTCACACATAAATGCGTGGATACTGTACAAAGAATGTACCGGATCAAATATATCCAGAAAGGATTTCATTTTTCAATTAGCTGAAGAACTTGCCGATAAGAAAGAAAATGAAATTGAGGAAAATATTGACCTTCAAGAGCCTCATACATCAGCAAATAGAAGTAAGTGCACTTGTAGAAATTGTAAGATTGTTTGTGGAAAACGTGCACATAAAATTGAATATGTACATTTGGAAAAATGCGTAAATTAAAAAAAAATTAATTTAAAATATTTTACTCCTGACAAAAGGACCTATTCCTAATACCGTTCTCTTTTTATAGAGATACTACTTGCGCTATTCCCTTTATAAAACGGAAAGTTTATACCAAATTTTTTTTTATTTTTTTGTCCCTTGCGAGTTGTCTTTTTATTATTATGATGATTTTGATGTCAATACACCTGTATGACAATGTTCCTTTAAAAATAAATTACTTATTTTACCAAATGTTTATTTTTTTAACACGCGTCAAATTGACGCGTACCGTAGAGATAGGTATATCAGAAATGTCCGTAAACCTAGTGTTAAAGCCTTTTTCGAAAAGCAGATAAAACCATTGTTACATACGGCTAGTTACCTACGTTTTTAATATCTTTCAAGAAGCCTGAAAAACGAGCAAATTTGCCATAGCAAAAACACTAAAATCAATTAACAAAATTGAATATTTTTTCACTTGTAAACTTTTGCTGTCACAAATTTTAATTAAAAGACTGTAAACACTAATTTTCTTAATCATCAAATGATTCAAATCATATATTTTGTCTTGAAACAACGTTCCAGCAATCAGCTTTCTGGGCTAATGTCCAAAATTATTGAATTGTTCAGATAAATCATTACCGTCGGAGCTTGAATTGTTCTCATTAAATTTATACCGGAATTGTAACGACGAGATACTTTCTGAATTTGGAATGAACACCTTTCCCATTAAGTACATTGTTCTTAACCTGGCTACATACAGCGCTGCCTGGTTATTACGTACGAAGTACCTTTTGGTGGTTTTGAAAACTAAAAAGCAATACAACACTTATTTGACAGGTGTATTTGAGCAATAGAGAAACACAGTAAAACTTTCAAAAGTAACCAATTTTGAACAGCTCTCTAAATTTATCACTTTTTGTCAGTCCCTGGATCCATAACATTTGTTCCAAAATAATTTGTTACAATTGAAGAAAATTTTTCTATCAGGCAAGACTTTTAATTTTCATATTATTGGACTGCTTTATTCCTTAAACTGACAACATCTATAAAGTGACCAAAATGTCTGCAACTCTTGAATGGTCACTTTAGAGAAGTTTAACAGTTTTCTCGTACAAGAAATACTATGATTACATAAAATTATGTCGAAACTACTTTAATTAGTGTGAGAAATAGAATTTCGATAATTCCGCAATTAAAATTTTCAATTCCGGAATAATCGAAACTAAAATGTAGGCCGGTATTCCGGAATTCCGAATTCCGGAATTGGATGCCCTACTAAAGATTATTCACGATTATTGAAATTTGTTCGAGGTTTTCGAATTTTATTTAAAAAAATTAAAGACGTCTTCGAGGAATTGATGTAGCTATTTTCATTTTTCTTTTAAAATAATCTATGAGATAAAATGTCCGATTCTGCCTTCCAAAATGTTAAGTTATTTTTATTTTTTCAATGCAAATCATTCTTTCCAGAATTGGGCCCAATGTCCCAATTCAGTTCGTTTTTTGAACAGTCCCTTCGACCTAAGTAATTTTTCAATTTATTTTACTATTTAGTGTCAATGCAATCCATGCAGGAAGGAATTTTCAATTTCAATCAAAGTGTTGAGCAATCTCATAATTGTACAAGTATTAAGAGGTTCAACTACTATTACAAGGCGTCTTGCAAAACCATTTTTGAGGCCCTGTTGAGTTTTAATGAAAAATCTCAACAAATTTGTATTTTTGTTTGTATTTTGAAAACAAAAGAAAACATCAATGATTTTCAATCAGTCTTGTGTTCTCTTGTTTCTAAGATAGATTTTGATCATGTTATTAAAAATAAGTAACCACACCACGACTAAATCAACCTTTAACCGGACCCTGTTGGCAAAGATGAAAATCCATCAACTAAACAATAAAATTAGAACAATGGAAATTAAACATTATTTTTGCAAAATTTCATTAACCTGAAAGTGGTTGAGCAGACATTTTTAAAGTTATGAACATTTTAGCATAGGTACTTTTTTTTACCTGAACCCATCGTTAAATGCGCCCGGTCGACGGACACAGTTTATTCAACACCAGATAATTATGAAATTTCGATTAGCTAAGCTTCATATTTAAAAAAGTTGAAGGCCTATTGAGCTTTTCGTGTAAGAAAACTTATTAAAATGTAGGCAGAAATTTTACGACAACGCAACGCTTCAACAGTACTTTGAACGTTATTAATGGCAAAAATTGTATAAATTAAAAAGTTACTTTTTTATTAGCCTCAATCACTCCGGCGAAAACCCAAAGGGTCTTTTAATTAAGCCATAATATGGAATAAAGAGGGATCTCGACAAAAACTCGCTTTTCATTCATTTTATAAACAATTTTGCTTCTGAAACGGGCCAAGCACGATTTTTTATTGACGGATATGCCGTGAGGACAAATGCAAGATTTTGTAAAATAAAAAGAAAATCAGTTTCCATTTTTTATGGATCTTTTGATATTTCGTTCATTTTTTCTATATAATTGAGTTTTCGATTCCAGCAAATTTTTTGCTCATGGATTCACATGTAGAGCCGATTTCTAATTTTATGGAAATTAATTTTACTATGAACGAACGACTGATTTAATGTTATTTTTGTTTTATTCAGTAACAGACGATTTAAAAAATTATCGAACTCGCATTGAAGAGATCACGTTAAAATTTTTTTGCCGACAGTTGCCACTACTAAAGATAATAAAATTGTGGAAATTTTTTAACAGACATTTGTATATTGCACGAAATTTCTGAGACAGTTAATTAGGAAAATCCTTAAACTCGATTTTTTAAAGCGAAAAAGATCGAAATTTTTATCGAATTGGCTGGAAATTATGAAATTTTAAAGTTAAACCTAATTTAAATTTATCTTTCAGAATTTCGGAAAATCCTAAATTTACGAATGTCTAAAATTTCTTCAAAACAGTATATCAAGCTTATAGCCTATAGTTACACCTACTCAAATAGTGATATTGATGATTTTTTCAAAGGTTCTTTTCCTCTGATTCTATAAATTATCAAAATTTGAAGTATTTTGCAGGCCTTTAAATCGGACTATTTTGTGAAATTCCTGTGATTTTTGTACTGTAAGCTGAAAATAATTTCAAAAAAATTAAGGTCCAGACAGAATACAAGCCGAGCTCAGCATTTATGTATAATAGATTAAACTCTCAACATTTCCTTCCCAAATGAAGAAAAAATAATTACAATAATCTGTCAAATTATGAAGATGTGTCATGAAGTGCAAAATAAACTATTTACTAGCTTAAAATATAACTTTTGAGGATCAATTATAGTTTATCTAGAAGCTTTTACTTTCTGTACTAGCTACAATCGTTTTTCGAATCTATTGCATTCAGCATGTTTGACATCCACTCAAAATTTGAAACTGAAGGCCGAAGCAGATATGATTAATTTCTTTCCGGCTTTTAAGTGAAATAATTAAAAATGTATGAAAAACCGTAAGCATTGTCACAATGTTAAGTTTAGAGACATACAATTTTAATAAGCATTTAAATAATAACCTCAAAATATTAATTTTGGCTTTTGTCATTTTTGATCGTGATTTTGACTGGAAACTAATATCCTACAATAAAAAAAACGAAACGAATCGAACACTTTTGCCTAGCTACTAAAAAAAACTAACCAAAAACAAAACGGATTGGAACAAAATGAATGCTGTGTGCCTCGAGCTTCAATTAGCTGTAACTTGGAGGCCATTCATTCTTGTTCAAGAAGTCGAACAAACAGTGAATCAATCATATCTGATATTTGAGTTAGTATACTATACTGTTTGAATTCGTAATACTCAAACCCAAACCAAGTAGTAAATACTGCATAAACTACAGGTTGGGTTCAGGAACGTCATAGAGTATAAAATTATCGCCAGTGAGACATGAATATTGTAGGATGAAACGTTGCATGAGAATTTATTGAATACAATGGAACAGAATCTGTATTACGTAGTAGTTCATTTGGTTTTCAATAATTTTTATTTTAATTGCAAGGTTTCTTCATTAGTTAACGTCTAAATAATGAACAGATGTTTTAATAAGAAATACACACACAAAACTGAGGTATACTGTACGGTAAACAAAAAAATGCTGCTTCCTTTTAATTTTTTTATTTTATATAAATGTATGATCAATTTCTGCTTTGAAGGAGTCACCTTATTAGAATATAATCTTTGTTTTATGAAGCACAGAAATTGAGGAACAAAATAAGAAAAAAACCAATTGGCTGAAATCATAAAAGAAATTCAACTGCAAAGCCATCAATTCAATTAAATAAAATTTCGCGATTAATTGTTGATACGCTTATTCCATCTTCATTTATTGGTACTGAAGACTCAAGATTTATCAGTCAGCCCTCTGACATCTCTAATTTGGTTACCAATTTTTTTTAGTCTTTCAGAAATATCTGTGGTATCACGTATCAAGTCTTTAATTAATCGCGATCGCCATGATTTTAATGTTGTAAAGTTTACTTAAACAAAAGTTTATCATATCAACTAAAATTTAATAAAGGGGCAGGCCGTGATGGCTTTCTGCCTATCCTAGCCCGTGTTGTAATACTTCAGATTGTGATTAAGACTTAAAATGCGATCGACAGATACGATAACGAAATTTTTTCTAATATGCAGGACCGATAATAATTTACGCCAAGGTTTGCTCTATTCGACATATTTCTTTTGGTTTTTGTAAATATCATTAACATGAATTTAATACTTTCAAAACCTTCATGCGCATGGCGAGGTACAATTGTACCTTTGGCGTTTTCAAATTAATTGCTTTACTAACTCTAACCGATGCTGTATTTAAGGCTAAATAATGTTTATTTCGATTTTAATTATTTTGAACAAACCGTATTTTCCAGCACTGAACGATCCACTTTAGTCAATCATTTCTTGAAAACGCTTAACTGAAAACCTTGTTTTGTTTCACCGTCTCTATACCGTTGTCAATAACATCAACAAATATAACAAAGGCAGCGCGGAAAATTACAAAGGCACAGTTAAATGGGATGATTCAACAAGTTATGAATAAACCTTCCGAAAATATTTTGTTGTTCGGTTAGGTGTTCATTCTAACACTACAGCTTGTTAGAGGTAGCCTAAAAATTTCAGCCGAAAATAAAAAAAAATTCGGTAATGCAGATAGTGTCTTTGCTATCTCACCCAACTAATTGTAATAATAAATAGAGAGATCCTGGAAAGTGGTTCAATAAAAGTGCCTTGCTAATAGTTAACCCTAGAAAAATTTCAGGTCAAGTTTAATGTGAGGAGCCCGAAAAAATCGTTAGAATGGGACCATATAAAATTTACAAATTTGTACAAATTAAACCCATAAAAGGTCATGTCTGGAAAGTGATTCAATTAGAGTGCCTTGTCAATAGTCACCCTTGGAAAAATTATCAGGCCAAGTTTCACGTGGGGAGCCCAAGAAAATTCGTTTGTAAAAAAAGCCCACATACTATTTAAAAATTTAAACCATGCCATGTTCTATTCGTGATACTTTAAGGTTGAATTTATACAAATTTTCCCGGGCTTCCCACATGAAACTTGATAATTTTTCTAAGGATAAATATTGGCAATGCACTCTAATTGAATCACTTTTCAGATACGACACTTTAAAAGTTGAATTTATACAAACTTTAAAATTTAACAAAACTATTTCGTGAGTTTATAACTGAAAATCTGTTTCATCATTGTTGGAAGTGTTTTTATGCCTATAATAGTCCTGTCAAAATGTACAAAGAGAGCTCTTAATGGACTTGTTTTATTTTATGTTTTTTGAGACGTAGATTACGAAAGCTTTCGGGAAACCCCTAAAAATGAAAAACTTCCATTTTAGGAGGTTTGTGACGTTTATCTTTAAAGTAGTGTAACTAAATGTAACATGCGAATCAAAAAAAATTGTTCCAGAGATAGGGGCTAAATTATTTATAAGGTGAAACCACCCCCGGAGAAGGGTGGACATTTAGTAGAAGTAATAAAAATATTTTATCTATTATAAGGCAAATTTAAGCTGAAACTTAAAATAATTAAAAGCAAAAGTTCACCCTCCTTCGGGGGCAGTTTTCACCTTAAAACGATGAATACTATTTTTTTAGCTTTAAGAGTGCTCATTATTCTTACAAATAGCAACAAAAAAAAGCTTAACCAAAAAATAAAAGAAATATTTATTTTAATATTTTGTGTTATTCAGGGGTAGTTTCAGCCCCTTTAATTAACCCTATGGACCTTGTTTTTTTTATTTGCTGGTACGTAGATTTACTCAATTGTTGGATAAAAAGTAGAAAAATTATATTTGGATACACTACTTTAAAGATAAACGTAACAAACCCCCTAAGAGGGGCGTTTTTTTGTATTTTTAGGAGTGAATCTGCTATTTAGGGGTGAATTGCGAAACCTATTTCTTTGTAAGCTATACCCCTTTGTACATTTTGTCTGCACTAATCTTTTCTAGAAGGCTTTTGCTTAATTAATCAGAAATATTTAATAAAATCCTCAAATCTAAAGGTTAAGGTATAAATTCGTTAGGACCTTTCATATTTATTATTTAGCCCTTTCTTTGTAAGGACAAAAAAAGAGGAATATTTGATAAACATATCTATTTAAATACGATAATTTTTATATCCAAATTTTAGGGCAAATCTGTTTCAAAATGTTTTTGTTCTTATTAACATACCCAATCCAACAACTGAACATTATCAAACTATTGTTTAAATTGGTATATTAAAATGTAACAAATGTAGTAAAATCATTGTTGGCACCTAGTGTATAATTTATTCATAATATATAATGCCATGTTTGACAGTTGACATTGAAATAGTTCTATATTATGTGCCACTATTCACAATTACGAAATTTTAATTTCGTGATGTTGTTTCGAAATCAGATATACAAACATACTTATGAATATAAGAAAGTGTCGACGGATTAAATTTTCCACTCTGAAAATGATACTTAATGTAATTCAAATTTTGTAAATATACATAATATCAAAATCGTATATGTATTTTCAAGTTTATTCTTTACAAATATTGGTACCACAAGTATTAATTACAAAAAGTCGACTCTCAAATTCAAAGTATGTTTTCATATAATTTTGTTTTGAAAATAATATTGCAGACAAATGTTAAGGCTACATGAAAAAATGTCTTTAAAACGATCAGCTTGGAGCGATTTTAGCTGCCCTAAGTCTAGAATTATGGCAAGAACTCGACATAAAATTGGAACTAAAACTTCAAATATGAAAAATATTTTGTGAAAAAATTAACCTGAGTCGTAACGGAAGAGATCAAGCTTCAGTCGGCCTTAATAAAATTGATCGATTTCAGACTTAATTTAAGTCAAAACAAAGTGTATTTCTACAAGCTGTCCCATTGTTCGTTGACAGATTGCTTGATCAAAACGAAGTTAATTTTCTACCATTACAAATTATGAGGCCTGTGTTGAAAAAACTGTAATAACTTCACTTTTGAAAAATAATTTGTCATAATTGTGATTGTCATCTAATTTTCTAAAGGAAGTAAATAAATAAGGAAAATTTCAACTTCCCTTTGAACAACCCGTGGCAATCTTCGAACTATTGAATTAATAATTTACAACTAACATGCATTCGGATAAATTTGTCTTCGAACTTGAGACTTTAAATCAAATGTATTACAATAAATTTATTGAAATTAAAATTCGTCTGGTGGAAATTATTTTCCTGACTCTGTAAAAATATTTCATTTTTGTATGTAGGCACCTGCGTGATGGGTACAATTGTGCAAGGGTAACCTGATCACAATTCGCAAGTGTACGTACTGCCTCCTCGCGGCAACCACTGGCAACTGGAACCATTAGGCAGGATGTGGCCTTTTGGAATAGGCTAAAGTACGGCGCTAAAGGAGAAACCCTTGAAAAAAAATTTAATCTAGGCCTAATGGCTGATAGGTTAATCAGTCCAAAAATGCGGACTCTGGATACAAAGCACCCTCCAGTTTTATTTAGCCTTTCTGTAGTAAAACTGGGTGACCTACAGGCGACTTTCTATTCCCAGAAACTCGCAAGAGTAAAATCGAAATGGTAGACGAGGCACGGGTAGGAATATACGGGAGTGGGACTGCCCTCTCGACGTCCTTGAGTCCCAATGCTACCACTTTTCTAGCAGAAGTAAATGATATAGTAAACATATAGGAGGGATAGCAATGAGCCCAGATAGTATGTATCACGTACCGGCCGGCAGTATTATCAGGTTCATTAGGAGCCTGAATATTGACTGGACGGATAATTAAGCAGGACTTGGAGCACAAAAGATCTTTTAGGTCGCAATACGATGTGGCTAAACACCCACATGGCCCTACAACACTAATTCTATACTATTCTATGGTGCGACTATGATAATGAAATTCACAATTCTGATCTCCCTCAATAACATTCTAATATTCACGATAAAAGATTAACGTTATATTGCAGTCTTATAAATTTCATCATCATAATTATTATGCAAAACATCCAATTAAATCTTAAGTAAAATCATTCATCACGGCACAGATTTTTTTTTGTGTATACATACTTCTACAGCTAACATTACAAATTCATCTCCCATTATATAGAAAAAAAAACATTTCATAAATTATTCACGATAATAAAATGAGATATGAATTTTAATCGAAATCTAGAATAAGCCGTATATATGTAAGTACGTAGTACATAGAGTTTTTCAATTGTTTTGCGTTGTTAGTTGTAACAACGTATAAAAAATAAAAAGGTAGAGTATGTACTTGAGAAACTATTCCATTTCAATTTTTTTATACTAGCTAGCTAGCTATATACTTGTAAATTTATTTCTTTTTTGCGAACGTAAGAAATAAATAATTTGTTCGTTTTTTTTTGTTTTATCTAATTTTAATATTATGTAGATTATTGTTGTTGTACTATTGCATTAAGTACAATAATAATAGTAAAATGGTGTTATAATTATTTATAGTTCCTATACATGCAATCAACGAAATGATAAATTATATTACAATTATTAATCGTAACATATTTATGGGAATGTAATAAGAAATATGTATGTAACATTTTAGTCATTAGTGTGTATCAAAAGATTTCAATGCTGCGAGAATTTGAAACCGCAGAAATTTTTCTTCCAATTTTACAACCTTAATTACACAAAAAAATAAAAACATTTCGAACTCATTCACAAAAAAAAAAAAACAAAACACATAAATTTAATTTCACGACCATGATCGTGTAACGCTATAATCGTAATACACAAAAAATATTTAGTCTACATATATTTGCAAAACTATATAATTCACACTTCAAAAACCAATTCACAAATTTTTTTTTTTGGCCACACCATACGAGATCATCGTAAAATATTATTTCACCACTTAATTATTAACTACTTGATCGTGTGTGTAAATAAACAAAAAAATATTTAATATACTTTTTATTAATTAGTTTCACTTATATTTATTAACTACACAAATATATAAATTAAATCGCGAAACCGTAAAATAAATAACGTATTCAATAAGACGGTTGTGATTGAACTGAGTTGAAGGGAACGAAAAATGAATAAAAAATAATGAACACAATTCATTGAAGTTCGGTTTGGTGCTGCAAGTGTGCGATCGTACACAAAACATCGAATAAACGAGTGTACGTATACAAATAAATTTAGTGTAAGTATGTGTAAATACAAAAAAAAAAAAGTGTAGCTATCTCGTTCAAATATTTCAAACAATAAATTATGTTATGCTACTGCACACACACACTTTTTGTGTGAATACACTTTTTGATAAAAAAATTAGTTGGAACTTGGGGACATAGAATACAATTATACGGCATTAACTACATATTGTCATTTGTGTACGTTGTGTACAGTGATGGAATGTGGTGGACAGGTGTGTGATCGGCTGCTACATTTAGTATATAAAAAATTTGAAGATGGAAAGTGATGGGAACGATCAACGAGATATTTTTATGTAAGAATGTTTTTATTTCAACGAAACCGGATTGAAGATTATGAAACATTGTATTAAACCAGAAGACCTGCAGCTGGGTTTGTTATTTTAAGGTTATTTTAAAAATACGCTTGTTCTGGCGAGGGTGGTGTTTGGACGGCATACATTTGGATAGTACATAAATGTATAGTGTAAACTGAGATCGCAATTTGAGAAAACGAAACAGTGTACGATTTTATTTTTGAAAAAAGAGATATAAAGCCTACCGAACATCAAATACAGTGGCGGTAGAGTCATTCATGGTGTGTGCTTCATATCGTTGAAAAATTTACTCTGCTGTGAAACCATTGTCTAGTTCAACTGGTTAATTAAGAAAATCGAGAGTATCTTTGTTTATGGTGCGGCGACTATACCCTTAACTGATACCTGCATCGTTTCAGATTGATCCGAAAACTATAGGAGGCGACTCGTCTACTACAATCTTGCTCAACGACTATTTTACCGCAACTGTTCGCATTTTACGTGACTTCGCCAAAGATCGAAAGATATTGGTTTACTGACTTCTCGCCAAGACACGGCAAAGAGGTTATTAAAAAGCAGAATGGTGATTAGTGGCCAATGATACACTTGATCGACGAAGATTTCTGAATTCTATAATAAACTATACACAACAAATTTTTTTTTTTTTTTAAATTTAAAATTTAATAATGGATGAGATTCGCGATCTTTTTGTGCATGGGAATTTCCATATTATAGGAATGTCAGAAAGGTGGCTTCCAAATTCCCGGTTAATTTTTTTCGAAATGATTAACATAACATAAAGGATGAAGGAGGGCCTATTTATATGAGAATCGACTATAAATGCCTCGTTGTGGCAATATCATCAGATAATCAACGAATTTCCTCTCTTAATAATATAGCTGTAGAGTATAAGGCAACTTGCGTTCAATTTCTGTTTTTGAAAATCCATCTAAATAGTAAATCTTGGTTGATAGTTTATAATCCTAAACCCTTGATTTAAAATTATTATCGTTTAAATGTTGAGTCAGCATTGGAAAACCTATCTATACTCATTATGAAGATAATGACAGGAGATTTAAACATAGATATTATGCCGCTTGACAAAACTCTGATTTCCAACTTTCGTAATTTACTCGCAGAGTTCGGCCATCATGAATTGATCTCGTTATGACTAATCGCCTCGATGAAATCATAAGTTCTCTCAAATCGACTTGCTCAAAATTTGATTTAATATTTGTTTTCCTATGATATATGTAGGTACCTATGGATAAAAGTCAAGATAGTTCTAACTTTATAAGAGATTATCCCAATATTGCTGTTGATGTTTTGTGTGTATATTCGAAATCATTAATTCAGTTATTTTGGGGTTGTTTGAGAAATTTGTCCCAGAGCGGAAATTAAACCGATAGCAAGAGAGATAATTCGAGGATTATTAACGATATTAGAAGAGCGATAAATAATCGAGACCTTTCGTATAAATTGTGGAAGCCATCACATAGTCAGGAAAGATAGAGGTCGTATAAACAATTTCAAAATCGTGTTCATGATCGAATTACGACGGTATATCTAATGTTTGGATAACATAGATATCCCTTATGATTTAAACTACTTAAATCGATATTTATCATTATCAGTCATTTTTACAACCTTTCATAGTAGGGATATGGTTGCACCAGCATACACTCACACCACAATCATGGCACATTTTTCGTTCTAAAATATTTCAATTGATGAAGTTGTTCTTTCTTTTGAGAACCTAAAATCAAATTCCATTGGCAATGACCATGTAACAAACAGGTTTGTTAAGCTATTAATCCCTGCGATTTCACAGGGACAATTATGTCCATCCCACTGGAAAATCATCCGAGTAATCCCTACACCTTACACAAACTTTGTAAGAATAATGAAAGAATTGAGGCCTACTAGTATCCTTTCCGGATTGTATAAAGTTTTTGAAAGAATTCTTCAAAATTAATAATCGATCACCTTGCTATAAATAGTTTGTTATCATCTTCATAATCTTGGTTAAGGAAAAATTACTGAACGGATACAGCTCTCCTCTCCATTACTGATGATCTGATTTCTATGCTGCATGAAAAAAATGCTGTTTTGCCCCTTTTATTTTACCAAAGCATTTGACCTAGTCAATCGTGGAGTTTTAGCTACAAAACTCACTGAGCAATTCGGCTGGTCACCATCTGCAGTAGCGCTTATTTTACCCACTCCTTTCTGGCCGACTGCGATACGTTGAAGCTAAAGGTTTAAAATTGGAGTGCTGCAAGGTTCTTATTTAATGCTTTATCCATCCAAGGACCAAAAGGAGGACCAAATCTATTAGACAATTCTTGAATGAGCTTGACGAACAAATTTCGAATGATCGCGCATCGCAATAATGGCAAAAAAAAATCGGGGTGGGCTGTGTCATCTACACAGCCGTAGGTGTGTTGCGTGATAACGTTCATAAGATGTTGGAGATTAATTATTTTAATTAAATATAAATTATCTGCCACAGTTTCTTTATTTACAAATTGAGATTAGAATTGCTTCGATCAGAAGTGGCGTTCTCTCGCTACAGTGACTGAATAATTTCAATTTTTCTATTTTTGTTTGCCATGTCGTTATATTAAAGTTGACTATTAAATAGCGTGATTTTATGGCATTTGATGAACGATATTTGACTTTTTGAAAAATCAGAAATATATGTAGGTACTTGTTTGAAGAATAACGCATTTTTCGACTTTTGGCGCTTATGACTTTTTTTCTTAACACGGCAGTATTGTATGCATAATGCATTGTATATTTTGCAACAATAAAAAATTAATTTAATTTGATTTGAAAATTCTTGTTAAATTTATTTGAAAAAAGTTAAATTTGTTTTGAAAATTTTTTAATTTGTTTTGAAACTGTTAATTTTGTTTGAAAAATGGCTAACTTTACTTGAAAAAGGTATACCATAAATTTGTATTCAGAATCAAAAACTACAAGTAGAACAATGGAAAAGTAGTCTTTATAATTAAAGTATGTACATGAATCCACTATCATCAGGTTTTAAATTTTTTATATATGGTTTCCATCAAATGTACCTAAACAAATGAGGAAAATTAGTTTTTCTTTCAAAACCTTCTACTACTTTTATCCATTCATGTTCTAAAGTCTAGTAAAGAGTTAAGCTATCTGCAGAAAATGATATAACCTACAGAGATAATAAGCAATATTATCACTGAAAATAACAACACAGAATTCGAAAACCGGGAAAATAATTCCGAAACAAACGACAGACACTTCGGAAATAAATTCTATATAGACTAACGATACGGCGACAAAGAACGTAATACCTAAATACATACCTAAAAGACCGATGAAGAATGATGTAAATCTTCTAGATGCGAAGATGAGTAAATTTATAGATCCTTATTTAAATAATGAACCTAAAATAATTAATCGGCATAGGGATATTGGCATTATTAGATAAGTTTGACGAAGATGAAGTTCTAGAATTTCAAATGAGAGTGTTATAATTGTTGAAAAAAAATCAAAAGCAATCGACAAAATCATGAGCCTACGGCGGTCCATATTTTACCCAAGAATTACATATCAACAATAATTCGGCTACTGTAAATTTTAGCAGTACAAATATGACAACAATACCTTCTTAGTCAGATATAGTTGTAGAATATAAACAGGCACATTAAAGTTAAAACATTTACATGTACAATAATTTGTATGCAAAACATTTCAAAGAAACCCTATGTATTGCATCGGGAGGACCCTATTTTTGCCTCATATTTTTGTACTGAATGAATCACCTTTAATACGGGATTATCTTTGGGATCTTACGGGATCAAACAGCGTGTTTTTTATTATAGATTTAAATTCTCCAGTCGATTTAATAAATTGTCAAAATTTTCTTTAGATATCCGAAATCCTTTTGTTATGCCGACCGTGAAGCCGTAGTATAAAAGTACAACTAAGCGTAAATCCACCACAGACATTGATTGCCGACTGTCGTATAAAAACTGCGGCTATTCGTTTTTACACGAATAAAAATTACCCGTATGAACATCCCAAAAAAATTCAGTTACGTTTTTTTAAATCAAATTTTCTGTAATTCAAAAAATTGTTTTGGAAAAACATTTAATTTTGAATCAAACTCATTGAAAACGGGTTTGACCTACGCTAAATATAAGACGCTAAATATAGAAAAAATTGTTTGATTTAAATAATTAAAGCTTAAAAAATAAAACAATTTAAATTGATTTTCTAAATAAAATTTGACTAGATGATGCCCTCCGAGGTGCTTTCAAAATGATATTTTTATTTCCAACCTTTAAAAATAAAATAGAAAATAGTGACATCTGGTGTAAAATACGATAACTAAATTTAACAATAGCTTTAAATAATCCAAAACAATTTTGAAATTATTTAATTCATCGGCGGAATTATTTAGTCCAATTTTTGTTGTAAATTTCTCATTGAAATACGGTTACTTGTTCTTTCTAAGACGATAAAAATTCGCTTTTGAGAAAATTTTGAAAAGGAAGATATTAAAGATGGTTATTGTTTTATAATTTTTTTTTGATCCCTATTCACCTACCCCTTTTTCCTAATTTTTTTTTATTCGGTACCGTACAACATAAAAATCGTAAAATTAAATGACAACTTTCAAAAATTTGCGGACCAACATAAGTATTTAGGACGTTTCAATAATCAGATTACACTAAAAATGACGCGCGATAAATGCTAATCCAACTTTTGTTGATTATGCTGAATTTTGCAAATAATTTTTTAGTTAATTTACACAAACAACTTAATCATTCTTCCAATGCCTCTGATGATAAAATACATATCCTTATACCTGAGTATCCAAAAAGTTAGTAACTGGAACCTTTATATTTATTGCAGAGATCGTTAACTTCTAATAAAACGAGCCACAGTGCGTGCATTTCTTTAGTTTGAGTGCGTCACATTTCAATTCTATACAATTTTTGATTAAATGAAATATATTTTGGCGAACTGTTACGATTTCGAAAAACTGAAGCCGTAACTCTTTTTATGAAGGCGACTGTATTTGTTTCTATAGTGTTCGGTCGAGCCAATTTAATATACCGATTTTCTAGCATGAAACTCACTTATTTACCTCAGAAAACTTCAAGCCTATTTTTTGGATTTAGATGTCGAATTAATTTTAGAATATATCGTCAATTAACTAATTAATTCTTGTAAGTGTTGCATACACGATTTCTGGTTTATTCTGGTTTATCTATGTACAAACAATTTTCCGGAGGGCTATCAAGCAATTCTGAGAGTTAAAATTAAAACAAAAATTTCATTGTATATTGTAAGTGGTAATTACCTCAATCATGAAATATCGTACAAGCGTATAAGAGGCTCACTGCAATAATTTTTGAAAATTTTTCTGAAACGGTAGAACTTTGAAAAATTGTATGTACTTTATAAATCATAATTTTATTGTTCTTGTGTACAATGGAAAAATAATAAAGACTTGTACTATTTTACAGAGATTTCGTCATCATAGTGTAGAAGTCGATAGCAAATTTCATTTAATCAGCTTTATCCATTTTTAAGTTAATGTATTTTCTGTGAAAATTGTAAGGGAGAGAAACTTTAAAAACAAATAGGGAGGCCAAAGTTGAGTAGATTAATCTATGATTAATCACACGAGTGTAGCAGCAAGATAACTGGGAATCACACTTGACAGTCGTAAGCTATGGGGAGCACATCCGAACGGTCTGTGAGCGGGCGGCGGTGGTTACTGCATTTCTGGGCAGACTGATGGCCAATGTGGGGGGACCATGTTCTAGTAGGCGAAAGGTCGTTATATCAGTGGTGCAGTCGATCCTCTTATATGGGGCAGAGATTTGGCTGGCGCTATAACCCATCAAAAGTATCGGACGCGAATTATAGGATGATATCCGATGTTGCCGCTTTGGCTGTTGCCGAAGTAATACCGATCGACTTGATGCCACAGGAGCGGCGGGAGATATATCTGCGGAGCGCGGATACAGGGAGGAAGGAGGCTGCAACCAGAGCTAGGGTCGAGACCATGGAGGCATGGCAGCGTAGATGGGAGATGACGGATAAGGGCCGATGGACAGTCAGACTGATCAGGGTCCTTCGTCCATGGATTAACAGAGGGCATGGTGAGGTAAATTTTTTCGTGTGCCAGTTTTTGACGAGGCATGAGTACTTCGGGGCCTACCTCCACAGGATGGGAAAGCTGAGGTCCCCTAAGTCCCCATGTGTGTCACACTTTCTTCAGGTGCAATGGGTTCTTGATGGAACGGAGGCTGCTGACTTCATTAGTGGGAGAAGTAACGCCGGACACAGTGGTGGAGGTAATGCTTCAGTCGGAAGAGGTATGGTGGGCAGTAGCATATTACGTGGAGACGACATTGCGACGGAAGAGGGAGGAGGGTTGCTTAGTGGATCCATAGGAGGGATATAAGCAGTGCGGGCCACACCGACGTAATGCGGAAGCGATTCCGGTTTGGGTTTTCCGTGGACTGTGGGCGATTTTTTAGTGAATCAAATCTCACACTGTTGGACGGAGTGTAGCTCCGCTCTTCGTCTTTTGAAGGAGGATTTTTCATCTACAATACAAAATAAAAAAAATAAAACCTTCCAGTAGGGTGCGCATCACGTGAACTGTTCTGGTCATGTATTAGGCAGCTGCGTGATGGGTACAATTGTGTAAGGGGTAACCTGATCACAATTCGCAAGTGTACGTGCTGCTTCCTCGAGGCAACCACTGGTAACTGACACCACTAGGCAGAATGTGGACTTTTGGCACAGGCTAAAGTACGGCGCTAAAGGAGAAAACCTTGACAAAAAATCCTAATCTAAGGTTAAGGAAGCGGTACTGCCCTCTCGAAGTCCTTGGGGAACCAATGCTACCCACTTTCCAGTAGAAGTACTTCCTACAGTAAACATCTAGGAGGGAGAGCAATGAGCCCAGATAATATGTATCCCGGCAGTAATATCAGGTTCATTAAGAGCCTGAAAATTGACTGGACGGATAATTAAGCAGAGCTTGGAAGCACAAAATATCTTTTAGGTCGCAGTGCGAGGCGGCTAAATGCCCACATGGCCCTACAACAATAATAATAATAATAGTTTTGCATATTCAGATGTTGGGTGACACAGCCGTCCTTCTCGTAATTAAATACTAAATTTGGCTATGTTTAATTTAAACAGAAATAATTCAGATTTTGTTACAAAAGCATTAACTAGAGATTGGCGTCTAATACCAATTTTTCAGTTTTGTCTGTTCGGTCAGGTTTGACGTAATATTTATCTAACGAGATGAAATTAGCAGGAGATGAAGATGAAGAATTTATCGTCCGAACGCGTCGATCATATACACAGTTTTAATTTGTAACATTCTGATTTTTTCGACGTAAATTTGATTACAAAAACTGGATTGGTTGGTCCTTTCAAATGATTCAATGTTAAACAAACAGTACTTATTGTAATCTGAACAGAAAGAATGACAAATCAGATATTTAAGTTCTACTTGTATCTAGTCACTTTAATTACTCCTTTTCTGAATTAATCTTGGTTAAACGTTTTTAAAACCAGACATCTAAAAGTAATTAGTAGAATTACTGTATGGACAGATAAGGTAATAGTCATTAAAATAAACTAAAACCAACACCATTGGTCATTGCAACGTCATTTTTGGAATAATAATAATTAAAATTCCGAGAATTTGCAGTTGCTCATATAAATACGAGTACTAAATTAGGAGTAGGTAAATTAAACAATTAGTATTTAAATCAACGAGATTACGGTAATCCGATAAGTGATACAGGCAGCGTGATAGTAATGCTAATAAAAACACAGAACAGAAACCAATGAACTGAATGAATTTTAAAACTAAATTTGGAAAATTTGGTGGGTCAAACATCAATACAATAAAATTATATTCAGAGTTGTTAGAAAACTAACATTTACTTCATCCAGACTAGTTTCTACTATTGAAATGAGATACTGGAAATTTTACTCTTAAAAAAGTTTCTGCAGAGTGCCTAATTTGATACGGTAGTAGGACAATAAAATGACAGCTTCTACTGATTGGCCTATCTAATACTCTAAATTCAGTCGCCCGACTATAATTTACATTGCTAATTTAATAAAAATTAAACAAAAAAAAAATTAATTGATAAACATAATTCAGAGTTTGAAATCGAAAGCAATTGAAAATTATAATTCAGAGTTTAAAATCGAGTTTGGAAGCAAATCGAAATTTTATTACAGGATACGCAGAGTGCCTCAAAAATATGTGCAAGGGATTATACATTGTTCTGAAAGACAATCCACCAATAATTGTTTTGGGGTAAAGTTATCCCAAAAAAAAAAAACCCCAGAAAAGCCAAACCGCCCATAAAAAAACTCAAAAAAGCAAGTTTTTTTAATATACCAAATTCTTCAAGGGTTACCCTCGATTTGACAAACAAAACCATCCCTCAAAATGCGAATCAATTCTAAAAAGCAAGTTGTTTTATTATAACAAATTTTTGAAAGGTTATTTTAATTCGTTGTATACCTTAGAGAATGGGGGCTGTGCTGCCACCCTCCATTATTAATCGAAATTAGAATGTTTTTTAAAAATTTGTGTTTTCTTCTGCTCAAGGTATCTATTGGCTACCACCGCTAGTCCAATTCTAATCCCTGTTTCAATAAATGTGTTGTCAATAAATGTGTTGTCTTACCGTAGTTAAAACAAAGGAAAAAAAAGATTGTTTTGGTCAAGATTTATGGTGGCACTGAAAGTTGGTTTTATCGGTATAATAAGGGGTCCTATTAGGTACATCTGGGCCAGTTCTGAATCAGGTATTACCTTCTCTTACTTCAACAAATTGAGATGGGGACCAACATACGACTTTTTTTTATGAACGGGAATTTTGAGAAACAAACCAAATTTCTTACAAATTTAATTTTTTATTTTGAAACATTTTGTATTTAAATTTTTTATATTCGATATAAATTGTATAAGTTCGATATTGCTTCTTCCAGCTCTAATTGCTCGATATGCAATAAAATTCACTGGGACCCTCCAATTTATGAAAAAGCCTTAACTATGAAGTTCGACAGACAGACAGTACATCGAAACCTAATTTTTCGAACTCAGAGGACCTCTTAACTTTTAAGGTCGACAATTTTCTTGATTACTAAACTTTAGTTTACTAACGTAAAAAAATGTTATCTGAAAAAAAAAAAAAAAACTGATCAAGATTTTGGTGGCCCTGGAAAATTGTATTATCGGTATAGTAAGGAGTTACTGGCTATTTATTAACTTTTGGGGTATTGACATATTTTTAATTATGGGAATATTAAAACAAATGTCTATAGCACATTTATAGTAATGGGGGGTATTCGTGACATAGTGGATATTTGTGATCTAATTAATTTGTAACGCATTTTTAAGATGCGTTGAATAACTTTCTTTTTCATTGGTTATCTCATAAATAGTAATACACACTTCTCTGTCCCTCTAAAAACAATTGCATTAAAACGCGAAGTTTACGCGGGAAAAAAATATGAAAATGTGTAGCTATCAAAAGATTTGTTGTAATTTCATAACTTGTCAAGTAATCTACGTGAGAAGTCCCCAAAAACAGTTTCCTATATATAAAACGGTAAGTACAAGTTAAAAATAAAATTTATGTACCTATAATTAAAAAGTATGTGTATTGAGGGAATTGGAAATACAGTAAAAATATGATTTAATTTAAATTTAAACCTAAAAACATAAATTAAGTTCGGTCCGCATTACAAGCAAGCATGTTTCTTATATGTCGGTAATTGTGACCTAGAGGTTCACAATATACGAAGCTAAACGATTTAAAAATGATAATAATTGTATGCATAGACTTTAAATGCGAAAAGCTTGAACTTAACAAATATCTATTTGTGACCTAAGCTTATTCTCTTGTTAAACTTAAAATTTACATAAACATTTGCGATCACAACTAACCATCTTCGTTCGGTTCGAAATACCAACAAATTCGGTCCGAATTTCAATCTACATGGCTTTTTATTTATTCATTATCTAATAAATTATAAAACCTTAAAACATAAAATTTTATTAATTATGCAACATTTAATTAAAAAAAAAATTATTTTTGCTGCTTTGCCTCTCATTTTTTAAACAGCATAGTGGTGAACAGCCCAACAATTTGATGGTCACAATTTGATCCAAATAAGTCACAAACTATATCTTGTTTGGTTCAACGTTACGATGGGCAAAAGAAAGAACAAAGGTAAACAACAAAAATATTCTGAAGTGACCGTTTATCAAGCTATTGCGGCTATCGAGAATGGAATAACCATTTACGCAGCCAGCAAAACATATGAAATATCTAAAACTAGTTTATTATATAAACATAGCGGAGAGAGACCAATATCAGGTAAATCCGGACCTCCAACCGTCTTATCCCTAGAAGAGGAGAACATTTTGGTTGATTGGATTATCCAAATGGGTATAAAGCAGGTTTATGAAAAATTTAAAAAAATCAAATAGTTTTACCAATGGACGGCCAGGACAGGCCAGGTCGAGCATGATTTGAGGGATTTCTCAGAAGGCACGCCGAGATATCGCAGCGTTTTACAGAAACTTTACAAAAATATTGGGCCATTGTTACAGAAGAAAACTCCGAAATTGGTTTCGCGAAGTAGGAGAATTTTTCGGAGAACGAAACACAATAAACGAACTCTCAAGAGTCTTTAACTGCGATGAAACTACATTTTTTTCTTACGCTAACTAGGTGAAAAAGTGCTTGTTGAAAAGAGAGCATAGCCAACGATTCTAAAGAAAATTATACTGTTCTAACATACAGATAGTGATATACAGATAGTGGCTAGATGACGTCCGCTTCGTTTTTTGAGTACTTAAAAAATATTTTTTATCCATGGATTTTGGAAAAAAAATAGGATTGCCGGTAATACTCTTCGTGGACGGGCATTCGTCACATTTGACTTTACCTTAAAGTGTATTTGCTTTAAGTCAATTTTGTAGCGACAAACATATAATATTAATCTCGTTCCTAGTTCACTCAACGCATATTTTGCAGCCAATGGATGTGGCATTTTTCCATCCTCTCAAGTTGTCTTGGAAATATTGTGTAAGCAAATGGAGAATGGATAATTGTGGGGCTAAAATAATTCGCGCGGATTTTGCACCGTTACTTGAAAAGGCATTAAATTTAGCTAGTAAAGAAAATATTTTCCGAAATGGATTCAGAACATGCGGCATATGCCTGTTCTCCGAAGACGCCATAAACTTTTCATTGCTCGCTATACTGGGAAAATTGAAAAAAAAAAACGAACAGGAACTCTCGAGACAAAATAGGCTACACAAAAGCTATTCGAATTTCTAGAGCATTTTGAAAATCGTTTAGATGAATCGGTGAAATGAAGTTTTCTTGCATCGAAAAGCCGAAGTACATAAATGGTATGGCGAGGAAAAATATCAAGAGCATTTTAATTATTGGCTTAAAATAAAACATGAATTAAAGTTAAATGCTGAAATAATGCTCCCTCCGGAACAGGAAGATAAAATTCAGTTTACTACTCTGGACCTATCGAATCAGCATATAATTAACCAATTATTGCCAGAGGGCCAAAATCAAATCGATTTTACGTTTACCCCGGTTTCAACATCAACAAACCACCAAAATGAAATGGAAACAAGAATTCCCGATACCTCAAATGTTAGTCATACAGTTATATGTGTCATGTGTACTCCGTTAAAACTAATGAGCAATCATAAGTTTTCTACAATCCCAACTCCATTTAGAAATTCCTTGTTTTGGCCGCGTGACCTTATAGTCTGAGGAAAGAACTAAACGACCCAAGGAAAGTTACCAAAAGTTGATACCAGAAGCACTTGGATAAAATATAATGAGGAAAAAAAGAAGAAAAGGCTAAAACTGAAATCGAGAAAACAGCAAGAAAAAAATTGAGGAAAAAAGAATAAATTAAAGAAACAACTATTTAACGAAAGGATTTAGAAGTCACAAAGGAAAATGAAGCTGAACGAAAGCTTCATAATTCCGATAGCGATAATGAGGCAATTAAAGTCAATCCTTTGTCCAGGCATTGTCATAGAAACAAAACTTGACGAATACAGAGTTACTGTTATGGCGATGAGTGGTGCCAACTGTAAATGGCCAGCAAAGGAAGACATCCTGTGGTACAATACGTATGATATTGTATGCAGAAATATCGAGCCGAGGTAGAAATTTACCAGAAACTAAAAAATTAACATGCTTATCCCTTTGCACATACATAAGCGATAATTTCTTTAAATGCTTCACATTTAAATTCTTTGAAAAATGAAACTTTGAGAATTTCGAGTTATAAATTCACAATTACCGAATTTTATAACTTTTTGATAATTTTGTAATTCTAAATTTCGCAACAAATCTCAATTTGAAACATTAATTTAGAGAGAAAACAGAGTTCGAGTTTTGTTGTATTCAACGACCTAAATGAAATTTTATAATTCTAGTTTAGAAATTACAGTTATGATTTTATTGGATTTTAAAGAATTTGAATGTAAATTTCGATTTTGAATCTTTATTCATCAGCTATAGCAATCCTTTAAAACATTTCGTGTACCACATAGAGGTTGATTCTTTTCCGTATGAAGACTAAATAGTTGTTAATTTACACTGACGACACACACTTGGTAAAACATATAATATTTCACTGTATGGTCTCATAACACTAAAAATTACGAGGTCATGAAATTGTCCATTTAAGATTATTTTTTTATAGAAATACTTACTTACAGATCCCAATAAGAATAAGGCCATTCAAAATTACCGAAACAGTCATATATCTCGGAGGTATTGATGTTTTTGTAAAAATGCTACATACAAATGTAATGCGTTGTGTGGTTTAACAATAACAGTGTGAACGTTTTTAAAATTTCGAAACTGTTCGCTTTGATTGAAATTAGAAAACAAAAATTCTCTTTCACGATTATCATGACGAGGTCTCAAAGGCTTATAAAATTTAATAGAATTTTGTAAACCTTATAATTTTTTGTAATGTATCGGTAATTTTAATTTTTTAAAAATTCGGCTTTGGAAATTTACAAATACGAGTTTAACATACATATTGAGAATTGAATAATACTTTTTTCTTCCAGATTATTCCTACATCAATTATCAAATCTACCAATTTTACTAGCAGCAGGTTTCGTTTTAAATTTAGTTGCATTTTGTGATAAATAGAAAGAATTGCAGAATATTAGTTGCTTATGTTAAACAAAATTTTTCGGATCAATGGTATTTGACCGAGCAAGATCTAGGTAGATGAGTGCAGTTTTGCAAAGAAATGTTTCCTTTTCGATGAATCAGCATTCCTTTTAGAAACGGTTTCATCATAAGGAAACTGGAAAACAGTCAAAAATGGAGTGGTAAACGGAAAAAGTAAATGTGTGAGCGATTAGGTATTGGAAAATTACCTAGGGAAATTTAATTAGTAATGCTTGGAAATTTATATGGAAACGGAGTACCTTCGCAGTAAACCTTAAGGGCAGATGAAAATTGTCATCTAATGGACCTCTGGAATAAGAACAGTGTTCAAGGTTCAAAATTTATGCAAAATGTTTATAGGGTAACACCACTGGTTCACCGCTGAAGAAAGAAAGAAATTGACTGTAAGTAGAGTTATTATATGAAAGTGTTCATGAATCTTTAATGATTGGCCGTGGTTTATGGTATAAGAAGTAGGTCGCAGTCCTCGACCTTAAGTTGGGGGTGGCACCTAGATTAGTGGGATCATTACGGGGTCCTAAACCCAATTCATTTTTCATAAATTCGATGAACCATTCATTATCTCCAAATCGAGCATTTAAGTCGATTTGAAGGTCACTTCAAAGTCAATTTTGTGTTTTAAATTGTAACTTTGTAACACATTTTTTATGGATTTACATTCTCCAAGAAAAGCGGATTAATTTTTGGCAGAAAAGTGGTTTATCCTGGCCACTCAATCAGATAAGTTCTCGTCTGTCCGTGAGGTTTAGCGTGAAGGTACTCCGTTCCAAATAAATTTCTAAGAATTTACAAATAAATTCCAATCAGTATTCAGTAATTTGCTTGAACTCCTTGGTCGCCCATTCGACTATGTTATTTCGTGCCAATGCTGTTAGGCATCATTCTTGAGATATTTAATGTTTTAGAATGTTTTGAAATTTTTATTTATGAAAGATTATCTGAAAATTAAATTTTTTGATAAATTTTAGTTTTGCCTGTTGAGTCTTTGAAAAAATATTCTATATTTTATGCGGAGATCTTGAAAATCGTATAAGATTTTCTCATGGCCACCATTTTGTGTGGCCACCATGTAAGATGGCTTAATAGTTCGTATTTTATAATGTATCGCAAGATCCAAGATGGGATATTTTCTTTCGTCTTTTTGAACGTTGAATTTTTAGAAACAAAATAATATTTATAATTTCGGATATTACATTTTTCCACACAATTAAAACCGGTCATCGTCTTACTGTTACTGCTTTATCTATATTATTCATCCGGCACTTAGCAAGGTTCTGGTTTATCTTATTCTATGTGTATGTAACATAAATAAAATACTATAGTCAACGAATATGTTAAAACATAAAAATAAAAACGTGATTATGATAAAGTGAAAGGTAACTGATTTATTCTTTAATTGAAAATTAAGAGTGAATTATTTCTTCTTCCAACCAAACCAATATACCATAGTTGAAATACAAGATTAGCTTTTCAATCGTTTTATTTATTGTGTGTGTGTGTTTTGTATGTAATATATGCTACACAAATATTCAAACAACTACTACATTATTTTATTAATGTCCATGACATCTCATTTGCACGATAAATTTAGTTATAATGTTAAATAACTACAAATCATATGTATAAATATATAAACGCGGGAAGTCATTGACCTTTTTCGCGTGCTTCATAAAATGCGGCAAACATTATTTCCTATACATAAACATTAACAAGTATTTTCTTTTTTTTTTTTCAAAATTGTGCAATTGTTAAAAACAATTTTTATTTTGATTTATTGAAATTTATCGTTTTCTGTGTACAACAAAAAAACAACGTTAAAATTGAAATCTCTTATTATGAAGTACATAAAGTAAGTAACGGCATAAGAAAGAAACATTAAATTTTTTTACTTTCATTTTTTAATTATACCGAAAAGTTCGAATAACCCTTTAGGCGGGGGAAAATTTTTATTTTACTATATAAGTAATTTCATGGAAGTGTTAAAAACAAATTTAAGAACATCGTTAAAATAAGACAACCGCATAATTAAAAATAAAAAAGACAAGGTATTTGTTCAGCGATAACTTTATTAGAATGTATAAAGCAAGATAAGAATGGTAATTACAAAATTACTAATATTTATCTAAGATTTTGTGTTGTACGGTTATTTCATATCACCTTGTCTTATCATTCTTTATACATTATTACGAAAAATACAAAATTTTGTAAATAAACCACCCGCATATACCAAATAATTAGTGTGCGATTTGTACTAGTGACCTTTGAATGCATCTAGCCGAGGTGGCGCACAAAACATGATTCATTGCGCACGTAAAATTGCGAAAAACTAGATCACAAATCATTCACTTGTATGTACATATTTTGTAGTACAATAGAAATTAGACGAGACCGTGGAAAATAGCATTAATAAATACTGTATAGTAATAACTAGCTGTATAGGTAATTGTAATGAATACTTCTATGTTTATTGTAAGTTTTCTAAAAAAAAGTTATTTGATATAAATAGTTTTAGACATTGTAAATGAATGAAATTCAATATAAATTGCATCGTGATGTTAAACCCTTCAACGGGCACGTTTCATTTATTTTTACTAAACACTGCCCACGATTGTGTTTGAAAAATAATGTTAAGTTGTAAACTATAGTTCACAAAACCAATGTTATAGTAAAATGTAGGTTTGTTATTTGCAATATGGATTAGAAAAACGAAGAAATATTTCTTCAAGTAGTTTTAATTGGTTTGTGTTTGATTTCGTACGAATACATGATCGGAAATCGATATTGAATTATTTGCGATAACAAAGACACATCAATTGATTTGTTTGTTTTCTAAATTTAATTTTGATATTTAATACTCAAGATTCGCACAAAATACTTTCTCTACGTTTTTTTACTATTTAGTCTTGTGTTACCGCAGGGGGATATTTATTATTTATGACATTAGATATGTGTGGGGATTGATGAGCTTTTCTTTTAATTGCGTATATTTTGTGGCGCCTTTTAAAGTAAACGGTATTTTGGAGTTTCTCCAATTCTCAGCAAATATCATAAATTAAGAAATTTCGTATCGGTGAGATGTGATATTCTCATTATTACCTTAGGAAGGACTTGTGGGAAGTAAAAGTTGGATTTATTTTGAAACCAGCACGATTGCGCATTCGGTAATTCAGCTTTTAATAATTTATTATATTTTAAGCATGTCTGGTACTCGAATTTTATGGTGATATAGGAATTGAGAAAATAGAGTTTCTTATACGTTCAAGTTGTATAATATTCCATGTTACTGTTGTGTAATATTGGAGTGGGCGTAATTAAGAGAGCGGCCAAAAGGTGCCGCCATATCAAGCGCAGATGACTACAATTATAAATTAAGCTACCAGCGATACGTCAAGATACACAAAGATATACAATGTGTTGTATATCTTTGTAAAGGTCTTGCAGAATCTAAAAATTTATGTTCTAGCACGTTAGTTACCAAATCATTCGAATTAAACCTAAAAGGGGTGTCGTTGAAAAGGTATTGTCTATAGATAGGCTAGGAGAATTTAAATATTATTCACCACGCATATAATTTACCGCAGTGACGTGATTAAATAGTACCGTACTTTAATATCATTGTAAAAGACTTCAACACTTTTAATTCTTGGATTTTAGTGATCAAATTCACCGTTACGGTACAATTGGAAGTTATACCTGTTTGATCACTTACAGATGTCGAATAGACTCGGAATTGTGGTAAACGCCTTGATCTCGAGAGACGCAAAAATTCCTAAATTTTTCCACGACTTCTATAAATATTAACCACGATCTGGCAAAAATTAAACGATTGGGTCGAAATAACCGTGTAAAATATCGCTGTAACGGTTTTGAAGAATATTGAATTTTGGTTGTTAGTTATCATATTTACCGTTATGGCGCTATTGGTAGTTATATCTGTTTGCCACGTGGAAGTCTTTCATAAATTTGGAAATGGTGCTGTTGCAAACGTCTTGACCGAGACCCAAAAATGTCCTACATTTTTTAACCACTCCTATAATATATATTCACCACTTAAGGGGGAAAAGTAACATTTTGCAATCGAATATAACCGAGATATTTAACGTGTAGGCTTAGAAATGTTTTTTTTTAAAGATCTTGATCTAGGATAATAAGCAAAACTGAAGTGAAGTGAAAATAATATTTTTCAGCCGAATATAACTGTGTAGCAGATCGTTGAAAAGGTCTTAAATCTAGAAAGCTAAAATCTAATCAAATTCTGTAAATTATTTTGATTTAAATTCTGGGATTTTATCAAATTCATCAAATCAATTAAGTCAAGTTCTAAAGTTTTAATTAAATCCTCAAATTTTAATCAAATTCTGAAGTTCATTGAAATTCTGCAAATTTTTCGAAATTCAGAAATTTTTAACAAATCCTGAAGAATAATCAAGAAATTAAACCAAACACTGACATTTTTATTGAATTTGGCTGTTTTCATTTAATTGCGAAATTTAATCAAATCCTACAATGTAACCAAACCCTGAAGTTTAACCAAATTGTTAAATTTTTATAAAACTCCGAATTTTTAATGATTTTTTTTAAAATTCGGAATGATATTTAATCACTTTCTGAATATTTTATAACATTCTTAATTTTATTCAAATTCTGAAGTTTGGTCAACTGTTCAGGTTTTATCAAATTCTCTAGGCCCAAATCTAGAAAGCTAAAATCTAATCAAATTCTGTAGATGATTCTGAATTTTATTTAAATTCTGGGATTTTATCAGACCCTAAAGTTTAATCAAATTCTGTTGTTTTTATCAAATTGATATTTAATTAAAGTAAATTTTAATGTTTTTATTAAATTCTCAAATTTCAATCAAAATTTTTTTCAAGTTCAAATTTTTTTAACAAATTCTAAAGTTTAATCATATTCTGAAATTAATCTAGATTCTGAAATTTGTATTAAATTCTAGAATTTTTTGAAGTCTGCTGTATTCAACTAATTGTAAAATTAAATCAAATCATAAAGTTTAATCAAATTCTAAGTCTAATCAAATTTATAAAATTTTTTCAACATCTAAAGTTTCAACAAAATCTGAAATTTTAATAAATTTTGAAATTCTAATCAAATCCTGAAAATTTTATCTAATTCTAAATTTTATTCAAATTCTGTAGTTTTATCAAACTCTAAAATTGAATTAAATTCTAAAACACTTTATCAAATTCACTAAATAAATTCAATAAAACTTTAAAGTTTTTATCAAATATTTAAATTTTAATCAAATGCTAAAGTTTAGTAAAATTATTTAATTTTGTTTTTTATTTTTTTAATTCTGTAAATTATTTTTATATAAATTCTGGAATTTTATCAAATTCATCAAACAAATTAAGTCAAATTCTATAATTTTAATTAAATCCTCAAATTTTAATATTCTGAAGTTCATTAAAATTCTGAAAATTTTTCGAAGTTCAGAAGTTTTAAACAAATCCTGAAGAATAATCAAGAAATTTCATCTAATTGCGAAATTTAATCAAATCCTAAGATGTAACCAAACCCTGAAGTTTAACCAAATTGTTAAATTTTTATGAACTTCTTAAGTTTATCTTACATTTTTATAAAATTCCGAATTTTTAATGATTTTTTTTTAAATTCGGAATGATATTTAATCACTTTCTGAATATTTTATAGTTAATTACTTACTTAAGTTTATTCAAATTCTGAAGTTTGGTCAACGGTTTTATCAAATTCCGAAGGCCCAAATCTGGAAAGCTAAAGTCTAATCAAATTCTGTAGATGATTCTGAATTTTATTTAAATTCTGGGTTTTATCAGATCCTATAAAGTTTAATCAAATTCTGTTGTTTTTATCAAAATAATATTTAATTAAAGTAAATTCTAAAGTTTTTATTAGATTCTCAAATTTCAATCAAATTCTAAAGTTCAAAAATTTTTCAAGTTCAAAATTTTTTAAAAAATTCTAAAATTTAATCATATTCTGAAATTAATCTAGACTCTGAAATTTGTATTCAATTCTAGAATTTTTTGATGTGCTGCTGTATCCATCTATAATTGCTAAATTAAATGAAATCATAAAATTTAATCAAATCCTCAGTCTAATCAAATAAATTTATAAGATTTTTTCAATATCTAAAGTTTCAATAAAATCTGAAATTTCAATAAATTTTGAAATTCTAATCAAATCCTGAAAATTTTATCTAATCCTGAATTTTATTCAAATTCTGTAATTTTATCAAACTCTAAAATTAAATTAAATTCTAAAGATTTTATCAAATTCACTAAATAAATTCAATAAAACTATAAAGTTTTTATCAAATACTTAAATTTTAATCATATGCTAAAGTTTAGTAAAATTCTGAAGATTTTATCAATTTCGGAAGATTTTGTAAAATTATGAAGTTTTTAACAAATTCTGAAGTTTAAACATATTCTGGAATTTATTAAAACTCGTGAAGTGTTTTTTATATTAAACATTTTAATTTTACCACTTTAGTTATAAATTCACCGTTATGGCGCTGTTTAATTATTTACTCCAGTCGGTCACTTCCAGACCTCAAAGATACTTATAATAAGCGCTGTTAGAAAGTTCTTGATTTAAAAGACTCAGGTTAATCAACATAATACTTACTTGCCGTAACTTTAAAAGCTCACCGCGACGAAGTGAAAGTAAATTATTTTACTTTTCCATATGATGTTTGAAAGTAGGCTCCTTTTGATGCGCAATTTAATCTATTTGTTATGGATAATTTTGTAGAAGCCTAATAACCGATTAGTATGACAAACACTTAATCTTTCAAGTTTGTTTAAATTTTCTATAGACAAGCGATTGAAATGTATAGGCAATACTCAGTGAAGATTTTTCAAAAAAATCTCAACAGAACGGGATACAAAAACATTTAAAACTAGAGATAAACAAGAACCAAACCTACTCCACATTAAAAGTAGACGGAAATATCCTGAAATTTTCAGACTATTAAATAACGACTGATTTTTCATAGACCAAACAGGTAAACAACAGTAGCAGTAACGGTACTAGACCTATAGGTAAACCTAAAAGTGAGAAATATAGAAAAGACAACATCGTGAACAGGCTAAAAACTTCCAAAACCCTTTATTTAACACTTAAATCCGAAGGGCTATCTGATGGAGTTTGCTAACAAAGTCTTCTTGATCTATTTTGGCTCGCTTCAGCAACACTTCTAATTTCAATTCTTTGCTAGCGACTTAAATGACATCTTAAACAGTCTAGTAATTTTAACATTTTTCGAAAAAAAAAAACTTGTCTGCGAGTCAGCGAAAACACGCTGATGTGTTTTGATAATCTGTTCTAGAAACAACTTATCAGTAAACCAATTTACCGGAATTGTGAACACAAAGTGGGCGGAGTTAAGAGCTTACTTGATTTTTCAGACTGACCCGAAGATCCATCATCAAATCCACAATCATTTTTTTTATAAAAGTCAAGGTTACGGAAAAAACGAATTTTTTAGGAACATCCAAATCTTCTATACATTCCGTAAAAAACAATAATTTACAGACAGAATGACAAATTTGCTGATTTTAAGATGTTTTTTCATCTTCAAAGGACTTTAATTTTGGGAAGATGGATGTGCCATTCGAGGCTAAAAGAGCGTATTTAGTAGCGGGAAATATCATCAACAAAAATACTAGCCTAAACGACACAAGCATCGATGCATCAGGTTTAATGAGAAAAACAGGAAACACTTAAATTTTAATCATTAATTATAAAAATATCTAATATTTTAAACGAAATAAAAGAAATTTGATGTTTTTGTAAAATTATGATTTTTAATTTTTAATCAGAGATTGTTTAAATAAATCATTTCTGGAATTCCGAAATAGAACATTCAAATTCGAAAATTCGGGAATTATTTTAAAATTTATAGAAATTATGGAATTTACAGAGTATAAAGAATTTGTAGAAATAATGAAATTTATAGAATTTATCGATTTTATAAAATTTTCAGAATTCAAAGAATTTATAAAATTTAGAGTATTTATAAAAATTGGGGAATTTGGGCAAAAAAATTAAAGTGAAAAACAATTTAAGTTACGTAGTAGAATTTATAGAACTCTGTCAATTAAAATAATTTATAGAACTTATAGAATCTAAAAAATTTAAGGAATTTTAAAAATTCGTAAAATTTATTGAATTTATAAAGTTTCTAGAACCACCAGCTGCAACCGGAAAGAGCAAGTCTGGGGGTCCTATCACAGCGCTTAAGCTGACACACTCACTTGTAATGAACCAATTCAAGTCTGGTTTAAACTAGACTTGGGGCGCACCAAAACATTAAGCTCTCGTGAATTAAGAACGAGAGGAGGAAGGAACTTTCCGGCAATAGCACGCAGAAGATATAAATACTTAGTAAGTTCAGGATGGACAACCTGTCGGATCTCGAAAATAGTGTAAAGTGCGAGATGTGCTATGCTATCTAAGTAGCTTTAAAAGTTTCCAGTAAGGATGAAGGGGATAAATTCTGTGCCACTTCAACTAACCTAACCTAATGAAGTTTTAGGCTTTGTAGAATTCAGAGAATTTATAGGATTTAAAGAATTTATTCCACTTATTGAATTCAAAAAATGTATTGAATTTATAAAATTTATAAAAAATAAAAAAAATTTAGAAATACGAAAATTTGTAGAATTTGTCGAAATTATGGAGTTTTTAAAGTAAGTCAAATTTGAATTTGTAGAATTTATAGAACGGACAGGTTTGAACTATTCATAGAATCCATTGAATCTATAAAATTTCAAGAATTTATACAATTTATAAAATTGATGGAATTTATGAAATCCCTAATATTTAAAGAATTTATAGATTTTATAAGAACATTAAAATTTATAATAAATTACGGTCTTTGTAGAACTTATAAAATTTATAGAATTTATTGGATTTACAGTATAAGAACTTAAGAATTTATTAGATTTGATTTGATTTTAAAGAACTTACTGGAACTTACTTTAAAGAATTTATAGAATTATTCATAGAATTTATTAAATTTATAAAATTTATACAAATTATAGAATTTTTAGAATAAGGAAAATTTGGGTTTGTAAAATTTATATAACTGACAGATTTGAAACAATTACAATTTTTAATATTTATAGACTTTGTAGGATTTAAAAATTTATAGAATTAAAAGCATTTACTGAATTTTTAAACTTTATTCATAGAATTTATAAATATTATAAAATTAAGGACTTAGAGAATATAATAAATTTATAGAATTTATAGAAATTATTAAATTTATACAATTGTTAAAGTTTATAGGATTTATCGAAATTTTTGTATTTATAAAACAAGTAAAATTTGAGTAAGTATCTAAAATTTATAAAACTGACACGCTTGAAACAATTAATAGAACTCAAACAACCTACAAATTTAGAGAATTTATAAATTTTGTAGAATTTTTAGAATTGTTGCAAATGCAGAAAATTAAAAAATTTATAGAGTTTATACACATATTAAAACTTATAAAATTTATGGAATTTATCGGATTTATTAAATTTATCAAATTTACAGAATTTATAGAATTTTCAGAATTTAAGAAACTGAAATTACTGAATTTTTAGGATTCCTAGAATTTTTAGCGTTTAAAGAATTTTTAAAATTTAAAGAATTTATATAATTACTACAAATTCCATAAACTTTATAAATTCTATAGATTTTTTTATTTCTACAAAATGTGTGTATCCTAATTGTAGCTGTGATTTAGTATCGTGCATACTACATACTAAGCTATTTGGGGAATGTTTTTATCGGTTATTATTGTCGGAGCGTATTGAAAATCGACAAAAAGTAAAATTTAAATTTTGTAATAGGGAAATTAGCAGCAAAGTATAGAGCGCATAAGGGCACATTTATATAAATGCAGCGAAAAAATTGTGACAGTTACTGATACCGATAGGTCAGATGAAAATTCCTCCACTGGCAGCCCATCACAGAAGAAACAAAATACAAAACGGTCTAAAACGCAATCATCTATTAAGAATTTCGCAATTAAAACCACATCACACCAAAGAGAAAAATTGGACAAAATCGTTGCAAAGTTTTTCTTTGCTAACAATATTGCCTTTAACGTTGCTGAAAGTACAACTTTTAAAAATATGATTAATATCTGGATACTTTGACCCTACAGCAGAAATCAGTTAGTAGGTAAACATGTTGCTGAAATAGATCTAGAGATATCTGAAAATTTAAAGAAGGAATTAGAAAATTCCAATTTGACGCTCATTATTGATGGATGGTCCAATACATCAAACGACCCGCTTACTGCTTGTTCAGTTCATAAACAGGTGTCAATAGTTATTTAATAAGTGTAGATGATGCAACTTCCGAAAAGAAACTACTGAATATTGCGTTTCTGTAGCAGAAAAGGAAATTAGTTTTATAAAAATCAAATATGAAAAGGAAATAGCTACTTGTTGCACAGACAACGAGAATAAAATGAAGGAGATTTTAGAGAATCGCCATGGCATGCTGATGATGGCTGAAAGAAAAACATGGGATTATGCCCCAACTGCCAAACGATACAAGATGGGATTCATATGAGAATTGCCTAAGAACATTTATTTTTAATTTCCATTAGCCAGCACATCTCAACGAATTTGATAATACGATCCACAAAATCTTAAATAAAATTTAATTGTACAATGAGGTACTGACTACTGAATCTCCAATAAAAAATATTTGTGATTTCCACAGCTTAAGACTCATTGCAAGGTGACTCCATTCCGATTGCGACAGCTATCCTGGAATACCCGGAAACCTGGAATAGTTTGCTGAAGAACGACGAATTAATATCAATTAGGCCTTCCATCGAAAAGCGTGTGAAAAGTGACTCCTGCTCATTATTTAACCAATATGATGGATCCGAAATATTTAGGCAAATCAATCAGAGGTAAAGCAGAAGACATTTCGGAAAAATGGATTGCTCAAAAACATCCTACCTTTTTAGCATTCTGCTTTGCATTTATAATTCAATATAGAGAGTTCCACACAGATCCAATGTTTAAACCGAAGTGCTGGATAAATTAAATACCACAAAAATGGTGGAAAGTTTTACAAGCAAAAAACGAAAAATCATTCGAGTTGTCCTAACATTTCTGCAAATTTTTTGTTTCTTTATTAAGCTGCCTGGCAAGCTCTGCTTCAATCGAAAGAATTTTTTCATCCTAAGGCCTAATTTGGAACAAATTGAGAAACCGACGTGGATTTGAAAAGGCGCTTTCTCTAGTAAAAATATTTCATCATATAAAAAAAAACTGAAACAGATGATGACTGGTGAATTTAGAAACTTTGAATAGTGGTTTTTTATTTTACCTGTTACATGTTTAGAAATCTTTAAAAAGTTTAAGTTAATTAAAGCAAATGAATTGGTATACGCATGTACTTTTTTAGTTAATAATTTCTGAATAAATAAAAACACATTACTTAAATCTGATTCAAATATTTTTTTATCCCCAAAAATGTTATATTAAATGAAAAAAGCCATGGGTTTTTTCAGTGGGTATTTTTGGGCAACCCAGTGGAGAGACAACCCTGACATACACCACTAAAATTTGCAAAATTGTGATATTAATTAAGTAATATATTTAAACTACAAAACAGGATAACTAGACAAAAAAAAACAAAACTTTCACAACAGTTCTCAAAAAATTCTAAAAACTCATAAAATGTAGGAGTATAGCACAAAAGTCTACATACAGTAAATAAATTCAAAAGAATGTTCAGAGACACTTAAGAACTAATATTAATATCTAGTTGGGCCACCATTAGACTGAAAAACAACGCTTAGTTGCCTAGCTTAGGAATTGATAAAACATTCTCAGTAACCGCTTGTAAAATTTCACTCCATGCACTCGAAAGGGCACTTTTTTAAGAATCCCTATCGGAAATCCTATATTTTCGGACCATTCGTTCCAGTTCATACAAGATATGCTCTATTACATACATTTAGATTCGGTGACTAGGAAGGCAGATGAATCTGTTTCGGCACATTGTATGTAGCAGCCATTGACTTACTGCCATCGCCGCATGTTTTAAAATCATTATCTTGATATAAGATCCATTGGTTGACTAATCCTAAACATTCGACAGACGGTTGCAAATTTCTACGCAATATGTTCAAATACTGTCGGTGATTCATATTACCTTCTATGAATACCAATTTCCCACACCAGATACAGCCATAGATCCACAAATCATTACGGTGCCACCGCCGTATTTAACAGTGGGAATCATATTTTTTGGAGCCATTTCTTGGTTAACTTTTCGCCAAATTATTCTCCTTTCATCGGATCCGAATATATTATGTATTTACTTTCGTCAGCGAAAATCAATTTATTCCAAAAGTTACTGCCTTCATTGACGTATTGGTTTGCAAATTCATGCCTTTTCTGCTTATCTTCTAGGCTTATAAATGGTTTTTTCTTTGGCACTCTTCCATTAAACCTTTCGTTTCGTAAAACTCAACGAACCGGGATGAACATCCTTACCAGTAGTGTTCCGAATATCAACCGCTATATTTGAAGCACTAATCCTCGGATTGGATACCACTTTTTAATTATGATTCGAACATCCCGTGCGTTAAAATTTGTAGGACGCCCACATCGTTGTTTATTTTGTACACTTCCTTTCGACGCACCATATTTTAATTCCAAAGACTAAAAATATTTTAAGTTCGAGACATATGCTAATGTAATACTGATTGTGCCGATATGTGCCTATGTATATTTACAACAGAAGATAATGGTGCTACTGCTATGTAATAATTCGAGAACTAATAGAAAAATGCAACTGTAGACTTTTGTGATATAAATTTTATGAATTTTTAGAATTTTTTGAGTACTGTTGTACAAGTTTTGTATTTTTTGTCCAGTTATCATTTTTTTGGGATCCGCTCGAAATGCGTTATTTTAAAACGCGATATTTCAAAACGCGATATGACGAAACGCGATATGGTACAAAACGCGATATTTCAAAATGCGATATTTCAAAACGCGATATGGTACAAAACGCGATATGGTACAAAACGCGATATTTCAAAACGCGATATTTCAAAACGCGATACGGTACAAAACGCGATATGGTACAAAACGGGATATTTCAAAACGCAATATTTTAAAACGCGATATGGTACAAAACACGATATTTTAAAATTAAAATTTTAAAATAATAATAATTATTAATCTTCCTTTATTTAATAAAATTTTACTTCACCAAAATAATAAAATTGAACATGTACGATCAGAACTAGGAAATCGCGTTTTGAAATATCTCGTTTTGTACCATATCGCGTTTTGTACCATATCGCATTTTGAAATATCGGGTTTTGTAATATCGTATTTTGTACCATATCGCGTTTTGTACCATATCGCGTTTTGAAATATCGCGTTTTGAAATATCGGGTTTTGGCAAATCGCGTTTTAAAATATCGCGTTTCAAATGGGACCCCATTTTTTTGGTTTAAATTTAAACGTATTACAATTTTTAATTCGTTTTATTTATCACAATTTTGAAAATTTTAGTGGTGTATGTACAGTCCCGTAGTAAATCATAGCCGCACCCCTAATTTAAGATTTATTTCATTTCAAATAAATTCATTTAAAATTCTTCTTATTCTAAAATAATACTTTTCACATTACCAATGTGTGCTATAAATAGAAGTCATTATTCTTTGAGGCATCATGGAAAATGTAAGGACAACCCTCATTTAGTATGGTAATAAAAGATAGCCGCAGGTATACTTTAAAATTCTTTTGAACACTATATCAATATCTATTCGAGCTTTTTGACGTGCAAACATCTTCTTGTGTCTTAAAGTATTATTGTGTTAAATATTTTTGTTGTTTTGTTAAATATGGGTAGAAAAAGTCGTTAAAACGAGTTTGAAAAAGGACAAATTGACGCTTTTAAGAAAAATAATATGAGTAACCGGGTTATAGCAAAAAATATTGGTCGGAGTGAGAAGGTAGTTCGAAATTATTTAAAAAATCCACAATTATACGGTTCGCGTAAAAGTACAGGCCGGCCGGCTGCACCTACTGATAGAGAAAAACGGTCAATTTTACGAACCGCGTCTAATTTTATTGGCACTGCGCGGCAAATTGCGTTAAAAGCTGGTGTTAATGCAAAGATTTGTAATATGCAGAAAGTGTTAACGAGAGTCAGATAACATACAAATAAAAAAACTTCAGAGGAAACCACAACTGTTACGAAATCATAAAGACGCCAGATTGCGTTTCGCGAAGGAACATATGTCGTGGAAGAAAAAGTGGCAGCGCGTTATATTTAGTGACGAAAAAAAATTTAATTTGGATGGCCCTGATGGTTGGCAATACTATTTTCATGACCTTCGAAAAGAACCTCTTATGCTATCGAAACGTCAACAAGGTGGAGGATCGCTAATTATTTGGGGTGCAATTGGCTATGGAGGAAGAACGGAGCTGAAATTTATTTCCGGTCGTATTAACAGCAACCGGTATAAATCCATGCTAGCCGAAATATTACCAGTTGTTGGTGCACAAATTGGCGGCCCAAACTTTATCTTCCAGCAGGATAATGCAGCCGTTCACACAGCCGGGATAGTAAATGACTGGTTTACTGAGGCTCAGATACCAGTTTTGAAATGGCCAGCAAGGTCACCCGCCCTTAACATCATTGAAAACATGTGGGGTGAACTCAGCAGAGCTGTGTATGCTGAAGGAAGGCAGTACAGTACAGCAGCGTTCATGAGCTAAAGACGTCAGTACAACATGAATGGGCTAATATTTCAAATGAATATGTACACAACTTGTACAAAAGTGTGCCAAATAGAATTTTCGAAGTAATAAAAAACAACGGTGGACACACAAGATATTAATTGAAATAAAAAATCATTTTTATAATTGTGCGTTTTATATTTATTTTCTATTACAAACAATAAAATATTGTGTTCGGCTATCTTTTATTACCATACTAAATGAGGGTTGTCCTTACATTTTCCATGACCCCGCAAAGAATAATGACTTCTATTTATAGCACACATTGGTAATGTGAAAAGTATTATTTTAGAATAAGAAGAATTTTAAATGAATTTATTTGAAATGAAATAAATCTTAAATTAGGGGTGCGGCTATCATTTACTACGAGACTGTAGACTTTCGTGACTTACTGTAAATGCGCTTCATGTTGTTGTTTAGTTGTCAAAATTTTAGTTTTTAACTTATAGATTAAAAATCATTGTAATTTTTTGTGTTAAGGAAAACAAATTGAACGTCAAAATATCGTTCTTATCTTTCGTATGAAGTGGCACAGCTACAATTGAATATCCAATTTCGAAAAGGGCACATCTCGAAAATTTTGACAAAATCGTATTTTCATGTTAATATGATGGAAATATATCCCCGCACCTATTTGGTTTAAAATAGGCACATTTTTTGTGTTAATACGGCCAACAGTGTCGGTTTGTATAACGATAATTTCGAAAAGGTCACAACTCTTGGAGATGTGCCCTTTTCGAATTTAATGCATTTTATTAATCGGCGACCGCGATATATCTCTATCTGTCGCTGAAGTGATTTTGATACCTATGCTAACAGTTTCATAAAGTTTATACGTTGTGTTTTTAATTAGATTTACTTTATATTTTATGAATTTCAAAAAGGGCACATCTCGTATGCATATAATACATAAAAAAATATATAAAATAAATATTAGCATTAAATATTTTTATAATTTTCAATTACTTTTTGACCCTACACTTAATCTTAAAATAAATTGTATAAATTTATATACTACTTTAGAAAATAGATAGTTTTCTTTAATTCCTGAAAAATTTATTTTTTCAGACATGTGCCATTTTCGAAATTGCATATTCAATTTTATTTGTATTATTACAGACATTTATTAAATATTTTTTAATAAAAATTTAATTGAAATGTATTCATTTTAAGCTAAGCCGGTAATCTTTTTTGTGAAAATCGAGTGAAAAATTAAAACATAAGGATAAGGCAAATTCGTAATCTTTAGGTTTAATCTTGTGCAGTTTGAGTTTTTTCTGCGGTTCATTTTTATTAAAATTAAGATCTTTTCAAACATTTTAAGATGGTTTCATATAAATGCTGTTTGTTTTCCTTAGCACTCAAAACAATCTGATATATTTTAGCTGTCAAATTATCGATCTATTCACACAGCAATATTAAATTTGGTAGATAAAAATATTTCACCACGATAATTTGATTTCCACCAAATCTTTATCCAAATATTTTTAACATATTCACACACGGCCTAAAAAGTAAAAATATGAATCGTCAAAAGGAACAGCAAATTCCGTCGTTTAGAAAAACACTTTCAGCTACGGAATATATTAACGGAATCCGCTGTTCCGCCGTCCATTTCCGTCACCTAGGAAATCCGGCATTAAGCTGTTTATTTTTCAATTTATATTTTAAAAACACCGCTAAAAAATTATAACTTTTTCTACGAGTATATATCAAACTGTGGACAGACATTTGCATTTTTTTTTTTAAACATTTGTAAGGGAGTTTCTAAAATACGGGTCCGCGACCACTGAATTTTTAATAAAAAATACTGACAACTGAGGTAACAAAATTTGCCAATTTTGAAGCTCCTATTCCTACATATATCCTAAACCGAATTTTTATTCGTTAAAAAAAAGTCCAATAAAAATAGTTCCGTTATTCAAAAATAACTTTTTAATTATTTATTAAATTGGTGCAGTTTTTAATTAAAAACACCCAATTGTTGTCACTGGTGATGTTAGGCCACCTGGGTGAGAGAAGCGCATGGCAGCATAACTAGCTGTTACATCACAGTTAAACAATGAATTTGTCTTAAATTCCAAAGTTTCAGATACACTAAAACTTACCAAAGCCAGAACTAGGAAAATAGGTAAACGCTATTTTATTTCTTGAGTTTTTCTCATATTGATAATCCGAGCGAGAGTACAACTCCAATAGACATCTATTGTCGCTAATGAAATCGGTAGAACTGATTTTTTTTATTTATTTCTTTTAACATTTAAATCCAATTTTAACATAATATGCAGAATAAATAAACTCCATGAGGCTAGCAGGGGATTGGTTAAAAAAAAAAAATTTGGACTCAATTGGTCACTTAGCGATAGACATTTTTAAAATTATTTTAAAAAATTTCAAGGTCATAAAAAAATGTCAGCACTCCAAATAATGACGGAAAAAAAAGAAAGAGGTGTAACAATAATTATGACTCTTTGAAAGTATCTATTAAATTTGAAATTAATATTTTTAAAATTTGTTTTAACCCAATTTATTCAAATTCGGGACATCACAATTCAGTGATTTTATAGGAAACTATCTCATATCAATGGTCTCATAGAAAATTGTCAATAATTAATTAAGCTTAAGGTAGATTGAAATGTTCACAAATAATCCAAAAACTACACTTCTGGATACAGCACATTTATCAATTTATTAATCATCGATTATTAATTCTATTTGGAGGTGTGACTTACAAACAGCATTGGATGACCGAATTTTACGCATAGGTAAACACTTTAATCATACAGATTACAGAAGGTAAAATATTTATGATCAAGCGATATGATTAGGTATTCAATGACCTCAAATTTATAATTTGATTAGCAGTCGGATATAAACTCTAATGAAAAGTGTTCAAGAGAAAACAATGTTTGTTCTTAACGGCTAGTTGGTTTTGTCAATCAACAAAATCGATTTTACCACCCAAGTTCACTTCAGATTTAGACAACACAATTTAAATGTATGTGTAATTAAACCTTGATAATGTCATCTTTTCCAACCGTTTATGTCTAGCAATTAGATATGAAAGATCTGCATTAGACCGTATGTGTGATCCAAATCTTACCTGCAAAGAAATAAAACAAAAAATTGTATTAAAATCATGAATGCATACATAAAACTATTACTTTAAACTTAAATAAAAAAAAACAGTTAATGCTCCATTTAAATAAATATGCCATGGCCAACATAGAAATACAAACAATAAAACGTAATGTACTTAACCGATTACGTAAAAGCTTCGCGACTAGTACAACGCACACACACATATAATAACTTAAGAATTTATCTTCAACTATCATTTTAAAGCCGATTGTAAATAAAAAGAGTGTTTTGCAAAACATGCTCTCATTTTATACAAAATTCGCGGTTGAAGGTTAAACTTTAGTTTATACATTTTTAGAAACAAATTTTTGGTTTTGTTTTATTTTAAACAATTAAAAAACCTTAATTTATAAATAATACGCGAAATTTATTATTTGTATTATGATCGTGGTCGTGAGGATGTGATTCTGCCTTAGTCAAATAACATTAACAACCAACAACAAAACAACAAAAAAAGTGATTGGTCTAATAAATTTGGTCAAATTTCCATCAAAATAGGTTTATGGCCTTGTCTTGAATACTCTGTTTACAACAGGAAGGAGATTTCTATTTTGCATATTAAACATTTGTAAGTTGATACGTTTCCGATTTCTAGTGCCTAACAGAAAATAAATGTATACCAAAAAAATTTGTAAATTTTCATTTGACTCAAAAATATGTCTACAATCGAGGGTTAGTGAATAATTATTAAAATTTTGTAAATAATAGCGAACGGTGACTGTTAAAAAATAGTTGTAAAGTTTTACATAAATCAAATTTATTTTTGACTTGGAATCTTCAATGACTCAATTGAGAAAAACAAGAAAAATTAATTAGCGTTAAAAAAAATTAAATAACTTGTTACGATCCTCGGGGCATGTTGAAGATGCAGCGTCGATGATCAGGTTTTTACTTTCCCGGTGAATTTCAGCGAACATGAATGGTGGTAGACGTCGAAGGGCACATAGAACAAAGTGCTTCTGAAGTAACGGTTTCCGTCTAAAATTAATTACTCATGACCTGATTTTTTCCTTAATTCGCATTCGATTTTAATATATACATAAAAAAAATCCATCTCCGCTGCATCATACGATCATAAAATATTTCAATTCTTAGGAATTTTTAATCTCATTAAACTACATACATTTTTAGATGCACATAATTTTGTCGAACCGCATAGTCATTCAACCAAAAATCCTTTAACAACTTCCTCATTTAAAATACAAAATTTAAAAACATGATCATCATCAAAAAAAGGGTTTCGGTTACCTAAATCGGTTTGATGATACACATATTTCTTGTATATGTAATAAAATTACACAGGTCAGGTGGAATTATTACACGACTTCTTCGCAATTGGCTGGTTAATTCTTTAACCAAAAAAATATACACACAATGTAAATAAGATTACGACTGTGTTGTGTAATAGCGAATTTATGTATCAGCAAATAAATCAATGGCTAACAAAAAGTATTATTTACCAACATGTGTTGCTTATCGACGTCTTAACAAACAAAAAAAGACATCGAAACAAAGCAACCCCTTGTTCTTATTGTAATTACATAACAAAACGTAAATTGTCTTCCTTTTTTATTTATTTTTTGAGTCACGGACCATAATTTTCTTTTATATTTGTATTTCCACCTTATTCACTTACATGCTCGGATATAAGAAAACGAAAAGGTATTAAAACCCGTAAAAAAAAAGATTCGTTAAAATTTAAATGAAGTGATTACATTATTAATACGAACAATGGAAACAGGTAGTATCAATTAAATAAGTATTGTTTGTCTATAATGATCGTTACAAATGGTTTTCAATGAAACGCAAGTCTATCGCCGGAAGCAATTTCTCCGTACAAAAACATAAATGTGTGATAACAAAGAGAGATATACAATTAACAGGGCTGTATTTAAGAAAGGCTTCGAGAAATTATGTATTTTAGCTGATCGAATTTAGCTAAACCATCCTTAGCGCTCATTTCCTTCCTTAAAAAAATTGTCGATTTATACCTTTACAGTAAGAACCAATCCCAATTTTGAAACTGTTGAAAATTCGGTACATAAATAAATTTATGATCTTCCCGTTCTTTAAAAATGAGTGAAAAAATCTTATGGTCACGATTTATGGGAGTCTTGAATATTTGTCATGTCAATCTCAATATAGCAAAAAGCGCAGAAGCCGAAAGGAAATCAATTGTCGAATAAAATTTAATGCTAATATAATAATCATGTTTGAGCTTTCTGTTGTCCATAATCAAGAGATGTTCCCGAAATTTAAACCCCATGCATCCTATAGTATTTTGACCCAATGAATCCAAATATGCCACCAGATTTGAGCCAGTACTTCTTATTTTACAGAAAATGTAAAAATTCGTTAAAATAAGCGCTACCAGTCCAATGTATATCTCTTAATAATCGAGCAAAATATAAACCATCAACCCCAAAGCGCTATAAGTCTGAACATCTACACTTGAGACTTCTTTATTATACAACACTCCTTAACCATCCACCTTAAGCCCTGACGATTTAGGATTTTCAGGTCTTAGGCCTAAAATCTATTTATGGTCCCAACCATGGATCTTGAACCTCCACAATCTAAAACTCCTTAACCATAGGTTTGAGGTTTGTTTATGGTATAACTAACTCCCAACCATGGACCTCTAACCCTCAGAAACCCAGATTCTTCCAAATTTTAGAGATTTGGTTTTGGCCTATCTCTGCTCTTCGCTGAAGTGTTCAAGATTTTCTGAAAATTTATTTAAACGAGAATACAGGAGATGCAATTCAAATTCATCAAGCATTTGGTAATAATTTCTTTATTCTCTGGGCCTTCTCTGTTTGCCAAATTTCTTTTTTTACCGCAGCTTGGGAACTAAGCCAAGCTGCCTTCTCAACTTAATTCTCAATTTTTTGAAATCATCAAACATTAATTCTTTTATTTTTACATTGGAGATTTTTGGAAATTTCTGTTTTAAATACTAATAACATTGAACTGTTTTATCTAGAGCTTTGACAAATTATTTCATAAGGCCAAGCTTGATGTGCAGAGGTGGGATCAGGATTTTTGTCGGATCTACTAAGGATTCATTGACGATGTTTTGTAAACCAGAATGAAAAGACGTTCTTGTTGGCCATTTCATAAGCACAAATAGAAAGGGTTTTTTGTAAAACCAGAATGTTGTCCAACTAGCATCGATATAATTTTCAAATATCCACAGATCTGCCATCGATGGTTCTTGCAATTTCATATTTGTCCTTCATGACAGTTGAATGAGCTATTGGAATGGAAGATATTGTATTGTGAATTCGTATTGTAGGGTAAGACTGCCTTTATATTTACTACGTTTAGCTTTATAGCAATCTTCCTTTAATTCATCCATAAGTCCTTTGATGTCAGTGCAACAAACGAATGATGAAACCTTATCTTTTGCGGAATTCTTTGTCTCGGCCTCGATATAAGGAAACTGGCATATGCGGTTTAAAAAAAAATTCTTTGTTCCTGAAGCGATTTCTGTTTCACTATCGTCATTAACATTGCTTTCAGAATCAGATTGTACAGCAAATTCTTCGTCAACTTCCATTTTTTTGGCATTTTGATATGTACTACTTACTGTTCCTTTGAAAAACATTTTTTCCATCGATACAGCATCAATCTGCTAGTTAGTATGCTGATCGATCTCCAATCCAAAAATTTCCTTTACATCATCGTCTACTTTTTCCGCTTAGCACCCAACTTCGTATTTACAACAAATATAATAAAAAACATCGCGATTTTTATCACAGTTGTGAGATTGTAAGTCATCAACTGATTCGTTTCTTGTAGTATCGTAAGCCAAATCACCAACAAATCTAAAGCTGCGGTCGCATGATGTCGACGCCTGCAGGCCCGTTTTCCCACTTTGGTTAGCCGCTAATACTGGGGTTATGAATCCCAGTTTCGTAATAGGTATCTTACCTGTATCTGACAGGAAACCAGTAATCCAGAGACTTTACCCTATAAAGAAATTTCTCCGTTGTCTACCGTCACCGTATGAAGGTGCCCTGGATCAAACACAAGCAAGGCATTTCACGACTGAATCTATCATAAACAAGCACTAGGCCTGCGTTTAGAAGTTCTGAGTGCTGCTAAACCTCAAACCTGTTTATCGTTAAGAAGTTTTAGGTAAAGGAGGTTAAAGATCGATATTTGGAAGAAGTCCTGAGTTGCAAGGGTTTGACGTTAACGTTTGGAAGTTTGTTGTATTATAAATAACCCTCAGGCCTATCTAAGGTTAAGGGGTTCCTGGTTATAAGGGTTAAGGGTCCCATCCATTGTTGGGAGCTCTTTGTACCATAAACAGGGCTTAGACCTATCTGAGACTTAACGAGTCCTTGGTTGTAGGGGCTTAAGGTACATGGTTAAGAGCGTGTTGTTTAATGATCAAGTCTCAGGCCTATCTCAAATGTAGGGGTTCAGACAAAGTATTTGGGGTTGATAGTTTATATTATGTTCGATTATAGATAGACATTGAACTGGTAGCGCTTGTTTTAACGGTATTTTGCGTTTTCTGCAAAACTAAGACTTGCTGGCTCAAATCTGGCGAAAGATTTGAATACAGTGGTTCAAAGAAAATACTATAGGATATGATAATCTGATCCCCAGATCAGAACAAAATTTTTTTTTGTTTGGTTGTGTAATAAATTGTATATGAATTGTATAGTGACTAACTTCCGTGAGGGTATGCATTGATGTAACCCAATTTGAAAAAAAAACAACTGGAAATATGTATTATCGCAATTTTTTGGATTTCCAAAATCAACATTTCAGTCTGAATCAGAATATCGAAATTAAAAAATTGTTAGTGGTCGAGTGCATGCTGTATTATGTAAGATTAGACCAAAATTTCAATAAAATTTTATTTTATTAGTTAGATTAAAGGTACGTTAGTAAAAAAATTCTAGGAAAAATCTGATAGACTTCCTCTTCAAAATGACTTTCAAACATATTTTATTCAACTTTACGGGTTTCAACAATTTAGCAGCAAAGTGCAGCAAGTTGAAATTTTCGTTTTCGTTTTTTTTAAACTAATTTTCTCTCTAATTTTGAAATGCGATACGCTTGTAATAATTTTTTAATTTTAATATTCTGAATCAGACTGACATGTGGATTTTGGAGATCTATAATTTAATTGTGTACCTCTTCGTTAGATATTTTAACTCGACGCCTTTCGGTTTATAAGGAGGGTTATAATTTACTTCAAAAACGACAAAGTTTATACTCTAATACAAAATCTATTCACACACATGCTTAGACCCCGCCAAAGCTGCTGAAGGCGATATTAATGTAAAGTAATTAAAAACCGGATAATCTAATATATTCTACATTTTTCAGGTAATCGATCCGTCATTATCCGATTTTTATCGAGAAATAAAATTTATACTGAATTAAATTTAGTGAAAATATTTATTTCGAAAGAATTGGAGCAAATTTTCACCATAATGTATCCACATTTCAAATTCACCTGTTAGGTGCTACTTCTGCTATTTCGAATTACAAATTTCGAGATTGCGTTTTGTTGGAATGTTCATGTAACTCATAATTGTGAATATTCGAGTTTACTCGAAATTCTTGAATTTTGACGTTGGGTTGCGTCGTAATATATACGATTTTTCGAATATTTCGATTTTTCGAGATTTTCGATTATTTGGGTGAGTGAGCTTCCCTAAATCTGAGATTTGAGATTAATCTAGGTTTTTATTTATAATATTCGAATTTGTGTCAAAATATTTATTTGATTTGTTTGAGATTATTCTGATTTTCTCGGTATTACTACCCGAAATTTGCAACAATGCCCTTGGCAAAATTATTTGATATTTCAGATTTAGTAATAAGTTGAGATTTTCGATGTTTTACGGAATTGCTCAAGGTCCTACCTAATTCGAGCAATTTAACTGGCTTTGAGTCTTCAATACATTTTACATTTTCGATATTATTCGAGTTTAGCTTGGAGCTGAACTGAAAATAGTACTGAGTTACATAATATAAATCTTCGGATTTGAATAATGTTTAATTGCTTGGTAAAATTCATGATTTTGCTATAACCATGATATTTTTCAGATTTTGATCGGAGTTTTTCAAAATTTCGGGAATATCTGATATTTTTGTGAATATTGAGGGTTCTCTAGAAGTCTAAGATTATTCCAAATTGTCGAGATTATTAAATTTGAGTGAATTCTCGAAATTTGATTTCGATATTTCTCAAAATTTTAGTTTATTCCGATATTTCTCGAAATTTGAATGGATTGAATTTTGTCATGTTACAGAATTAATGGTTTTTCGAGACTTTTATTTCTGAGCTTTCCGGGATTTCCTTAGCGTTGAGTTAATAAAAGTGAAGTTTAATTTGGAGTATGTTGAGTTACTCAGATGACACTTTTTCAGAATAAGTCCTTTGAAAATTTTTGGGTTAATCCAGATTTTGTGAATATGAATGACATTGGGTTGCTTCTTTCATTTGATGGACACTTGAGTTGGAAATTTTGAGACTAAAAATCCATTAGATATTTAGAAAATACGAAATTCCAATTTTTGAAAATAAAATTTGTTGTTTAAGCGTGACCTATAATTATATAAGTTTGGGTATAATTTCGACACAAACGCACTTGAAATATTTGCAGCTATGTAATTTTAAACCTCCACGGTATGAAATGGATCGTTTAACGCTTGAACAACGCTGGGAAATATTGAGAAAATACTTTCTTGCAGAATTGTTGGTCGAAATGAAAACAAACATCGAACTATTCGCGAAATAGCGACACAAACAATCGACAATGTACTATAAAGTTGGGTTGACAGGGTAGGTTATACCGATTGAAATATTGACCGTACCCATTCTGCTCAAATATGTCTTTTATCAGAGTAAAATACTTTAATCATTAAAAAATTGACTTAAACAAATTAAAAATTACAGAATATTCAGAAATATGAGTGACGTATTTTTTTTAGTGCTAACTCGCTAATATAAGGGGTAAAAACTACCCCGAAAATAAGTATTTTCTCGCCCTACGAAATAGAGATGCAACCCTTGAGGCTCTATTGACAAATCCGACCGCCCATTGTCGAGATAAAAATATAAAGGATGGCGAAAAAAATTAGCCAAAACGTCGTTAATTTTTGAAACGTTATCAGCTAGCTGAGACACAACTCACCTAAACCATTCAGGTATTTTCTGAATCTCTCTTGCATTTGTCTAACGGTATATACGTCATCTCAAGGGAATCACTATTCACAGAAGCTAGTGCTAATTGCTACACTGGATGTTAAGAACGCATTTAATTCAGCGAGGCGGGCGGATATGTTATCGGCGCTATCAAACGCTTTCCGAGTGCCAGATTATCTCTTACGGATAATGGGCAGCTACCTACAAGATAGGAAGCTACTGTTCGAAACCACGGAGGGTCAATGCAGTAAAGAGGTTACGGGGGGTGCCGCCCAAGGGTCTAATCTAGGACCTGATTTATGGAATGCATCATACGACGGCATCCTGAGAATGGAAATGCCCGATGATACTTTCATGGTTGGTTACGCAGAAGATATTGCAGCAGTAATATCGTCCGGAATACAGACGACGCCCAACGCTCAACCAAGTAATGAGCAGAACTACCTCTTGGCTGACTGGCCATGGTCTGTCCCTAGCAACAGAAAAAACAGAATTAGTTTGGCTTACGAGACGTCAAATTGCAACCGATGTGCTGTTTCAGGTAGGAAATCAACAGATACAGTCCAGCCGGTCGAAAGTAACCTTTGCCCTGAGCAGAGTGATGACGAACATTGGGGGCCCAATGGCTGGAAAAAAGAGGTTTCTAATGTCAGTCACGAACTCCATCCTTTTGTATGGATGCGAAATATGGGCAGATACAATTAAAAAGGAAACATGCCGTAAAAAAATGGCAGCTGTACAACGTCGTGGGGCACTCAGGATCTGCAGTTATTACAGAACTGTCTCAGAACCTGCTGTGTTGGTTATTGCTGGAGTAATTCCCATAGACCTAATGGCGAAGGAAAAGAAAGCTATATATGACACCAGGAGCGATCTTGGCGTCTTAGAGGCAAGAAAGGCAGCTAGAGAACACGTCATGCTTTGCTGGCAAGAGAAATAGTAGACTGTCAGTGTGGGTGGATAGGAAACAGGTCGAAATAAATTACTTTTTGACTCAATTCCTTACGGGTCATGGATACTTTTGTAAATATCTGAAAACGATGGGCAAGGTGGAAGAATCGTCGTGCTACGGACGGACACACTTGTTGCACTTGCGACCAGTGGAAAAGGAGACGTCAAGAACTAGCAAGAAAGGTTGGCAGGGTGACGCCCGATAATATCGTGGGCATCATGCTCGAATCGAAACAGAACTGGGATACAGTGGCGAACTTCGTAGAATCGACCCTACAGCAAAAGAAACCAGAAATGGACAACCACCATAGAACGTGAAAGCTGTTATTTACAATACTAATATACAAGACGAAGCATAGAAAAGCAATGTACGAGACACCATCTTGATGTAATATCAAAATAGTTCCGAGGTGGATTTTCCGTCTGAAGGAGGAGGCGTTTTTTAGTCGGTATAGTTCTGCACATTTCTGCGCATTTTGTGACACCAAATGAATGAAATACTGAAGCTATTCTGCAGTTTCCAAATAAATTATTTATTTGTAAACAGGTCTAAATTTTGAATTAATGTCTTTATTAATCTAACATGAATAAATCAAATCTAATTTGTCGACGTCCATTATGAAACATCAAATATTTAGTTAATTTCGTAAACTAACGTAGATTTTAAAATTGATGCAAGCATTAAATTGATTGTGTGGTTTAAAAGACAATAACTACGTCAATCTCTATTAAATATAATAAATTTTTAGGTAGCAGAGGTTAATGTCAATTAAATTTGTACCTCTTATTTCAACATAAATCCCCAAACTTTTGGATATTCCCCATCAAGGTTAGATTTTTTTTTTTTTTGAATGTTTCAAAATAAAAGTTATAAATTTGCATGATTAGCGTTAGACTAACAACATAAACAAAATTATAGAAAACCGTTTGTATTACGCGATGAACTGTGAAAATTCATTATAGCCAATTCAAAGTAAAGTTATGAAAACCAGGTCGTTGCATTGATCGCTTTCATCAATTGGTTGATATTTTATTTGATTGTTTACTTTATTTTATTTATTCCACAGAACAAATCATTTTTCATTTAATTTTCCACTACAATGTTCTAACTGTCAATATATATTACCATTTATTATTATTGTCTGTGAAATCCGAATACAATAAATTAATAAACGTGTAGTGCACTTCTTAATTCATCTGTATATTCCCAAAGAATAATCCCGTATCATACATTTTCTGGTGTTTCGTGTAAATCGTTTATTTGCCAACAATTAGAAGAAGCACAAAAAAAAAAAAAAAAAAAACAATCAACATGAATACAAAGAAAAGAAGAAAAATCTTAGAATTCAATTGAAAATCCGTTTCGTGTTTTTTTTTTTTTTTTCATTCTTTTCAAATTGTTTATCGAGGTTCAATGGAATTGTGTGAAGATTGTATTCTTTCGATGTTTTATTTGTGGTTTATTCGATTTATGCACACAAAAGAACGGTGAACCATGTTTACATATTGGTATATTGTTAAGCAATTCACCTACGCATTTGACATGATAGATCTGTGTGAAAATTCATCTAAATAACTTTACTTGGAGCAATGTACATCTATAATATTTTATAGTTAATGGATGAGAATCACACAAACAATCAAAATCTTTAAGATGAATGAATAATACAAAAGTACGGAAATTTCTATAAGGGTTTCGTAACAATAGGTATGTACCAGGTTTCCGGGAAGCCAATCAATAGTTTATCAGTGTTTGTTCTCGGTATTTGTGAAAATACCTTAATTTCACTGAATATTTTGACAGAGCGGTAACAACTGTTCGAGGTTCTATCGAAGTAAGTCATTATGCTCAAAAATTACATTGAAAATGATTAAGGGTATTACTAAGATTAATGCATTCCAATTTAGATCGCGAAAAGATTTACAAAATAAATGCATAAAACTCAGCAATCCATCCTCCTTGTCATACTATATATCACTAATTCCGTTACACTGTTGGATAAACGAAAGTTTATAATCAACAACTACACTCGCTTTAGTTTCAAAATTCCTTTAATCTCATTTGATGCCCTCTATAAATCGATCTAAGTTAATTTCCTCCATAGAAAGAGTAAAGTGAATAATTTCGAACAAGTTGACTGCTCGTCAAGTGGGAATGATTCGCATCTCGAATTTTTTGATAAACTAGAGTTTTTTACAAAAAGTTCGCTGCATTTAAGCTCCTGAAAAACCAAACAAGACCAATAGTTAATAAAGCTAAAAACTGTATAATAAGCTAAAAGGGAAGTTGCGACGAATTTTATCGTCCAATATTAAATAATAATCGGATATTGTATCTTTCTCTTAAGACTGAAGAAAACTTCCAGACCAAAAGTCACATTGGTTAAAAATGCGGGTTGCAAAAGCTGGGTGGTTTCATCATCTGACTGAGACCGGTGTTCGCAATAACACCAGAATGACCCGCATGTTGTAGTGCAGAATTTATGGGCCGATCCACCACCTTTCTCGTCTAAACTAATGTGATCTATACGTAAAACAGACAGTCTTAGATAACAGCGTAATGTTAGTTATTAAAATCGAACTGTGAAAGAGTTAGGAGTGCCTTGAGCCCCAGAAAGATCCCGAAAATAGAAATAAACAATGATGGCATAAGCAACTATTCAACTATTTATATCTCTAATCTAATTGACTTGGCACTACACTGTTGTCTGGCCTGGAGAGGTTGCCAAAGCTCTTTCTTGCAGTCATTAGCGTTAACAAAGGATCACAAGTTACATTGCACTCGGTATTTCGAATCTATATTCAAAAGAAATCTACGATTGTTTTTCCAATCTGTAAGCTATTAAAACTGTCGATTATGATTATTGTCCACACAACCTTATTAGTGACTATACCGCGACTTTAAATTTATTCGCTTAGTTTTATTTTGAATGAAAGCATTCGAACATAAAAATTTCCAGATCCAGAGGAAATAAAATAACTCGGTTCTTCCTCTAATCAAATCGGGAAAAAGAAGTGGGAAATCATGGTGCATCAATTCTTGTTTTTTCACGCTCAAAGATATACTTCGCCTGATCACCATGGGTTCTTTCCTGGAGGAACGATAGTTGCCAACCTGGTGTCTTCCTGTGGCCATCTACATTGGAAGATTGATTGCAAACAATAGCTCGGCGTGGTTTATACTGACTTTTCGAGACTTAAACATAAAATCGATCCATTGTCTTCAAAAACAAAATTGGTACAGGCTTGAAAAATTGTAATACACGAAATATTATTTAAAACACCCGCAATATCTAGAAAAGAGCCCATAAGAAACTCTTTATTGTTAAGAGATATTTCAATCCTAGTGACAAGTTCATGTAGAGAAGTTTGACACAACTTGTCCACTCTATAAGCATGTTGCTTGTTACTTAGTGAGGCAAATAATTATCTTTAATAAATCTATCGACGATCCTTTCTAGAATCTTAAGAAAGGTTGAAAACAGACTAATAGGGCAGAAAGGCTGTAACGATTGAATCGTTTCAGGTTTTATGAGTGCCTAAAAATAAAAAAAACTATCAGATGGCAAGAAAGAAGAAAATCTGTGTACATATTTATAGTTACGTAACTTATTGTTCTTGTTGACAATTTTTTTATTGCTTTAATCGGTATTCCACTATTCCATCGGCAAATTGATTGTTTTGGTGTTTAGTTTTTCATTCAGTCAGCGTTTATCCAGAATTTTAATTTTTCAGTTTGATAGGATAACCCGAAACAAAAACAAACTGATAAACATAGGTACCAACATAAAAAAAAAATAAAAAAAAAACCAAATACCAATTTCATTTTGGATATACAAATGTTGCTTGGGTCATCAAAATACTCAAGAGATGGCTCTCTTTTTGGGAAACACCACGTTGGGTAATAAAAAAAAAATATTTTTTTTTGACAAGCGAGAAATGAAGACGGGAAAATTTTCTTTTTGGATTGGGACAGCACACCAACAGGTTCGAGAAAAATTATTAGAACGAAAATAAAAATAAACAAAGAGGACAATAAGGAAATTTATATACATATGTCTTATAGTATATAAATAAAACCAAGTTTTATGTGTGGTTGTGATTTGAAACAAAAACAAAAAATACCATACTTTCACGAAAAACCAAACAATTAAATATTAAATAAAACAAGACAATACAAAAACAACAAACACGTGTGGTGCAATTCACGAGTGAAATAAAGCAACGAAAAAATAAAAATTGACCCTCTATCAACGGCGGAACAAGAAAATAAAAGAAAAAAATCATTTGGCATCCCTATCAAAGGCGGCAGCAGATTGAGGCATAACGAGAAAAACATCCAGCACCCAGGAACGGGCGTAAACAATATTTCGAGCAGCAGCGATCGGTGGGCACAGTATTCAACCGGGGTTCAGGTAATTTCATTGTAAGCATTTTTTTCTTTTTTTTTTAAATTAACGTCATTTGTATCCGGAAGTGTGCTAAATTTGGTGCAGAAATTTTTTTTGTTTAACCAATCATTTTATTGCTGGTTTTCCGTAGAGTAGGAGATTTTTTAGTTTTAATTACAGATCCAGGTATTGGCATCAGAGCTCTGGACTCAGCACCTTTGGACAATTTGAGTTGGCAGAATAAAAAAAAAAACCCAGGCAATAAAGTGTAGTTGTTAGAAAAAAAACCTCACTCTTTGCATAAAAAAAAAAAAAAAATGTCAAATAAAACAAATAATTTTATAATGTAATATAAAACAAAATATGTGCTAATTTTTTTTCCTATTCGGGAGATGATTGAAGAGTGATGTGCGTGTGTTACATGTGTGTGAATTAGGCAGCTTCTTAAGTCCATAGGGCACCACCAATTAACCCCACCCCAAGACTGAGCACAAGTGGTAAAATGCTGCGGGTGGTGACTATGGATATTTCTGAAAGCGACAGGGCTACGGTCACGTCGTTACAAGGCTTAGGGTCCATATAATCAAACTTATTGGCCTTCGAGATAAAAACAACTAAGTACTGCTCCAGGATTGTGGAACAATGCCAAACGAAATGCACGCTCGTACGATGTATTGTAAAGAAAAAAGATTCCAACGCAGAACGTCGTATGTGATCAGCTTGTGAGCTATGCATGTCGAAGGGAACTAAGTCTTTATTGAATCTAGCTACAGCCGACAGACTATTAACAAAGATTGTCTCACAGCCTTTATTGAGAATTTCAAGCCCAGGGGAGTTTATATAATTGAATAGTGAAGCCCCTCGATGGTTAAAATTCCAACTACCCGTTAATAAATGATGGACATTGGCATCACAACCAACCACAAGGAGGATGTGTTTCTTCTTACTCCACAACACTGAGCTATTCAGCTCATCTAAATTATTCTAAAGGAGGCGATGAAAATGAGTCATAAGGTAGATATTCTGATGCAAGTATCAATTTAGTTCAAGCATTATCAGATTCCAGAGTACTGGACTGTTCGACTTCTAATGACACGAATCTGACAAAGAGTTTACCATTAGCGGATCTCAATCCAAAAACAGTACCATCAAGAAGGTAAGATTCCTGAAATAAACAGAGATCTGTGTGCGTTACAGCAAGCAACTTCCTTGAGATAATTTTAAAAGAGATTCTTTCTAGAACGTATTGCAACGTAGAGCCGGAACTAGTAATGAACTCAAAGGATTTCTGGTCAACTCAGTACAAAATCGTTTGCCGATTCGCCTTACACTTATAACGTTCGACCTTTTATCCTTTAGTCGAGAGATTTGGATTCATCGATCCTATGCTGGTAGTTACAACACAAAGATCCTCTGGCCGGTCAGAAACCGAACTTTGTAAAATAAGAGGTTTTGGCCGATCGCCAACAATTTGCTAGCAATCCAAATGTCGTACATTTAGAGACTCCCCTCACAAAACCATTTGTATGTGTCATTGTTTATACACCGTCAAATGAAGACTCGTAATAGCATTTATGGTACAAGACCCATCCATTTACCAAACATCAATGACCCGTTCGTCTACTTGGCGGGTTAATAAGATAAGTCACAATAAAGCGAGCTAACTACATTAGACAATTGTAATCCTATATCTAAATATTAAAAAATTTCTCAATAAAATTGATAAATTAGAGGAGTTCCTGTTAAGCCTTGATGTAAGTATAGATATCTGGTGGTCTTATTAGAAACTTTTTTTAGATTCGGATAATATCGCATTTTATAATCTTTCTGGATATAAATCTTTACACTATACTGGGAATAGTAGAAGTAGCTTGAGCTATGTTGTCAATTAGTGAAGAATGAGACTCTACACAATTTTTAATGGTCCACTCTAAAACTGTGAATAGGAATATCATGGTTGTCTAAAGACCTCCTCATACTAACATAAGCGGTTTCCTAGAGCGACTTGAATTTAATCTATCAAAATATTCTCATTGGCTAGTAATTGGTGATTTTAGCATTAACCTATTGAATTATAATAAAAACTCATATCATAAAAAGTATCATTCTGTCATGCAGTCTAAAGTCTAATAATCTTGCTGTAAGAAGCAAAATTGATCGCGACTATTTTACTAGGAAATCAAATACCATACGAACTATATTAGATATTCGTCGACTCCCTTAAAAATCTAATATCAATTTACTTATTTTAGTGATCACAAATTAATAATAGTAAACTGCGCAATTTTATCTAAATGTTGATACAGGACAAAATTACAAAATTTTCTGACTAATCTTGGTGTCTCGAATCTAGATTTTGAAAATTTCTATAACCAGCTTACTTTGCAGTCCATAGAATCGGTCCATAAAATCGGTCATTGGTCAGGAATCGTTTGAAAAACCAGCCTTGGTTAACTAAAGCTATAAAATCCATAATGAAAAAAGGGATATGTTTTAGGAATTAATGCATGATTTTCCCAGCAATGATATTGAGATAAATCCTCCATACCAAATTATATTGCATCGTACAGTCAGTAATCTCCTCAAAGGTAGATAATAACAACTTGAACGATCAAAAAGCAGTTGCGGATGTATTAAATAAACGTTTCGTAAAAATTGGAAACGTAAACCATAATATGTACATTGAACCATCAAAATTTGTTAGATGCTTTTACTCCCGCTTTAGAAGATGAAATAGTTAGTATTATCGACGGTCTGAAACCCTAGCCTGTTTATTGATATAAGAAAAGCTTTCGACAGTCTAAAAATCATAAAATCTTTAACTCTAAGTTGAATAGGGCTGGAATTAAAGGCAAAGCTTTAGGTATTATTGAAAATTATTTATCATATACACAATATATATCATATAAACAATTTATAAATTTTTTCAGCTGAATAATTTCCAAAGTGAATGGTTAACAATAAATTACGGCGTACCTCGGGGATCAACTCATAATAATTTGTTTGATGTCAAATTTAATGGCAAGTTACAATTGTTCGCAGTCGATGCTGTCGTCACATATTCATCTGAAAACTATTTACTTCTGAAATATGGAAAACGATTTAATATGTTTAAACCATCGGTTATTGGAAAATCGGCTTCAATTAAACTATAATAAAACCGAGTTCGGTCAAAAAAAAATGAGCAATGTTTATTCTTAGGTCATTTTCAACAAGGAATTTAATGGTGAGCTTGGTAGTGACTTGGTTGATCTTCATCTTCAAGGTCATTTAGAGGTCAAAGTCCTTTTTTTAAATTATAATCACCTTCAGGCGACCTTGGGTGGTCATGGAAAATACATATTCGGACGTACAATTGATCGCTCTTTTCGAATCCAATGTCAAAAATAGGAGTTTCCCAATAGAAAATGACCTTGACCTCCAAATGACCTTGAAAATGAAGGTCAAGGCCACAACCAAGCTCACCATTAAATTCCTTGTTGAAAATGACTTAAGAATAAACCTGGCTCATTTTTTTTGAACCGAACTCCGCGAGATTTTGAGGGGTTTCCATACTTTTTCCTCACCCTGTATAATGCGGAGGCATCTCTATTAAACTGTATGTGGATCATATGTGATGCACAGGACTGGCAATGGTTTAAAAAAGTATCTCCACTAGTCGCAGTGCTTAGAAGATTATCTGAATTTATACCTAAAAAAAAATCGTCAGTTGTGCGACGCCAATAAACAATCGCACTTTGCATAACTATGTCCTATTTCGAGCAACATTTGTGTCCGGTATCAAATTACCTTATATTACTCGTAAGTCAAGATTTGTATAAATTTTGCAAATGTATTTGGTTAATTCAAGCTTAAAAGATAGGATAGTTTTGGATCCAATAGGTGGCGCTGTTGCTGAGATTTAAAAAAGTTCTTTTAATTTTTTCAACAAAAACGTTTTTTTTAAAATTTTTTTGGAGATTTTTCATTTAAAAATACAACCACAAATTGTAACTTCCCTACTCTCCCCCCATACATATTAGCTAATGTTGAGTTTTGCAGTTCTGTACAGTCCATCAAATACATTTGCAAATACGTTAATAAAGGCAGTGATTTGGCAGTATTTGAAGTATAAAATGTTAATGAAAACGACGAAATATCACGATACCAAATGGGCAGATACATCAGCAGCAACGAAGCTGTCTGGCGTATTCTTAGTTTCCCAATACACGAACGAAACCCAAGTGTCGAGCACCTTGCGGTACATCTTGAAAACGGTCAACGTATATATTTCTCTGAAGAAAATGCTCTCCAACAAGCATTCGAGCCACCAAAAACGACACTTAACGAATTTTTCACACTCTTCCAAAAACCTGATGTTCTCGGAAAATTCGCAAAAACATTATTATATACCGACGTTCCACGCTATTTTACATGAAAAAAGTCAGGTAAAAAATGGGACCCACGTAGACAAGGCGAACTACATCCAACAATCGAAAGGCATATTCGAAGCCAAGACATTCAAAGCTAAACAACGTAAATGTTTATTTTTGCGTTTGTTGTTGGTGAATGTTTCAGGACCAACGTCTTTCGAATTTTTGCGAACAGTTAATGGACAATTCTTCAATACATTCGTCAACTGTTCGCAATTTTATTGACGACATGTTATCCATAACACAATCAGCGGCTTTGTAGGAAAAATACAAGAACTACATGACTGAAGACATATTGCACCGAATTAGATACACAAACCAAGATCCAAACATTGATTACACGCCAAAAATTTACAATGAAGCTTTAGTGTAAACAAGAATATCAAAATTTTACAGGTTACCAAGATTCTGTTTATCACTTACTCAGCGTACGTGTGTTTATGCTGGCTTACAGTTGTTTAATGTTCAAGATAACGCTGCATCAAGAATACATCGCGGATTACAATGTTCATCATTGTGTTATGGTCATAATTATTCTTATCTGAGCGAAACAAAAATATAAAAAATGTAAGTCCTGTACGCCACCATCATCACATTACCAACCAATAATGTTTTCCTAGATGTAATTTTTTTCACGAGAACTTTAAACTTTGTAATTTAAACAGATGTACCATCTGATCAAATTTGACCCGGACTGGTCCATTTAAACCGCGCGCGTAAACCGAATCGGTAAAATTTTTGCTTCTAGATTGGTACAACCTATTTTGACATACGTGTGACGTTTGAGCAGAATACGTCCATTAGTGTGAATTTGGCAGCCCCAGCCATTTGTTTACGATTCGAAAAATTTGTCTGGCGAATTTTACTATCAACAAAAAAATTAAATAACGAGTTTGCTTGAAATTTTGTGTTTCCAATGGAATTACAGCTACGGAATCATTGAAAATGTTACAGAAGTATTTTGGGGAGCCTACTCTATCGAGAACGCAAGTATTGAGTGGCATGAAGCATTCAGTGAGGGTCGTGAGGTCGTAGAAAACTTGCTTCTTGCGAGTCGTTCATCCACCTCCGTTAACGACGATAAGATCGAAAAAGTAAAGAAAATTGTCGATTCAACACATTTTGGTTGATGTTTTAGGTATGAAACGCTTTACCGCTCGACCTGATTTTTTTCGCAAAAGAGATGCTTGCCAACGTAGCTGATCACCCTACATTCATCAAACAAATTATTACTGGTGACGAGACGTGGGTTTATGAATATGACGTCGAAACTGCCCAAAAATCTAGCAAATGGCGCGCCAAATATGAGTCAAACCCGATGGTTTCTTCGGTCAAATTCGGTCGAAAATCAAGATAATGCTCATCGTTTTCTTCGATTACTGTGGTGTGAAACACCATGAATTCGTTTCAGAGGGTCAAACGGTCAATAAAGCATACTACTTCACCGTTTTGAGGCGTCTACGTGAAGCAATTCATCGTAAACGGCCGGATTTGAGGGCAAACAATTCATGAATTTTTCAGCACGATAATGCGCCGTTACATTCCAGCTTGATTGCGACTGAATTTATGGCCAAACACGAAGCAAAAGTCATCGCTCAGCCACCGTACACGCCAGATTTGGCTCCCTGTGACATTCTCCGGTTTCCGAAGCTCAAATATCCGATCCGGGGAATGCACCATGAGTCGATTGAAGCCATAAAAAGAAATTCGCTGAAGGAACTAAAGGCCAGGGTCAAATTTGATCAGATGGTATTAAATAATGATTTTGGAAAAATTAAATTAAAAAAAAAAAAAGATTTGTCTGATCCATTTTGGAAAATTGTAATAATAAACTGAGTTTAGTCAAACTAATTTCGATTTAATCTGGGACAAAAGATCTGAACAGATCTATAAAAAAACACAGAGAATAAAAATCAAGATTCAAGAAAATTCAGCGTTAAAACTGGACTAATAATTCTGTGGTCACACGACATAATAGCTTAAGTCAAATTTGATAATTTTTCTAGAGTTAGAAAATGTTGAATATTAAATTCATTTTTCAATTATGCCAACTAAAGCTACTACGGTTTGCGGCCACAGGGCATTACCACTTAGATACAATTTAGTGACTTTAGCTATTATATGTCTTGTGGCCACAGAACTTACAAAACACCCATATTTTTTACCTATAACGGTGTCCTAAAGGACTACCTAGTATCGACAATGGAGTCCAATTATCATAAATACCCGATTCATAGGACCGACAAAACTTTCCTCGAAAACACGTTTCGCTATTTTACATGTATAACTGCATGAAATCTCAACATATACGTAAAAATTTGCTAGCCCATAACTACCGCAGTTATAGGCGCATCGCAGCTAGCGTTCTACACCAATAGGATGATGTTCGTGGTCATATCGCAAGCGGGAATGCCATCAAATCCCATCATATATGCAGTTTCAACAATAACATCACAGTCAAAATTTTGGTCGGGTTCAAAATACATCTATCACCAGCCAGAGTTGATGCCACAGAGTTTGTGTCTCACATGCAGAGATTTTGAGGGATGAAACGAGACAAGTCAATGGATAAACGACTTTTACTTGAGTTACATGCTTCAAAACAACGAACCCGGATGTTAAAGTTGGCGATATACATAATACATGACTTACATCCTACAAGATTTGGCAACTATAGAGCAGCTTTACTAATGCCTATTTTTTTTTTACTCGATTTGTATTTTTACCATCCGACATGTAAATTGATCTTCAAGAAACTCGAGTCTTTCCAACAACGTTTATAAGTTGGCAGTTGGTGGTGGATATGTACAGTTGATCAACAACTTTAGGTTCTAACTCTTTCTTTTAAGGCAAAATTTCTTTATAAAGAGATTTGACGTACATCTAAAGTTGAATACAAAGTTAGTAACAACTCACAACTATTGCGTTGAAAATCGTTCGTTGGGTTCACCGCACCAGCCAAATTCAACAAATTCAAAATTTTAAGCGGTAAGAAGAACCTACCTGTTAAGGTTGTTGTTCAAATTTTCTGATAATCAAAACTTACAAGCTGGATAGAAGTCGAGCTAAAATTTGTTCGCGAGAATTCACATCGGTCTGTTTCCGAGAATATTTTAAAATTCACAAATAAACTTCCGGTTTGACATTTTTATGAGAGAAATTGTGACATTTGATCAATTATTCATTTTGAATGTTGATTTAATTTGAAAATAATTCACCCTGTTAAAATTATATACGTTGTCTTTTGTCTACAGCTTAAATTTACATAACTATATGTCACACCTTTATATGCCACCTTTGACGTTTCATCAATCCATTAAATAAACCAAAACACTCAAGAACAATGAATTCATCTACGTATATAAATGCTTGTCTCGAGCCCACATAACATACAACATAACTAAAGTCTGAATCAACTTATTATTCAAATCACTAAATTAGATAACACAACATACTTAAAACTGTGTTTTATAACTGAAAATTGTGGTTTTTCATGTCCAATGTTTTATCACTCGACCATACCTCATCTCTAGCTCTCTAGTCTAGAACATAAAACTACACAAATGGAAGATAATTTGAATAAAAAACTTTTTATAATTCTTATTTATTAAATTATTCAAGAAAGCATTAAACTGTGACTATAGTTGGTCAGTGGCCCTACCAGTTTTTCTTCTAAATGTTTTTTCAATTTATAGTTTTAACACGTTGATTGCCTTGTCTAATTATTCGAGATGCAAACCATATTATACAAAAAGAAAACAAAAAAATTAAAAAATCGATATCGAAAAAAGTGTAGTTGCTTAATTTTGAAGATAATTTTTCGATAGATGGCAGTAAAATGTAATTTCGAAAATGCAAAATTGATATAAAATGTGTCTTTACTAGATAATTACTATTCCCACCGCTAGATGTTAACATCACTTTTATAAAGCTTTTTTTTTAATGTGTCGACGTCGCCATCTAATGTTGTATAGACATACTTTCATTTACACAAGTTTCTGTTACCACTTTCATTTAAATCTTTTGATTAACGATTTTGATTAAGAAAAAAAAATAATAATATAAAACTACATAAACTATTCTCTTGTGCGCGACGACGTAATAAGAAAAAAAATACAACGAAGAAGAAATATACTTACATAAAAAACAAAAACTAGTTTTTAGAATGCGCATTTAAAAAACCGATACCTAGAGACAACGATGCGAGAGGGACTGTACCTACCTATAAAATAAAAAAACAGAAACATTATTTTTAGAAGACTCGCGCGCACGTAAAATACTCGAGTCATGATTAAAAAATGTTTGCGTTGTATTTAAGAAGGATTACGTTATTTACTTATATATGCAACGGATTATCGGATATTTTATAGTTATTCCGTTGGATCTTAGTTATGGGGACATAGTTCTAAAAACTGCTTTCGTAAATATACGTTAGACTAATACCTAGTTTATGTAATTATTATCGTAACAAACTAAAATAGTTTTTTATTCTTGATTTTACCTTGAAATTGAATTGAAATTATAAAATTGTTTTTTACATACAAACGTTGTGTATTGTTGGAGCACAATAATATAAAACCGATTCGACTAACATGTTAACAGCCAACGCAAAGATTCTTAATTCTCAAGCTCAATCCAATTACATATAATAAATCTTAGATTCGATTGTGTTAACAGAATTTAACAATAAAAAAATTAATGAGTATAAAAAAAACGGACGAATGTATAAAGGGACGTTGTTTAACATTAACAGATGGTGGATTGGATGGTTGATTAATTCAACGGATTACTTTACAGGTGTATTTTATAGATTTTAATATTTATTGTGTTTTCTAGGTTGATTAGTTAGGTAAGAAATTAAAACTAGTTTTAATTTATTTTAAGCCGTAGCAAAGTGGCATACGTTGAATCCTTTCAATAGATACAAAAAACAAAAAAGTTTAATTCACCCAAATTGAATTTCCACTATTTGACAGAAAGTGACATTAAGGACTAATGCATACATTTTGATTAAAATCACAAGCGATTCTTATCGTTAATAGTCACCTTTTTTTTGATAATAGTGTATAACAATTTTGGCGCGAAAAATTTACAGACAATTTTTGTGACTACCAGAGTGGAAGACGACTTTGGAAATAACATTTTTCATAGAAAATTCAGAGAGTATCATAAAGAGCCACCTACAAAACTACTATAACAAACACATTCATCTGATGCCCTTTACGGCTTCATCTTTGCTATCGGCACACATCTTCATATATGAAAACCGGAACAATAAGTACATTAAGGAGCCTACTATTAATTATCAGGTTGGATTTGATTGTGAAAATCTAGTCAAATTTTGTGAATCCACAAATTCTCTTCTGACATCACAAAGAAACGTTTTCTGTTCGGCAGGCACTGCAGTTATGCTGGAACTCCAAACGTACAACCATTTAAATACAGTTTTTAATAATGTTATTTCCGTTCAATTATGGATCATAAACACTCATAAAGTATAGGCATTGCTCTTGTCTTATGTGCCACTAAAAAAGGATTAGCTGATCATCTTGCTCAGTAAATGTTCAAAAATAAATCTTTTTGGGGATAAAAATCAAATTCCATATAGTGACAGGTTAGATCATGTTAATATGCAATTGATGTTACGTTAGCACTAAAAGAATTTTATCCAGATATCAGTACTAAAAACGGTATAGATGTTTCAATGAAATTATATCTACATAACCACACGGGTTCATTAAAATATTTCGCGCCCGTTGAAGATGATTTGCTACACTCGCTAGTGATGAAAGGGTGCCACTTAACATGTACAAATGTTACACCTTTATTGCCTACAACTAAAACTAAACCATCGGTAAAGTCAGCAGGTAAACGAATTAGAGGGTGTATTTGTATCCCATCTGTTATTAGAATGTTAACAAAATGGCTTCAAATACACTCAAATTTTACCGTTTTGTTCTTCAAACAAACTACCTGATTTATATAATCAACGAAAGTAACTTAAATCCGGAAATTAACAGTTCTGAATATTTTGGGCATAACTATTCTATGATGTTTATAGATGTGATCGCAAACTTGAAACTAGCTCTAAGAAATCGGGCGGTAGTGTAATCAAAGCCGTGCATTCTAAACTATTGAGTGCTCCGGTAACATTAGTCCCATCAAGAGTTGAGCAGATTTATGTGAAAATTAAAATCAACAAACGATTTATATTTATTTACACAGCATACATACCACTTCATTCTATAATAGTGATTATTATGCAGCATATGTCGATTCGATTTTAGAAGTCAGGGAAGGAGTAACTCCCAGTAGAGCAGACCAACCCGCGGCTCCCAAGGCGAAGTCTCCCAAGGCTAAAACTCCCAAGGAGGGTCTTCCTGCAGGAGGTTGGGAAACAGTAAAGCGGAAAAAAAAGCCGAAGAAAAAGTCACAGCGTCCGCGTTTAAGGCCGGCCCGCCCTGACGCTCTGGTTGTGAAGGCTGAAGAAGGAAAGTCGTACGCGGATATTCTTCGCAGCTTAAGAAATGACAAAGACATGGAACAACTGGGCACCATGGTCAAAAAAGTCAGGAGAACAGCTGCCGGAGAACTTTTATTGGAGCTGGACCGGTCAGGCGGGAAATCGGCTGAACAATTCTGCAGCTCCGTAGCTGCCAAGCTGGGGAGTTCGGCCGAAGTAAAAAGTCTCAGAGACGAAACGGTCATTGAGTTGAAAGATCTCGACGAACTCACGACAAAGAAAGAGATATGCGACGCCTTGAAGTCTCTAGAAGGGGTATCGGACTGTGGTGAGTCAGCAGTTAGATCCCTAAGAGCCGGATTTAGAGGAACACAGACGGCAGTGGTCAGCCTCCCAACGGCTTTCGCCAGGAAAGCATTGGAGATTGGTAAAGTTCGGATCGGATGGGTCGTCAGTCGCATTCGACAAACTACCATAGTGGCAAAGTGCTACAAATGCTGGGAGTACGGTCACCGTGCTAGCGCCTGTAAAGGGCCCGACAGGTCAAAACATTGCCTTAGATGTGGTAGAGAAGGACACTTGGCTAAAGAATGTTCCGTGGATCCGAGCTGCATGCTGTGTCAGGGGAAAACTGAGAGTGGGCATACTGCTGGCAGCAGTAGATGCCCAGTGTATCAGAAGGCCTTCCGGGCGGCAACTAAAAAGAAAGCATGAAGATTCTCCAGTTGAATCTAAATCACTGCGAGGCGGCACAGGATTTGATGGTGCAGACAACGAGAGAGCTGAAGATCGATGTAGCAATAGTGTGCGAGCAGTATAGGAACATTGAAAGCCCAACTTGGATTTCCGACGCCTCGGGCCGAGCAGCAATCTGGACACTTGGCCTATGCCAAGTACAGGAATCTATGAAAGTGCCACGGACCGGTTTCACGTGGGTCAAGGTGGATGGAATATATATCTACAGTGTCTATACTCCACCTAACGACCCAGTAGAGGAGTTTGAAATGCTCTTGCACCATCTTGCCGGTGACGCAAGAGGACGCAGAAAACGCATCATCGCGGGCTATTTCAATTCTTGGGCTACGGAGTGGGGCAGTAGAGAAACAAATCAGCGAGGGGAGACATGCTGGATTACCTTGCCTCAATGGACGTCGTTCTAGCTAATACCGCGGACCGGCCGACTTTCACACGCGGTGGCGCCAGCTCGATAATAGACTTGACATTCACGAGTGAGTGTTTAGCACACCCAGGCTTAAGGTGGGAGGTCTCCAATATTTATACACATAGTGACCACCAGGCTATCCTCTTCAATATTGCCGAAGCTGGGAAACCAAGAAGGGTAGCGAGACAGCCAAGCCACAAATGGAGGGCAAGGGCATTCGACAGAGAGACCTTCATAGCCATGCTGGAGGATGATACAGTTGACATGGGTTCGCCGAACGACCAGGCGGTTCAGCTTATGTCACACGTTGCCAATGCCTGCGATGCCTCTATGCCAAGGACGTCGGCAAAGAACCACCGACCACCAGTATATTGGTGGAATGAAGACATCGCCGAACTCCGTATAAGATGCCACCGAAGCAGAAGATTGTGCCAGCGAGCAAGGGGTCGATCGGGCTTCAATGTATCCCAGGAACAGTACCGGGCGGATCGTAAAGCTTTGAAAAGAGCAATCAAAATAAGTAAGCGTCGATGCTGGATGGAGCTATGCAAAGAGGTTGATGAGGATCCCTGGGGCAGACCGTACAGGACTGTTATGGCAAAGCTGAGAAACTTTTCCGCTGCAAGCCCGACTTGTCTGGCCTTGCTACAAAACATCGTGAGCACGCTCTTTCCGGAACAACGGGAACTAAACAGCGATGAAGTTATAATCCCACGAGGCGAGGACGTAGCACCTGTTAGTATAGAGGAGCTCCTGGCAGCTTCCCGCAGAATCAAGGATAGTAAAGCCCCAGGTTTGGACGGAGTGCCCAACTCTGCGCTAAGGACGGCCATAGAAACCCGCCCAGATATGTTCCTTGAAGTATACAACAAGTGTCTTAAGGAAGGAGTTTTCCCTGATTGTTGGAAACGACAGCGGCTCGTGCTTCTGCCAAAAGGCGGTAAACCAACAACTGAGCCATCGTATAGCCCGATCTGTATGCTGGATACGGCAGGGAAAGTGCTGGAGAGGATCATATGCAATCGACTAGAAACCTTTATCGAGGAATACCAAGGCCTGTCGGAAAACCAGTATGGGTTCAGGAAGGCACGCTCTACTGTGGATGCGGTTAGAAAAGTCGTAGGAATGGCTAGCGAGGCTATCGCAGGAACACGATGGAGAAGAGGGACCAGTGGGTTTGCTTCTGGCGGACCACAAGACGGAGGCAGTCCTAATAACGAGTAGGAAACAGCGGGAAACTGTTACTCTGACAATAGGCGGACATGAGATCCATTCTCAACCGCGAATAAAATACCTAGGGGTCTGGATTGACGCCCGACTGTGCTTCGATGAGCACCTGCGCAGAACCAGCGAGAAGGCGGCCAAGGTCACCTCGGCTTTGGCACGCATTATGCCGAACGTCGGTGGACCCAGGCAAGGCAAGAGAAGACTTGTGGCGAGTGTCGTGAGCTCTACGTTACTGTATGCGGCCCCAGTTTGGGCGGAGGCAATAACGACGAAGGCCTATGGACGGAAGATGATAGCGGTGTACCGTAGGTCTGCGCTAAGAGTAGCCTGCGCATTTCGGTGGCTGGTATGCTGCCTATAGAGATTCTGGCTAGCGAGCGCCAGCGAATGTACAACCGAAGGAGGCAAGATACCCATGCGGACCACCGCATGATTGAACAGGAAGAGAAGGAAGAGTCTCTGAGACGATGGCAAGCCTGCTGGGATGCTTCAGGTAACGGTAGATGGACCCATCGCCTCATTCCAAACCTAGCAACATGGACCAAGAGGAGGCATGGTGAGGTGGACTACTACCTGACCCAACTGTTGACTGGACATGGCTGCTTCAGGGCTTATCAACACCCGTTTAAGCTGGAGGACGACCCTAAGTATCCAGCATGTCCAGGAGTGACCGAGGACGTGGAGCACGCGGCCTATGTTTGTCCACGCTTCAGAACAGAGAGAGATGAGCTATTCGGCGTACTCCACCAGCAGCTGACACCAGAGAACACGGTCACTCTTATGGGAGCCACGACAGAGAATTGGGATGCGGTAAGCAGCTTCGCAGCCAAAATTCTGATAAAGCTGAGGTTCTACGAGCGCGAAAGGCGAGGACTCGTTGAAGGTGACGGCTAGATGAAACTAGGGCAGGTGAAGGGCTAATATAGCCCCATCCCATTCTGTGAAGTAATGCTTGTCGGCGGTTCCATAGAATGGTAGCGGAGTTGGAAGTAGGGTTTTTAGTGGGTATGGGTTTTTGGCCGAGTCCCACATACGCCGGTTCAGGGCTGAGATGGTCTTGCACTGGTAATGCGTAAAAGCATTTTCCCCCTTCCTTAAAAAAAAAAAAAAACACACACACACACCACATTCACCAAGGGTGGAGTAGGCTCAGTGATTGATCTCACTTACATCAGCAGTAGACTAGTTAGGCAAGCGACCTGGATGCTGAGCGACATCTATACACATCCGCGATCCCAAACAAGCGTAGCGATCCGAGCCGTGCACCGAAGGCATACAGGCTGGAGAGCCGAAACGTTTGATAGTGATGTCTTTGCGGTCATGCTAGAGAGCATGTCATTGAGTGGCTCGGCAAGGGAGAAGGCAGACAAACTCTCGAAGCTGCTAGAAATGGCGTGTGATGCAGCAATGCCCAGGAGGACTTATGGTGGACGCCATAAACCGGTCTACTGGTGGACAGAACATATTGCCAAGCTGCGTTATGTATGCCACCAATGCAGAGAAGGTACTAGCGGTCCAGAGGAGGCCCACACTACCAAGATGTACAAGAAAGATTTAAAACCGCTAGAAAGCAGCTGAAAGATGCTGTTAAACAAAGTAAACGCCGAACCTTTGCAGAGCTATGTGATCATGCCGAAATGGACCCCTGGGGCACAGCGTACAAAATGGTAATGAGGAAGCTCCCATGCCACAGAGCACCAATACCGAGCTGCTCAGTACTGCTCAAAAAGATTGTGGAAACGCTATTCCCAATGCAAGACTACACGCCAAACCAAGAAAGTCTTGAGCGACGACAGAGCGACATTCCGGGCGTAACAATGCACGAAGTAATGCGAGCGGTTAATAGGTTTGGAGACCAAAAGGCACCCGGTCCGGACAATATCCCCAATCGAGGTTTTAAAGCTGCAGTGTCCCTACATTCCGATGTGCTAACGGAAATGTATGATAGCTGAAAGAGGGCGTGTTCCCAGACCGCTGGAAGCGACAGCGCCTCGTGTTGGCACTAAAGCCTAGCAAGCCACCGGAAGATCCATCTGCGTAACGCCCACTCTGCATGTTGGACACGTTGAACGGATACTGTGTGACAGGATAGATAATGCCATAACAGAGTCCGATGGACTATCACAACGTCAATATGGTTTCAGGAAGTCTAAGTCCACAATCGATGCCATTGATGAACTAATCAGGACGGCGCCAGCGGCGATTGAGGGGAAGAGATGCGTTAAAAATGCGTTCAACTCTGCCAACTGGACGAGAATTGCGGAGTCGTTCTCCCAATTTCAGGTGCCAGCATAACTCAGGCTAATGATAGTTATTTCAAAAACAGGATACTGCTATACGATACGGATGATGGCCCGCGGGAGCAGCCAATCACTGGAGGAGTCCCTCAAGGTTCGGTGCTTGGCCCGCTCTTGTGGAACGTCATGTATGATTAATGACATAATTCGAGTATCATTACCGCATGAGGTCAAAACCATTGGCTATGCGGACGACAAAGCGATAGTGGCAACTACGAAGCACCTGGAAGGAGCTGTTCTTAGAACAAACGAAGCAATCATCTGCAATGCTTATTGCAAGTGTGATTAAGTCCATAATAATGTATGGCGCGCCCATATGGGCGGACAAAATAAGCATGCGGTCATACTTACATGGTATAGAATCAACATACAGGATAAGTGCACTTGGAGTGATCAGCGCATTCCGCACCACCTTTACAGATGCTGCCCTGGTGATAGCCGGTATGGTACCATTGGACCTACTAGCGACTGAGGCGAAAACCCACTACCAAATCAGACGTGGAGATGATACCGATCAAGAGGAGCGCCATACGGCCATCAGATGCACGGGACTGGGTAAACAGAGCACATGGCGAGGTGAACTACTATATCACCCAACTATTAACAGGCCATGGTTGTTTCCGTGCATATCTGCACAGGTTTAAGTTCGAAGATTCATCTGCCTGCACTAACTGCGGAGGTGCGATCGAGGATGCTATGCAGTATCCGACATGGCGGCGGTCGTAATGAAGGAGCTCCGTCGGCTGAAGCGTGAACGCAGAGTGAGCCCCTAGTGGCCATAACCCGTCCCCGCGAAGAAATACCTTACGGTCGTGCCGCGGAGAATACGGTCGGAAGAAGGAGGTGGTTTTTAGTGAGCAGAAATCTCACACTACCGGCGACACGGGTCGACGGTGTCTTCGGAAGATTTTCCACCTACCTGCGTATTAAAAAAAACAAAAAAAAAAACACACACAGACATATACACACACGCTTTTCTACTAATTACAAAATCTCGCATACAATTTCCCCCGTAGATATATGAAATCGCGCGATTTCATATATTACGGGGAAGATTATGCGAGATTTTGTAATTAGGAGATTTTGTAATTAAGAAATTTTGTAGTAGAGATTTTGTAAAAGAAATTTTGTAATGAGGGATTTCGTACCCAACCCAAATTATTATGATAGAAATGTAAATAAAAACGTAGATTTTTGTTTTTTATTGTTTCAAAGATCTAAAGATCTACTCCAAATATTTAAACATTTGATCATACATCGAAAAATGATTAAGAAAGATAACATTGATCTTGTACCTGAGGCTTCTAAAAGTCAAAAGTTTATTTTTAAAATTTGTACAGTATATACAGTAAAGTAAATATCCTACAGTAATCCTTTGCCTATTTTGAGGTGCGTTACAGATTAACGAAAAAATAACGAAATTAACGGAATAACGGATTAACGGAAAAGTAGTGACGTGTTGTAGCCTACTCTTTCCAGAGTGATTTAAAAAAAATTATTCTGATCGCTTGAAAATTGAAGTGTAGGCAGATTTTTGTCCACAAGCCATTTCCTGCCTACTGTGCGGCAATTGCACTGAAAAAATTATTGTGTGGGAAGGTTTAAACACTTGCACACATGTTTTCTTCCGTACAGACTTGATTCAAAAATCACTACAAAAGTACAAACACCATATGAGACGTTGGAGGAGACAAAGTAATTTATTAATTGACATATTGAAGCCGTATACTTCACTCTAGACTAGGGAATGCAATCCCCGGGTTATATAAGTTCAATCCCGGGATTGACAAAAAAACCGGGACCCCGGACTGGGAATAAAGTTTGGAACTTAGCCTATTTGTATTAAAAAATAATCACAAAATGTCTATCTAATTGCAACCAACATTTTGGAATTCAAACTCAACCCCCATTTTATTCAATTACTGCTCAATTACTTCAATATTTACTCAGATTTCTGCTTAAAATTCTGATACAAATTTAACAAATCGTGTAACTCAAACCAGAGTTTCAAATTCTACTCTAACTCAGCATTTCTAATAACACTCAAATTTTTCTTAAATGCAATTGAAACTAGAGCTGAAGTTGTACTCCAAATTTCTAATCAAACATATTTAGAAATATCTAGGTTGGAATTTTCACTCAATGTGTAAACAAAATATCACAATATTTCTAGTTTAATTTCAACCATAATTTTGTGTTAATTAAATTTGGAATTCAAACTCAGTTTTGAAATATTTTTTTAATTAAATTGCATCCAAATTTTTGCTCAAACTTTCGATTGGATTGAAATTGAATTTTTAGTCCAAACAATTGTTTAAGCTCGTTCTAAATAAAAATTTTGCTCGAATAATTTTAACTAGATTTTTAAAATTCACTCAAACTGTTATTAAAGGTAGCCCGGATTCCAAACTTAAGTTTTAAGCTATAAGCTTCTATCAAATTCTAATTTAAACTCTATTTCTAATGTAAGTTCCTACTTAAGATTTTATTCAATTACGATGCAAAAAGCATTCAGATTTTTGCTCGATTCCTGATTTTCTAGTTGAACTAAAAAATTTGTTAAAATCGTGTTTAGAATTTAAACTCAGGCACATAAAGTGCATTCAATATTTTGCTAAAATTGTTTTCAAAATGTGCTTTCCCAAATGCAATTATAAAGAAGACAATTTTTATTTAAAATTTCACTCAAATTCATTATATGTATCTATTTTAGAATTCAAGATAATTTTCTCTCTTTAAAATTTTGTTCTCTTAATAAATTTCCTCTCTGTCGAATGCAGTTGACCAATTCAGACTAGATTTATATTCAAAATTACATTTGTCATTTTGTTCAACTTCGAAAACAGCTTGGAACTAAATTTCTGACTAAAAATCTTAATTTTTTTTAATCCATTTTCCAGCTTCATCAAAAATTACAATCTATATTCAAGTACAGTTTGAAAGTTTAACTCAATTTCGGATTAAAATGTCACGCAAAGTTTATTCAAATCCAGATGGAATTGTATTCTAATTTTATTCTGAATGCATCCATGGTTTTATTCGCATCCCTAGACATCTATTCTTTACTCCACCTAATTTGCTCTCACTTTTTTGTTTTCTAATTGAAAATCCACTCAACACTTCTATTGTCCAATTATATTTCAAAATTTTATGAAATCAAAATTCAAGTTGTAACTCAATTCGTATATATATAATTTCACCAAAGATGTTATTTGGTGTAGAATGCCAAAACCATTTTTTTAAATTTAAAATCCTAATTCAAATTTCACTCAAAATTTCCCAAATAAATTTCTAAACTAAATTCAAAGGAAATTTTGTTGGTTGTTTGAGATCAAATCTCGTATCGTAACCCAATTCTTACCTAATTGCAATTAAAATTATGTTTAAATCTAGTTTGGAACACCAAATTTAAACTCAAATTTTTGCTCAAAACCAAGCAGAATGTCAATTTCTAATCTAAATTTCCTAATCAATTTTTAACCCAAGTAACACTATCCTAAAATAAATCCATGCAAAATGTATTTTAATCCAGAAACATTTTCTTAATTTCTATTTTAAATTTCACTCAAAATGTTATTGGCATCGTGGTTCGAATTGTAACTCTTCTAATTAAAATTGTATCTGTTTAATTTCAAACTGAAAATTTATGGATTTAATACAGAAGATTTTTTTTAAATCCACTCAATATTTAGTCAATCCCCGGTTGGAATTTTTATTCAAAGACTGGAATTCAAACTCTATTTATGAAAACTACGATTAGCTTTTGATTCATATTAAACACAAAATGTTGTCCAAATCTAGTTTGGAATTTTACTCAAGAATTTATTCAATTAAATTTGGGAGTTCAAATTCTCTTTCAGATTATTGCTCGAAATTACGATTTTATATTCGATATGTTGACATTTCTCACGTATAAATGGCATTCAATATTTCACTAAAATTCATTTTTGAATTCTGAGTTATTTTCTATTCTAAATTAAATTTAAAATTTTACCTAATTATTCTACTTAAAATTTCATTCACAATCATGACGTCCAATTCAGAATTGAACCTAATTTGGTTAATTTCCATCTAATGTTGGTCAAATCCATCGGGTTTTAATTGTAATTCGAAATCGATGTCTAATGTACCAGTTTGGTCAACTAGTGCAGTTAGTAATTCATACTTAATAATCAACTTTACATTCAATATTTCCCTCAAACACTAAATCGTGTAAATTTAGAAGGGTATCTAAATGAAAACGAAGAAGATCCACAACATTTTGTCTAATTGTAATATCGGCCCAGTTGCTTAATGTTTAATAGTAGTGCTATACTAAAGTGAAGTTTCTGACAACAGGTGAACACGTACACTAAAAAGTGTAGGTGGAGTTTGATGGTCATTGATGAAGCAGATCTGGCTTTGCCTGATATTCAGAAAGATTTCGTGAATAGTTTATGCCAAAGGATGTTTTTGTGCGATCCTCAGGGTTGAGATTTGCATTTGAACAAGTTTCCATACATTAAGGCAAGGTTGTAGGTGGAGTTTGATGGCCATTGATAAGTGGTCGTGAAGGTAGGTACTGATCTGTATCAGTAGATCTGATTATGCCAACAGCTACAGTAGGATTTCGTGAATATTTGCGCCAAACGATATTTTTATGTGACCCTCAGGGGGCTGGGATTTTTATTTGAACAAATTTCCCTATGTCAAAAAAGTGTAGGTGAGTTTGATGGCCATTGACACGTAATCGTAGAGATAAGCACGCAGATCTGACTATGACATGGTATTCAGTTGAATTTCATGAATATTTGTGCTAAACGATTTCTAATCAACGTTATGGCTTTCAATTAGGCAAGAAACTTTGGACAGTTGATATACATCTGGGTGGCCATATGATATCGCCGCATGTCGATATGACACGCCAACGAAATATTTGACCCAAAATGGTCACTATTTGAAAATTAAAACTTCTGGGCGGTATAAATAATTTGTTTGTGTATCGTTTAGCTTGTACTTGTTTTTAATTTTAATTGTTGCACGATAACATCTCCGGTAGGCCCTGCTTAAAGCTTGGCCGAACACTCCAATCAATCAATCAAAGTAAATTCGAAGAATCTTTAACATTATAAATTTGAAATATAATCTCAAAGAATCCACGAACATCTTCAACAATTTTGACAATTTTGTTACATCCCGCGAGTAACATCAAAGAATAATCTTTGACAATAATCTCGAAACCAAGTAGCCAAATATCGTTCAAATTCGCAATATGTATTACTTAATTAAAAATCATTTGAAGGATCTCGGAAAACTTCAAAAATCTTAGAAAAACGTCATCTATCTCAACATACTACAAACTTGTTTTTAGTTACGCCATCCGTTGGATGTCGTTCCCTGCTTTTGTAATTTATTTTTGTAAGAGCGAGCATCGAGGGAGAAAATACTCGCAGCACTTTGCATTGCTGGTGCTTTAGGGTATCCAACCACCTAAACAAAATTAGGAGGGATCCTATAATTGTTCCACAGCGGGCAGATGAAGATAATCCGAAAGTACGGCAGGTCAGATTCCAAGGGCATGTATCGCTTACGGAACCCCCGATATTTTATTACAATTAAGACGTCGGATTGCCACAGGTGAACCATTCATAAGACTGTCAATCGGTCAGAATCCTAAGAGTACATGGACTCTTCCTAATCCGGAATATGAAAATTAGATACCGATGAGAAGTTATACTTCGACACCAACATCCAATTCGCAGCCGTACGGACACACCTGCCAATCGCCAACTTTCCCGTAGTGGAATCTGTTTTAATGGTCCTCCGTCCGGTATCACGGTAAACATGTTTGTCTTCCAGTTAGAAACGATAGCCGCATCAATGACGATGTATTCTGAAGCGTTATTAGCTGTCTTTTACACAGTTCTAAAAGACATCGCTTTACAGAGGGTACTGGAGTTATCGGAAACTTTAACCTTTGACAACATGGACGGATTTAAAGCGAGAGTTCGTTGAAAGATTTAAGGTTCGCAGAACAGACTTTGAAGCTAGACGATCGGTGGAATCCCGAAAGCAGCAAGCCAATGATGGTTTTCTAGATTTTCATCATATCGTTTGGACTTTAACCCTGCAATGCCAAATACCATATTGTCATGAGGAGCGTCATCCCATTTGAGGACGCATTCACACCGGAACCAACATCCAATCCCTACGAGGAACTATGGTTATTATCCCGCAGCGATTTGACAAGCTGTCTACAACCGAGATACAACACCAGTCACCATATTCAGTGTGGTCATACATTTATGGATTGTCCCATTCCGGCGACTGAAAAATTTGTCTACAAATGTGGGTTAAAAGGCACAATTAAATCAAAGTGCACTCGTTGTACGGGAAACGGTTAGAGGGGTAACTGGAGAGTTGGAAGTCAGTTGCCGCCGAAAATAGAAGCACCTTGTGATTTATTTTTGGAATCGGTTCGGGATCATCCCGAAAGTTTTTTCTTTGACTGTTTCTCGTGATCTGTCTGATTCTTCCACTATGACTAAGTATCAGGTATTATCTGGTAAAGATCAGCATACATTGGAAAAAATCAACGAATGCCCGTTGAGCTCCAAATTAGGGTTGGGTAAAACTGAGTTGCTAGTGCCCGCTATTGATGCTGGGACGACGAAGGCGGTGAAGCGGAGGTGTTACTCTGTTTCGCCGGCCATCCAAAAATTGATGTACGAGGAGTTGGATGTTGTCGTTGGGAGGTGATCGAGGACTCCAAAATCCTTGGTGCTCTCCGGTTACTGTGGTGCGTAAGGCCAATAATAAGGTTCGTGTGTGTTTAGATGCGAGAGAACTGAACAAGGCCACCGCCAAGGATAACTTTGGCGTGGTAGAAAACTATTTTATGGAAATTTGAGATGTTTTGGGGCAAAGTGCTTTACACAAATCCAAGGTGCACAGCGTCGGAATTTGGAATCGAAACCGGAAGAGGCAATTTTGTTGGGCTTAGATTTTAACTTAAAAGCATAGAAATATTTCATGCCAGCAATAAAGAAGATCACCATTTCCCGATATGTCAAGTACATAGACGATACTGCGGCAAAATACAAGCTACGGGCAATGCAAACTGTCAATCAACGTGGTTTTGCTGTTGAGAAGGCCAAGAATTGTATTTCAAAAGCAATTTGAGAATCGTTGGATTGTCTAATGGTCAGAAATACTCACTGAAATAGACTTGTTGCCACAAGGCTTTAATCAAAAATTCGGAATTATTTCGGACAGAACTGTTTGGTTTCAATCGACTTCCCTTGTTACAGGTTATACGTTGAATTAAAAAAAACTAGCTCAAAATTCCAGTTAGTCGTTACAGACGGAAGCGAAAGTATAAATAAATTTGGTATTTTAACATTTTGCTGTACAATTCGTACTTAAGCCAACAATCAGCAAAAATTCCTACAATAATTTGTGAAAATTAACTTGTTAACTATTGTATATGTCAACAAATTAAAAATCCTACGCAATTGACCCTCATCTTAATAGCAATGAGCACAACACATATCAACAATAAAATAAATCGCAAAAATTTCAAACTTCCCGCGCGCAACATCACTATTGAACCCCCACATACGGAGTACGCATCAATGCCATTCAATGCCATTTTAAAATTCTATTCAGCAGCCAACAAAAAAAAAACAAACAAAACGCTTGCATTTTTAATATTACACTACCATATTTGTGTTTTCATTCATTCTATAAAAATGTTTCGTTTTGTTCAATGCTAATTTACAATTTTTGCTACGTACGCTAATTAGAATTCTCCATAATGACTCAAAGCAAATAAATAAAACTTACGTACTTACATATATGTAAGTAAGACAAAATAAAAACTCCATAATTTGTGTTGAAAGAAAATATATGGAAATTAGAAAGACGCGCGCGAGAAGTACACCAGAATTTCACTTTTATCTATCTATACACACACCCACACAAGACTACGCAATAGATATGGGGCTGATAAGAAAAGAAAGAGACATAAAATGGCGGATGTTATATAACGTCTTTGTTGTGTATTTTTTTATTTAATTTTTAATGTGTTTATTGTTTTATGCTGCACGGCGGGGTATAAATAAAAAATTAGGTGACAATCCAACATAAATGAACACAGATAAAAAAAAAAACTAAATCGAAAACAACAATAAAAATATTTAGTTTAGAAAATTGTCGGGTACATATTTGGTTTAGAAAAATGAATCATGAACACCTGCATGAATATATGTCATGTACACACATGTACAGTCGAACCGCGACGAATTCTATGAGCCTAACTATTCAATTTGACGCTTGTGATAGGAATACAACTCTTTATACCTTTATAATATAGAACGATACACTTTGAACCGTTAGGCCCTGATTTCGCCGATCTGTGTTTCGCCCATTTTCAAAATTAAAGAGATATCGAAGTTTTCTACATTTCGATTAGCTGGGATATGCAGCATAAGATCATATAGTCAAATTATTTTCAGGTATTGGGCAAACTTTTCTTAGAATACAATTTTGCTGCCATTCTTTAGGAATAGATATTGAGCAACATTTTGTTTGAGTGTCCTTCAACTTAACATGTTGAAATTGTTGAGTGTTTCTTCTGTCAAATGGTTTTTAATTGATTAAATCGAATTGAGGAAAATTGGGATCCGCACCTCTAAATTTGATATATATGTACCAATATTGTAATGACCCTTAGTGGATGTCGTTCGAGGTTGGCGGAATCCACGCATAGGTGCAAGCACCGAGGCCTCAAATGTTTGAGGCACTGTCTCGTGCTGAGTGCTTTTCGTACTTAAACGTAGAAGATGTTGAAAAACGCAAAAGTACGAGTAGCCTTGGAAAGGATTGCTTCGAAAAAGAAATAATCAAAAATGGTTTCAGCAATAGTTAAAACATTACACCTGTACTTCCTAAATTTTTGAAAAACAATTCTTTTGAGGGATGTGAAGTTTATCCTAAATTTCTCCTGGGTGTTGGGTGCGTCTCAATAGGGTAGGGGTTGACCGTCTATAGCCATGTATCTCGTGGTCTATATTGAAAGGCTGCAACTATGTAGAAACCACCAAATGCGTCTAGTATACCTCCAAGTGTTAACACACGGGCAACGATGTGAATACGTCGGCTAAATACTAGATGCGAGTGCAGTACACTATAAATGAGCAATGAGCGGAACGAATATGGAAAATGATACCCCATGTGGTACACCTGTTAATCAGATAAATCCACCCTCTTCGGAGGTCGGTCTCGTGAATTCTGGGGGAGACCAGCCATTGCTATACCAGAATTATTTTAACCAATCCCAAGATATGTTGGTGAATAAACAAGCTCAACTGAGCGAATCAGAAAATAATATTATACATCCCTTCCAGAGGAGTAATAAAGTATCGTATTCTCCGATAAGAGGCCGTAGTCCTTCTATTGGGGCCAGTAGCAAGAACATTCGTTCTACAAACGAAGAAAAGCTTCACAATGAATTGTGTAAATCTAATAACGCACTAATTGAAGCCAATAATATTAACAAGCAATTGAATGATACAATTGCTTTGATGCAGGAGCGTATGAAAACGCTTGAAAACGAAGTTAAAGCTCTTAAGCCAAAGGAGGCAATCCATCCTACTCCTAGCCAGACTACAACTGAACAAGAGTACCATACGGATGAAGACGAACTAGGTTGAGAAACTGAGTGGATAAGAGTTAAAGGGGTTAGAAAAAAAAGAAAATTGAATAATACGCCCTCCCCACCTCAATTAAAGGATGATGTTCCTAATATTATCCAGAAACCATCAAAAAAATACCTCCACCACCACCAATAGTAATAGATGAAGTCAAAGACTACGATCTACTCTATGAGAAATTAAAAAAAATTACTACAACTGAAAATTTTAATGCAAAGGTGATGAATGGAAACACCATCAAAATAAACTTGAAAGATGGTGAAACTTACAGAAAAATGACAGAAATGTTAAACGAAGAAAAACATGCTTGGCACACGTTTGAATGCAAACAAACCAGACCAGTAAGGGTTATGGCTAAAAATCTACACTCTACGTGTAAACCAGAAAAAATAATTGATGATATGAAAGCAAAAGGATTTAAGGCTACTGAAGCATCAATTAAGCTAAAACGGAGAGGCAAAGTACCTCTCAACATGTTTATGTTGACCTTCGATAATGATGAAGATTTCGAAAAAATTTATCAAATTAAGTACATCTTAGGGTGCAAAGTAGTTACTCAGCCTCTAAGACGGTCTAAACTTATACCACTGTGTAAACAATGTGAAGCCAATGGACATACACAAAAATATTGCAGCAGGGAACCCAGGTGTGTCAAATGTTTAGGTAAACATCATACCAAAGATTGTGTAAAAGATAGAAATGTTCAGCCTAAATGCGTTCACTGTGGAGAAAACCATCCGGCTAACTACAGAGGATGCAGCGTTGCCATTGCATTGAACCTGATCGTAAATGAAATTCAGGAGAAAGCGCGGAGACATGAAGAGAGGCTCCGGCATCATGTGAACATTGAGGCCAACTCAGCTTCTAAGCAACACGAATTTAATACGCAGACTTAAAAGAACCAAACCTTTTGAGTTGGTGTAATTGTTAGCTAATCTCAAAAACGCACCAATCGCGCTTAACTAATCCCTAGCTTGGCACAATCAGTTAAGTTCGCTTAGCTAATCCACCACTAATCTAATCGCATTGACAGACTAAAGTTTAGTTAGTAGCGCCACGAGTTTGTGGTTTCAGTATTAATACAAATATCACAACTCTTGTTTGAGCTGATTTTTTTGATTTGTCCGAAAAACGCAATAGAGCCGAAAGGCCGAATGTCAAAAAGCCGAACGCCGAAAGACCGAATGTCGAAAGGCCGAATGTGCCGAAAGACCGAATGTCGAAAGGCCGAATATGTCGAAAGGCCGAATGTGTCGGAAGACCGAATATCGAAAAGCCGAATGCCGATTGTGTCGAAAGGCCGAATGTCGAAGTGTCTTTCGTGTCGAAATTAATTTTAATTTTTCTTCTTTTTATGAATGAAAATTTTGAAAATTTTTATTTTTATGAAATCGAAAATTTATACAAATTGATTTTTTAGCTTTATTATAGACAATATACATATTAGTAGTCATGCCATTCACAGTATTTTCGGTTTGACAAATCAGAAAAATACAGAGGCTAATCAAATCACTCATAATATGTCTACTGAAAAAAGTAGAAATATCATTACGATGGTTTTGTGGTTGGTTTAATTCGTTGGGTTAGTATGGCATCGACGAATGTATTGGAGCGAATTGCGGATTTAATGCTTTTTCAACCTTGCAGACACAGATCAAAGGAATTATATCGCTCGTATCGCTTCTACTGATAGATGTACCAAAGGCACAAATGTGTGTCGGCCTTTTGACTTATTCGAATTTTCGACATTCGGCCTTTCGACCCATTCGGCTTTTCGACATTTGGCCTTTCGACACATTCGGCCATTCGACAATCGGACTTTCGACATTTGGAATTTCACCTCTGTAAAAGAAATATTTTTTTGTGATTCTAGAATAGCTTAAGCTATGTGTTTAGTGTTTTTGCAGTTTTGAAGTGGAGCTTTTTAGTTTTATCAAAAGTTTTGACCAAGGTTGTCATTGCAGACATGTTTTTTATGGTGTGATTACAAATGATAGATAAAGCAGAGACAAAGGATCAATATTGTTTTATTCACCACCGTGTTGTATACGAAAACAAATGAAAATATATACTGAGAAGAAGAACTACGATGCACAATTCATCACTCACTCGACGTAGCGCCCTTTCTTGTATATAGCGGCGATTTGAATAACTAACGTATTCTTTTTATTTGTTTTTCAAATGTCAGACGGAACGGATGCAATGTAACTACCAAATGGAAAAGACGAGACGGAGAAAAACGGAGCGAAACGGGACGGATTCATTGTGACTCGATTGGGACTTTATTTTAATTTAATTTTAAGTTTGATGGATCCAATTTATATTTATTATTTACGTGTGGATGTATGTGAGAGAAACTACGATGTTTGTGGAGTGAAATATTTGTAAAGTGAAGTGTTTGTAAAATACATGCAATGTTTGTACCACGATATACTACTGACTACCAGGTATGCTCAAGAGCTTTTACGTTATTCGGTGGAAAAATTTGTTTCTAGCGTTTGTTCTTTTACAAATCTATCTATTTGGCTTTGTTTATTATATTGCATGCGCAGAAAAATACGATTTTGAAGCAGTTGTCCGGCATATCGGTTTAATGTGGTGCATAACCTGTGAAGTTAAATTTGAGGTAAGGAATTTGAGCCTGTCTAGAAGGTAAGGCGAGCAAACGTCCTATTTTCAATTTTATTTTTAACCGTAACAAGGTTGATCAGATGTTTCGAGTTTTATACATATATACCAATGCTGGCATGTTGTGGCCATCGCTTTGTTGCATTTTAGATAGGATAACGGTATTATTGTGCTGAATGACAATGGTGTTCTAGGGGCCGGTGCTTTGAGGACTGAAGTATTTTATTTGCGATTGTTTTGATATCGCCAAGTTTTCCTTCACACTAGAGGGCGGAGGAAGTTGTCCGCTAGGTACGCGAATCAATTTGTGGAGGGTTCTTTCTGTTTTGTGGTGGACGGAGGAGGGGTGGGTAGCGTATAGTAGTTGCGGGCATGTTGTGGAAAATTATATATTTGTTTCAGAGCTTTAAATTTAAAATAATTTTTGAGTTTGAATAAATATTATAAATGATATTATTAATCCATTACACTTTACGAGGTTCAGATAATAGATTTTATTATTTTACAATAAAGAGAACGAACTGATAGAAAGAGGAAAGGAAACGAAGAATGATTTAATTATCAAACAAATAACAATTAATTTCTAATTTAGAAGCATTCAGCTCGGACTTCATATTTAGTTTCCTATACTATTACCATTTTATCATTTTAATTTTGATTACTGGTGACACTAATTTTACTTCATTTCAGGACAACGTCCACCACAGATTAAAATTGTTCTTAGGCTGCGGACTAATAGTCGGGTAAATTGCTCTTTAACCAGCTTTTTAACAGTGTATAGGATAAATTCAAATATTGTATTGTACTAAAAAGTTGGGTAAAATATGCGAAAAGAATTAAATGACGTTGTTGTTAACTTTTTGACGTTTCAGTGATTTTTGCTAAAATTTCGGTGTTTTCATTATAAATAATATATCTACTCATAGGTAATAAAATTAATTTTATTTTTATTGTACGAAAAAAAAATATTAAAAAATATTTGACGTTTCCTTTTGCACCTAGCGCCAGCGATTTTAACCCTCCGAACCATAATTTGTGTATCAAACCATTTTTATTTCTAGAGAATTGGTACGCCAATTGAGGTAAATATGTACTAAAATTGAAATTTACTGTACTAAATAATTTACCCGACTATTGGTCCTCAGCCTTAGTGGTAGGTTGCAGAAATTCTACATTTAAAATAGTAATTTCAGCTAAATTGTAGTTTTAACTTGCGACAGTAACCAGTTTCTTGTAAATCATTTGAATAAGCAGTTCTTTACTGTTGAATAAGGTTACTAACCTTATTTTTATTACTAACCTTGATTGCGATTTTCAGAAGTGCCCAGAAATCTGATTCAGCGAACTAATAAATGTTATTTCAGAATGTAGTTTTCATTTTCAATAAATCTTGTATTTCTGGCATTTTAAATATTAATCTTATTTTAAAAATTGATTCGAAAAAATTAGACTTTGTACTAAAATTTTAACTACTATAAAATGACTAAAAGTGTAATGCTTTGGTAAAAGAGGATTAGATTTAGGTTTGGATTTAAAATTTCAGAAAGCAATCCGCAAAGATTTATTTTTGAATTTAATTTGTATTTGATGTGTTTCATATGAAGCAAATTCTAGTGGTAGGTATTGAAACTAAAAATCGGAAAATTTACCAAAGCAATACACGTTAATTGTGAGCACTAAAAATCGATTCTGATCAAATGACTTTTTCCGAATATCACAAAAAATAATGTGACAAATTGAAGAACGGTGAATTGAATCGGTGACTTTTGTTCTGAGTATTGTTTAAACAAAATATGTGTCTGTAAAAATGAATTTGGAAACAATTTCGTGCAATGCAAATTCTTAAGTGTTAAACGGCTATAAATATCATACTGTAGCCCATTTCATCAGAGTCGCAAATTTTCAGTCACAATATTTTGTACTAATAAAAACGCCACGAAAAATTATCATTTCATTAGAATCTATCCCCGAATGACATAAATATTCAGTAAGCTTTGATATTTCATCAAGGAAAGAAACACAGTTCAACAATGGTTGTAATTCTTACATACCTATCCCTCGCTACGTGAAAGTTTTCAACACCACAATCAAACAAACGATATATTCGCCGCCTTGTTGGGAAGTTTACGTCGGCTGGCTCTGTGCTTGATCAACTAACACATTCTGCTCAAGAACAATTTTTCAAATTTGAAACCTTTAAAACAATTATTTTTCAAAAAGTTAATACGAGATTTTAAAGGTGTGGTATGCTTTTAGGCAAAAATTCTGGATTTAAGAAGATATTTGGTCGAAAAACTAAAAAATTGTCTTACCCGAGAGCGAGAGTGGGAGCGAAAAATTTGACATTTGGATGCAAAACATGGGTTTTTACTAATACTTCTAAAACTACAAAATATTACAAAGAAAACGGATTTATCCAAATGAAAAACGAGAAAATTAAAAAAAAAGTTTGTGGACATTTTGACGTAGCACCTTGCATCTGCGAGCTAGTAACGTTTTAAAAATCAGGTCCACATAGACATACCCATTTTTCAATATTTAGTAGTACATACACTCCTTGTCACTAGGTTAAGGCCACGATAAATTTTTATACTTTTGCTAGTTCAGGAGTTCCAAAAATTTTCAAAACTTAAAATATATATTCTTATAAACTAAACAGGTTATACATAATTGAAAAATTAAAAACTATTTGAGAGTAGAAAAAAATATGAGCAAAAATACCGGATTTACATTTTCAGTATGTAGGTTAAGGCCATATGAAAATTCAAATTATCAGTTCATTTTAAAATAAATGTATTGAAAAAAAAAATCGGAATAATGGTTTTAATAGTGAGTATTTCCACCATTATTATTAATAACTTCAAAAATCTTGTTCGAGAGTAAGTTTTACAGTGATTGGATACAGTCTTGGCTCATTTTAACCAAGTCTCAAGGCTACTTCAACCTGATGGGTGGCTAGTGGGGGTATTGATCCGTGAATTTGAAATTCGACTAAAAAACGTACGAGCTGCGGTGTCGATTTAACAATATCTACACATAAATCATCAGTTTCAAGTAGTATTTCTAAGATTCGTCAATTCAAAATTGATCAAATGTTCTTATTTAAAAATGTATTACCAAATTGTAAGAGGGCTTCGCTCTAAAACCAAACCATTTTTTTTAGCGGTAATTGAAAATGATTTTGATGTTATTATTTTGTGGTGGTGGCATCCTGGTGGCAATAAAATCGTGTTTTAGTAGTAGTATGATTAACATCAGTTATGCTGGTGAGTGTGAAGTCATTTGGGTTAAATTTAAGGTATTCTCACAGAATTTTGTAGTCGGCGTTCATTACATTACTCCTGGTTCAAATTTGGACCGATACAAAGAGCATTGTAATATAATCACGTATACTGTTGTAAGCTAGGATGATAACACAATTGTATTAGTTTTTGGAGATTTTAATTTACCCCACCTGTGTTGGACAGAACATTCTCATGGTATGGTACCCAGCAACTCTTTTTCTGCTATTGAATCACGATTTATTGACACTATGTCGTCATTAGATTTAATACAAATCAATAATGTATTTAATTCTCGGGCATGTTTACTTGATTTAATTTTTGCTTCAGGTAATCTTTTTGAACTACAGTATCTACTTGAGGAATGCGACTATTTAGTGAAAAATGATGAACATCACAAATCTATTTTGTTAACTTCGGAGATTGCTGAAACGGAGTTTGTAAATTCTGTTAACCACTCATTTTATGATTATTCTAACGGTAACTTTCTAGGTTTAAATTCGTTTTTCAATTCTATTAATTGGACTGAGATGTTCGACTATTGTGATTTAAACGGCGCCGTAAGTAGATTCTGTGAAACGGTTTTGGTTGAAATTGAAAAATTCATTCCGGTTAGAATTTGTCGTCAGTTAACTAAAGCTAGTTGGTTTGATAAGGAGCTGCGTTCTAGCAAGAATAAAATGGATCGGTTACGTAAAAAATTCAAGCACCATCCTATGCTCTTTGTTCTCTATCATTTCAAAAGGCACGACGTGAATTCCGTAAATTGCATCGATGTAAATTTCGTCGCTATATCAATGGGGTTGAAGATAAGATCAAAAGTACTCCTAAATATTTTTGGTCGTTTATCAATTCTAAAAGAGGAACGGTTGGTTACCCTCATACTTTAAAATTAGAAGCTAAGGAGTCTGAATCTACTGCTGAGATTAGTGAAATGTTTTCGATGTTTTTTTCATCAAATTTCTTATTATCATCTGACCCCCTCATTGTTGAGCAAGATAATGTCAGTTGCTTAGGAGTTAGTAGTTTGGGTTCTATTTCTTTGGATACTGAATTCATTTTTAAATATATCTCTAATTTAAAGCTAAATCATAATCCAGGTACAGATTTAGTTCTTGCAATTGTATTACGCAAGTGTGCCCATTCATTAGTATTCCCTTTGGAACTAATATACAATAGATCACTGTCTGTAGGTTACTTACCTGTTTCTTGGAAAACTTCATATGTCATCCCAGTTTTTAAACGTGATAATCGCGACATAATGTTTAATGAGTTTGGTAAAATAATTATACCACAAAAACATGGTTTTTTCCCAGGTCGGTCAACTGCTACTAACCTCGTTGAATTTGTTCATTTTGTGATAAATTCAATTGAGAGTGGCTCGCAAGTTGATGTAGTTTTCACAGACTTTAAATAGGCATTTGATAGAATCTCTCACGAGATTTTGTTATCTAAATTGCAGAAAGTCGGTGTTCACTCACACTTGTTGTTGTGGTTAAAATCTTACTCTCTGAGTCTAAACAAACGTCTGGAGTTCCCCAAGGCAGTCATTTGGGCCCGTTGTTGTTTTTATTGTTTATCAATGATGTAGTTACCTGCATTCAGTCATCAAAATTTCTGTTGTATGCGGATGATATGAAAATATTCATTAAAATTAACAGTGTACGCGACTGCGAACGTCTTCAGCAAGATTTAGATAGATTTTCCGTCTGGTGCGAACTTAATAGATTGGAACTAAATATTGGAAAATGTCGAATCATGAGCTTCCATAGAAAGGAAAAATCCAATTGTGTTTAACTACACATTGAACAATATTGTCATTGATCGTGTTACTGAGTTTATGGACCTCGGCATTTTTCTCGACGATGGCCTGACGTTTATCCAACACACCGAGAAGATAATAAATAAATCCAACGCAATGATGGGTTTTATGTTTAGAACCTGTAAGGATTTCAAAGATTTGTCTATGTTTAAAACAGTCTATACAACTTTAGTAAGATCACAAGTTGAATATTTGCCAATTATCTGGGACCCTCAATATGATATTAGAATAAGTCGTCTAGAAAAAATTCAACGTCGTTTCACGTGTCGCGTGTGTCGTCTCCTTCTAAGAAATCAAGTTCATATTTCTTATAGTGATCGATGTAATTTATTTCAATTGCTTCCACTAAATCGTAGACGATCCATTAGTTCTGCTTGCTTCATTTTCGATTTGTTGAATGACAGTATTGACTCTGCTCAGTTGTTGTCTAACCTTGATTTTCAGGCAAGGAACCTAAATATTAGAAATCGTTCGTTATTCCTACCTCGATTTCACAGGACTAATTACGGAGCTAATAATCCTTTGGATCATATGGCTATTAATAACTTTAATGATTATTATACGGAGTTTGATTTCAATATAAGTAAAAGCGAATTTAAAAATAGAATTACCGGTTTGTTTTAACTATTCTGTGATATTGTTGTACATATATCGTTGTTTTGGTTTTGGAGTGAATCTTGATTTTTAATATGTAATTGCAATGTACTGATCAGTTTAATATAAATTATGTTGATCTTAATAAAATAAATAAATTTCACTCCATGCAATTTTTATGGCAACTACAAGCTTGCTTGGTGTTTCAAAGTGGAGTCCTCATACATAAACCTTCCTCGACAGCAATCCCCATATGTTCTCGATGATATTGAGAGCGGGAATAAGGCAGGCAGGCAAGAAGTTCGATATTGTCAGGTCTAATCCAATCTTCCACTACCTATAGTATTATGTATGGGGGCGTTGTCTTGTTGAAATATGAATAACTGAGGTCCATATTTCTCACGTAGTGACGGGAAAACATTTTGTAATAAAGTTTTTTAATTTTCAATGTTCATTGTAATACTTCTGAACTCCAAATTTATAGTACCACACACCCAGAAAAATAATCCTTCAAATTTAAGAATTTACCAATTAAAACTAAGATATTTTCCCTATATTTTTTGCGCAAAGGAATTTAGGTTTTAATTTTGAATGAATTTAGGTTTGAAAATTATTCAATTTCAAAGAAAATAGATTTAAACTTAAGAAACTAAAACTTTAAATTTAAAGTAAAAAATATTCGCATCAAATACAAAAAATATCAAATTTGATTGATTTCTCCGGGCCCACTGTACACCCGTTATCATATAACAGAACCGAAGGACAAGATACATACATAGGATTCTAGTTTTCCCCTTTACTACCTCCCTGTTCTAACCACAAGATCTGAAAAGCCTTAATTTAATTAATTATTTGTGTCTCCACTATTTTTCCCATCGGCACTATTGTTCCATCATCATGTTCCCAAGCGGTCACCTAAATTTGTACTAATCGTAGCAAATGTTGCTTGACATCGTTGTTGAAGTTATTGCGTCTCTTCTCTTTTGTCTACTCGCTCCCTATCAAATACACAAAAATATCAAATAAAGAAAAATAGACAATTTTAGTTTGTATTCTCTTATTAAGTCATTAATAAAATAAAGATTTTTAATCCTTTATTTTAAAGTTTCATTGTACTTTAAATTTAAGAATAAATACATGAATTTAATGGATTTTACATTCATTTTTAAGAAAAACACAGTTCTTTATTTTAAAAGTATCCTATCTTTAACTTTGAAGTATTATAATTTTCTCAGTGCAGTAAGTGATAACACTCCAAACCATAATACCGTACATCTGGGCTATGGCGGCGTACCAAAATGATCTCTTCTTTACGGAAATCGTGAAAGTAATATTTGTATTCATCAGGCCCATCAAGGTTGAATTTTTTTTTCGTCCGAAAAAACACGTTCTGCCATTCATTATTCCAGGTCATGTGAGTACGTGCAAAATCAAAGCGTTTCTTTTTATTTATTGCCAAAAACCGACTTTTGCTTAAATTTACGACGCACTAGATGACCACTGTAGCGAATACTCGCCAAACAGTTGTAACACTAGCTGCAACTTTAGTTTAAGGCTTGATTTTATAAACAGAAAGACCAAAATTAGAAGCCTTACGAAGAATTAACCGCCGTTTTCTCTTCGTTGTAGCCAAAGAAGTACAGCCTTTCTGCCTGGCACTGTAGTTTTCGATATCCGAGAAGTAACTATTAATCACAGTATTACCTCGGTTAATTTTTTCGGCAATTTTTCTGCTTGAAGACCCTTGTGCTCACTATAAACATCAATTTTGGCTCTTTTAACTTCAATGAGGGTCTTAACTTTTGGCATTTTAATTCAAAATTCAATTGGTATTTTTAATATTAATATAATAAACGTAATTAGTTTTTAAAAATACTTAAATTTATTTGCTAATCAAGTATAAACTTAAATCGCCTTATCCTACTGAAACACTAAAAATTCATACGTTTTACATTAGTATTTGAAATGCTACTGGATTACTTCCAGCTAATCTCAACATGTTGTTCTAACACACAAAAAATTGAAAGGAAACTGAAAATTTATGGTGGCCTTAACCAAGTGAAACGGAGTGTATATTAGGGAAAAATGCTTACTCTCTAATTTTTCCCCACTTACATACACCCATCCCCCGTATTTACAAAATCTGAGTTTCCTGATGCATAGTGATCTGCAAGTTTTAGACTTACTATCCGTCCCGTTTTTGACAAATTTATAATTGAATATTCCTTGTCCGGAGTTACTTTGAGCGGGACGCGATTTATCCCGTTTTAGCATCGTCTGCAATACGTACGTTTTCTGTTTTTTTTTTTCGAACTTTCCGGAAACATTTAGAAACAAAATGTGTGATGCACCGTTTTCTAGACCTCCAAAGGTGGCAAGTCTAGGAATGTTAAGTACTTGAAAGCAACGACAACATTTTTCTAAATTTTTGTTTTTGGATCAATAGTTTGATCAGAGGAGTTGCTTTTATTGCTAGTCGTTTCATGAAACATGATCTGACCCGGATCAGATCAAATATGCAATTTGCATTTCTTGCCTTAAGGCATTGTAATGGTAAACATGCAATTTATTTTATTGTATTATAGGCAAAAATTGTGCATATGTCACAACCTTCATTATCTTAGGAGTCTGGGTTATTTAATTTTTTTTAAAATCCCGATACACAATGTGTCAGGTTTAATCTTGATTTCAACTCAATTTGATTTAAAATTTGAAATTAATTAATTTTTTCAATTTTCTGTTTTACGTTAAAAATTTTTAGGTTAAATATCTCATCGAATTATAAATCCTATTACTACCGATTGGCAGATATTAATTATTTAAAGTACCGGCGCCTTAAATCTTAGATTTTAGAGGTGAATTTGGAAGTTGAATCCCCACAAAAAATTAAATTTAAAATTTTACTGAAATACTGGTTAGCTAATGAGAAACTTAAACTGGAAATTTGACAATAATTTCATTTTACAAAATTGATGATGTTGCCTTTCCGGCAAAAACCAATTTTGTAAATTTTTTTTCTAAATGAATTTTAATTTGGATCGAACTTTACTTCTTTGATTGCCATCAGCATCAATCAACCATTTACAATTCTAATTAAAAAATAAATCTGAACTCTAAATTATAAATCCTAGAAACTAAAAAAATGTCAATCATGATTACTCGGCTTTAGTGGGGTACTATACGAAATTCAACTCTAAACAGAACCAAATACATATATTGAAATCTTCCCCTCCCTGAGGTTTAATTAAATGTAGGCCTAAATTGCATGCAAATTCTTTCACCTTGGTAAAAGCTTTCAAAACTAAATAAGTATCTTAATTATGTGCATTACGATTTTCTTCAATTTACATGAATACCAGCACTTGATCCATATTTTCAGGTCTCATTCTTTTCACAAACCGTAAACACAATGCACCCACCACATCCAATTAGAACAAACAAACACTAAATATATAATACAAGTCTAATAACACACATAATAAACATACACGACAATAAATTTTTAATAAAATAAATTTAAGAATAAACAAATAAAAAAAAAACGTCTTACAAAAATGAAATTTATCGCTTGAAAGGACACCACCATATATTCGTCTGTATATCTCTCAAATTGCCTTGTCAGGTGGAATATTACCATACGAATTTAATAAGAATAATTGTTATGAATACATCTTAACCCTTTTTGGGATAAATTTATACTAAGTCCGCTCAAAATAAATGCATATACATTGCATACAGGGTTAAGAATATTTTATCACCGATCTGTTTTAGATTTTTGATTTTATTACTTTTCCGTTGGTGTAGCGAGACATGAATATATTTAGTAACATAAAATTTGTTAAGTAAATGTTTGTGGATAAAACGAAAGTTGACGTTTTAGAAGACTTGTGAGATAAGAAATGATTTCATTATATCTACATATATGTTATGTACCACTCAGGTAAGTACCTAAATACAAATCACGTGTGGAGTACACTGCATGAAACCAAACAAAAATCATGAATTATAATGTCTTACCCTTTGCCTCGTTTGTTTTTTTAATTTAAATTGTAAATAGAGCACTGCAATTGTATTTTAAGTAGTAATCCATCTCTTACCTGAAACGAAAAAAAAAAAAGATTACGATTAGTTAAGGCGCTAGAACAAATTTATAAACGGTTTGAATTAAATCTTACACCAACAAGTAGCTTTTATAAAATAAAGAAATATTATTATGCACATACTTTCTTTTATGTTGCATTAATTTTTAACATTTGGTTGGTGGAAGATGAAATATTTTAATTGATTATACTCTAAGTATTTGAAAGGAAACATTTCCGTTAGATGACTCAAACCGACATAATCGTATTTCGTAGCTAAGTGTGTGACAGATACTAACACCAAATATATAGAAAATTTAATAAAGGTGTGCTTGTTATTATATCACTAAAAATATATATTTAATCGCGATCAATATAACGTAAGCGAAAATCTTAAATCGTCCTAAATAATTTCCCAAAACATCATAATACTCATTTATTTAGACTTTAAATAATTTTCCCTCTGGATCAAATCAATTTACCAACCTGTTTCTCCATAATACAACTATAAACCATAAAAATCATGAATTTCATGCGAACAAACATAAGATAACAACAGTACATCTTGTGATGAATAAAAGATTTTTTTTTTTTAAATCGGATTTACATAGAGACACGTTTGAAATGTAATTTTAAATTAAATAAAAAAATATCTTATTTTAAGCGGTTTAGAACTTTAAAAAAGTAAAAATATAAATCAACCAAAAAAATAAAGGATCAACAGGAAATTGTCTACCTTACCACAAAAATATTCTCAAGATGTACCACTTCAGGATATACGAAATTATTTACGTACGTTTTTAAATAAACAACAGTATACTATACTGTGCTGTTCAATGTTGGTTAAGATGCTACTTCAACCGCACATTAGTCAATTAGACCACATTTGTTTGTACGAACCGTTTTATGACTCAATTAGTTCCAGATTTTATCAAAGCTAATAGCAACTATTAAACAAAATTTAAATTCAACTCGTGTTAAAAGAGAGTTATATAAACAGGGCTTATGAATAAATTTATTGGGAACAGTAACTAACAATACAAATTAAAATCGCTTGTATTTAACATTACATGACCAAATTAATATTCATCCACAAAAAAATTATAATTCGTGTATAAAAAACGCACCAAAAATAATTGTCCCTTCAGAAAAAAATGCTTTGTTCATAAAAATAATAAAAGGTGGGCATGCGCGAATTCATCTCAAATCAACTCAATCTGACAACTCAACTTGCAAATCAATCTCTAACTGAACTCCTTAATTCCTTACTCAACCTCCAACTTAATCACCAGCTCAACCTCCAACTTAATATCCAATTCAACCCCAATGCAATAACTAAATTAACCCCAACCCTCAACTCAATCATCAATTCAACCCCAAATAAACTTTAAGATCAACCCTTAATTCACTTCCAAACTCAACGCCTAACTCTAACCTCCGGTCCAAAAAGCTAAATGCGTATATGAAGTTAAATCAAATGAACTAAATTTAACTTCTAACTCAACCCAAAAATAAATTCATAGCAAAACTCTTCACGACCCCAACTCAACCCAAATCAACACTCAACTCAATCTCCAATCAACACGGTCCAAAAAATTACATGCATACATGAACTAAACTGAAATCCACTCAGTCTAACCTCAAACACCTTACCCAAAATAAATCCTCTAATGAACCTTGCACTCAACTCTAACTGAAGCTAATTCAACCTTAACAGGCCCGAAAACTTAATCTTTCACTAAATGCCGAAGTCATTCTCAAATCAACACGGTCCGAAAACTAACATAACCTGCACCTTGATAAGGTATGGCATGAGAATCTTATTTGTAAACTTGTGGCATACGGGCTGGACTCGATGACCACCAGGTGGATTAAAAGCTATCTCAATGACCGAAAAATCAGCGTCGTGCTTAATGGGAGATCATCATCGACGCACTCCCCAAATGCCGGAGTCCCTCAGGGGTCACCTTTGTCACCGACCCTGTTTTTGCTATACATCAACGATTTGCTGGATAGCACTGTAAACCCTATCCATAGCTTTGCGGATGATGCCACATTGCATTCTTCTATTTCATTCGAGGCGGAGCCTAGCATTACAGATCTAAATAATAAACGGTCAGAAGTCGTAACTTCTCTTAATTCCGATTTAAGTACAATATTTGAGTGGGGTAACAACAACTTAGTACAATTTAACGAAAAAAAGACACAAATATGCACATTCTCACGTAAAAAAAGTCGCAACGACTACCCATTTGTGGTAAAAAACCATATCCTTATGGGTTGCGACTCAATTCGACTGCTTGGTGTTCAAATAAGTAACAAACTCAAATGGAATGAACACATTGTTGCATTGGCTAAATCAGCTTCAAAAAAACTCGGGTTCCTGAATCGATGCAGAAGGTTTTTCAAATCGCATCAAGTTCTCCAGATATATAAAACCTTCATCCGACCATGTATAGAGTATTGCTGTCAAGTTTGGGGAGGTGCGTCTGGTACCACCCTCCACTTATTGGACAGGGTTCAACGCCGCGCTATCAGAATAATACGGAATCCCAGACTTACTCAAGAACTAGACAGCTTACAGTATCGCAGAGATGTTGCAGAACTCTGCGTCTTCTACAGATGCTTACATGGTAAATGTTCTGCAGAACTATCGGAGAAAATACCACCATTCGTTACAACAACAAGAGTAACAAGAGGAACAACCAATGCACATAGGTTTACGGTGAAGCTCCCGAAACCTCGAACTGAAGAAATCAAGCGTGAATTTATATACCGAACATCAAAAAAGTGGAATTCGCTAATACATTTCAAATTTCCGAAGGAATATAAAATGAATAAATTTAAGGTAGCTATTAATCTTTACTTGCAGGATCGCGCATTGGGTGCAGAAGCTCTGACAGTTACAAGGAGCTAGGACCGTTAATAAGTCCGCTCTGCACCCAATTAAAAAAATTGATAAAAAAAAAATAAAAAAATAAAAAAAAAAAAAACTGAACCTCCAAATAATTCGCCAAGTGAACCGCTCACTCAACCCCAGCTCTAACCAAACCTCAACCCTCTCAACACGAAATCAACTCGATTCTAATCTCCAACTAACTCCTCCAACCCTCAACTCTACCTCAAAAATCATCTTTAACCAAACCGTTCACTCACCAATCATCCAACTTCAACTCCACTCCTACTCAACCTAACTCGACACCCACCTCACTCAACCCTAAACTCAACCTTAACTCAACCCCAACTCAATCCCTAAATCAACACGGTTTGAAACCTGCATGAGAACAAGAACTCTACTTAATCTAACTTCCAGCTCAGCCTTCAAATCAGCCCCAAATAAATCTCCAACTAAACGGCTGAATCAACTAAAACTCTCCACTCGACCACAACACATCCCTTAAGTCAACTCCAAACTAAACGTTTGTTTCAAATCAAAATCGACCGAAAAACTACGTTGTTTACATGAACTGAACTCAGATCAACTTCCAACTCAAATCTCAATCCAACCCCCAAATAAATCCCCAACTGAACGGCTCAATCAACTCCAGCTCATTTCCAAGAACAATCCCCAAATCAGCATGGTCCGAAAAATTACTTGTGTACACGAATGTGTAACTCAAGCTAATTTCTAGGTCAATTCTCACCCCTGACTGACTCCTCAATTGTGCCAATCACTTTCACTCGACTCATAAATCAACCTACAGCTAATCAAGCCCGCTCTATTCAACCTTAAACTCAATACTCAAATCAATCCTAAACCAACACGGTCCAAAAAAAATTGCTACACATGAACTCAACTCAATGATAACTAAACCTTCAATTCTAACCCCAACTCATCCTCAACTTAAGCCCAAACGCAATACCCACCTCAATCCTCAAATCAACAAAACCCGAAAAACTACATGCGAACATGAACGCAACTCAAAACCGTTGAACCTAACTTCCAACTTAACTATAAATAAATTCTCGAGCGAACCGCTGACTCAACCTCAACCCAACCCCAACTCAACCATAACACAGCCTCAATTCAATCCCAACTCGACCCCAATTCAACATGGTCTGAAAAACTACATTACTAAGATGAACTCAACTCAATTCAACCCGCAAATAAATCTCTAACTAAACTGCTCACTAGTCCCTAACTCAACCTCTACTCAACCCCAAATTTGAAGCCCAACTCACTCTTCAAACCAGCATACATAAAAAATTTCTCAATTTGTATATAAACAGGTGATTTTGATGAGTTTTACAATTCAGATACCCTATCCTCTTGACGCCAGGTGCCAAAAGCTTTTTAATTCTTCCCCTTCTACATAGAAACAGATTGGCGAAAAAAAAATCCAAAGCTATTCTTTCTTGAAGTTCCGTTTGTTCAGACATCCAGACAGACATTTTTTTTTTGTTTTGTTTTTCGGACTCAGAATGTCAAGAAAAGTGCTTTTGTAGCTAGCTACACAATTTTTGGTCATTTTTATCAGAATTTTAATAACTTTGGGACCGAAGGTAATTGACTTATGCAACGTTATAAATTTTGTAACAGATGAATTTGATGGAATTAATTTTTCCTCTGCTTTTTTCAAAATATACTATATATACAATGTTTTGAAGTTAAGTTCTTCTGTAGCAAAATTACCAAACAGTTACTGTCGACAGTTTTAAAGTATGGGCCATGAACAATAAATTATTTTGATGGTAAAATTTTGTACACAATTAATTTAAATACACAGACATATTATTTAAAATTAAACACCTTCCGTGTTTACAAGCAACCGATAAACAGGTTCCCCTTGAACTTTGACCGTGGCGTCTGTTGAGAAATGTTAACTTGAGTTGAAATGATCTATTCTGCAGATAACATGACGGAATATAAACTTAACAATTATACTAGTTACGACATCACACAGTCTATTTTAGAGACTAAAATATCTCTTACAAAAGTAGCTGATATTTCTGTGGTCACAAGTCGAAATCACTTAAGTCAATTTTACTTAATTTTCAATAGGACAAAATGAAATTTCAATTCAACATTTCAGAAATACTAAGTAACATTTTTCAATTAGTGTTTCACCTAAAGATAGATCATGAACCGATTAACATAATTGAGGTGAAACACAAATCAAATCTTTTAGGCTATTAAGGTAATCTCAAAAATCGACATAAGCGATTGTGTAAACACAACATTTTAATAAAATTGTTTAAGAAAAACGGCCAAAGTAACGTAGGTTATTAAAAATCACAATCGTAAATTTTTTTCCGCTTATGTATTCTTTAGCTTATATTCCGTTGAATTTTAAAATTTTGTGTGAAAATGAAATACGGAATAAACACTTAACTCGAAATAGTTTTTTATTCCGAAACTTAAAATTTAGTATTTTTCGCGCTTAGGTAGATTTTCAGACTTTAGCGATTATTCCAAAATCAATACCAAAATTGACTTAAGCGAATATGTTTTTTCTTGGTTGTATTATCAAAATTAGTCGAAAATGCACCAAATTTTGTTCAGAGAAAAAAAAATTTATTTTGAATACAATTACATTCATAACGCTTAAATGACGAAAGTGAAATAAATTTCTTCGCCTGTCGCAACCTGGAATTCTGCGCCAGTAGGAGAATTTGTATACATCCTCCCAGCGTCTTACCGCTGCCGTAAGGTGCCCCTTAGTGACGCCGCAGAAGGGCTTTGGTCCAATGAATGGAGAGGCAGAAGCCTCGCGGGTGAGGCTATCAGCTGCCTCATTTCCCACAATTCCGGTATGACCTGGCACCCAAATAATTCTTACCTTATTTGAGCTTGCCAGACGCTTAATACCCTTCTGACAATCCCATACCAGCCTTGACTCAATGGTCAAAGGCCTAAGAGTCTTTAAGGCCGATTGGCTGTCTGATGCATTATATGTATATTGTATCGCTTAAGCCTTTTCATCGTTTAGGCCAGTGTTGTGCCGCGTAATCTACATGGCGCAATTACACGATTATCTACACGTGTAGACAATGTATGTAGACAATTCAAAAAATGACGTCGACAATGTAGACAATGCGGCGACAATACACAGAAACAAAATTTTTTGATAACTTCATATTTAAGTGGCATTAATTCAATATGCAAAGTGTGATATTTGTATATTTGATTCATTTGGCGCAGTCTTATAATTTTAAATGCCAGAATACTGTGCTTAAAAATTACAAAAATTTCATATTAAGTGTCTTGTGTTACTAAAAGTGTTTTAAAAATGTTAAAGTTTAAATTGTACGTATTTATCAATTGAAACGTAGTAAATTTATGATCTAATTTAATTTTAAAAACGTTTATTGCCCCAAAGATTTATTTATAGTGAATTTTATATTAAATTTATGCCAAGTTTAAGCACAGTATCCTGTTATTTAAAATGGTAAAACTGTACCAAATGAATCAAATATACAAAACGCACACTTTAAATAACGTATTGGATTAAATAGATTCCCCAATAATTACAATTTTAACAAATAAAAATAAAAATTACTCGGACACTATTTCCGTGTAACTTCATAAAGCAAATTTATGGTGTAGTTCACTTCTGCCCGCTGGAGTACATCGTAGATCGTATACCATATTCGTCAATAGTTTTACTCAATTTTACACGAAAAGACACTTTTGGTTTGTTTCTTTGATTTGGCAAATTTTTTGAGAACTTTGCGTCTAATTCTTCCTCGATATCTGTATACTATTCATCTTTAATCCTGAGGGAATAATATACGTGTAACAATTTTTTCGAACGCTCGAAAGTTAGACGATTCCTTATTGGCGAATGCACGTGTGCCCAGCCAGAAATTAATTTTTCTTCAATTTGTGCTGATGATGCCGGATTATTTCAGTCATGTTCCAAAAAACTATGGGTTTTTATGTCTTTCTCATAGGGAATTTTGAAATATGTGCTTTGATATCTAAATTCATGCTTAATTTTTTAAAGAAATATTGTGTATTTTTTCTAAATGATCCTTTGTAAGTTTGCCAATATCCATATGAGGACGCAAATAAAATGCTGCCAAGGCATATTCGTGCAATCCATTTCCTTCCGAATATTTAAATTCAATTTACATTTAATTGGCAATTTAAGATCTAACCACAAATTATCAGCATCGGCAATTGAAAATGAAGACGATTGGCACATTTTAATGATATTGCATATTAGTTCGAACATCTATAAAGTTTCCTTCACCCGTTCAATGAACTGATCGTCAAAAATGAGTTTAACAACGTCTTGTTTAACTTTTTTAATTTTAGACTCAGCTGCTACGATCTTCATCTGCTCCAAGTTCTTGATTAGAGAGCGGTAAGCATCTCTGTATGAGCACCATCGTGCTTGTATTCTTTGAGTACAGTATGTAGTCACCTTCTCTGTTATGGCTATATTCAATACGTTCTTTACCGGCCGATTGCAGCAAAATTTCGGCTAATCTTGCTCCTGTTTCGCTTTCATCTGTTAGGTACCAAGCTTGTAAGAAGGCTTGCTCGTCAATGGCATGATGCAGCATAGATGTGTTGCTAGATCTGTTTTTCCAACCATTTATTAATAGCACTGACTCATCAGAAATACTGATAACTACTATTTAATTAATGACTCAATATGTTTTGAGTCCACCAATCTTAAGGGTAGGTTTCATCCGAATACTAATTTGGCTAATTCCTCATTCAACTCCATCTCTTCTTTTACACTTAATTTGTCAAATTATTTTGCAACTACTGAATTTGCTTTATTGAATTTTTTTAAAGTTCTGTTCTGAATTTATGAGGTTATGAAATTGTACCCAGTCCAATTGTATCAACAATCTAAACAATTATTCTTAGCGTTTTTTTCGTATCCCTGCGAAATTATAGCATAATTATAGTTCTTCGTTAAACGTAGAATGTTTTATTTTTGGTCTCCTTGCTCAATTCTGGCTATATGGTTGATTTAGGAACTTTAAATATAAGCGTAGTTCGCAGAAGTAATTAAATCTATACATAGGGAAAAACAACAAGAAAAATTTGATGGTCTACGAATTTTCTACATTGTCTACACATTGTCTACGTCAAAAATTATTGTCTACGCTACTAACACTGGTTTAGGCCTTTTGCTACCCCTATCCTAGCGCAAAATTCTATAGCATGTACTTCTACTTGAAAGATGGTAGCGTTTTTACCCAAGGACTTCGAGAGGGGAGTCCCACTCCCGTGCATTCCTACCCCCGAAAAATTTCAGGTTTTTGATACATCTATAAACCACACCATTGACCCTCGCGCAAAGGATGGTCCTCCTGTTCTCCACAATTCCCAGTTAGGTAATCTAATACAAAATAGTTTATGGAAATCCAGTCCCATAATACAAAATTATTGAAATTGAAATTGGTTGGAACCCATAAAGGTTCCGCACTCAATGCCACAAGGGCCCATGGTGCTAATTATAGTATGACACTAAATAAATTTACTAAATAAATAGTGCCTCAAATTTTAATTTATGTGTAGCAAATTGAGTGCTCCTCATAGGATCTATCCGTCGAGAATAACTGTATGTAGTGACATTTTTTTATATTTAAATGTAAAATCAGAAAATCACGAAAACATTTGTTGAAATTGAAGACTAGGTAGTGCGACTATCTACTCCTACCACCAAAATTAACTGCAATGATGGAGTAACGTTAAAACATTTTAGGATCAGTAAAATGTCAACACAAAGCTAGCATGGTAAATAGAACATAATTTTGAGAACATGGAGGGCGAGAATTTTTTGATAAAGTGAAAATCAACAAACAACTTAAGCAGTCTTACTAGGTTTCAAATTGTTAGTCCAATTTTTATGCAGTTAAATTTTTAAGGAATTTTTATGTTCTGTGGATTAATCCTGACCAATTATAGGTTTGGGATGCATAACGGGTAGATTAACACTTTATCATGTGGTTTGCTTTACTTTTTTGGAACCTTAATTCTATGCTTTTTCAATCATCAATTGCACTGATCCACTGCTTCACAAGTCGCACGGTTTGCTTAGAATAGTTATCGTGCATAAAGGTCCAACTTAGCAGTACATTTTCTTCTGAAAATGGTTTCACATGATTTTGCAATATCCGCGAACACAAAATCAATTTTTTGAGTAAATTTTTACGATTGGGCCTACCCCACGTCACGAAAATGCAGCCCATTCAATCAGATTGCCACCACCATGTTTAATCTTTAAGAATTAAAACAAAACAAAGTTTTTTGTTTTAACTGAGAAGGGATGTGGATGAGTGTTAGTACATGTGTGGGTGTTATTTGGGTATGCAGTTTTGGGTGTGGATATGAGTGAGGATGTGGCTGTGGGCAAACTTGACTGTAGAGGTGTGATATCAATACATATTGCATTGGTGTGGCTGTAGCATCGGTTACTGATGCCTGAGTGGAGGCTGGTATGAGTAAAAGTACATAGATATGCATGTGAGTTCGGGTTTGGGTGACTGTTAGGGTTTGTAAAAACCCGGTCTTCGGTTTTTTTTATATGTAAAACCCAGGTTTTTACAAACCCTAGTGACTGTGTAGAAGAGTGAACGGGTTAGCCCCTTAATCTTGCATTACAAAATGTTGCATTACAAAATCTTGCATTACAAAATCTTGCATTACAAAATCTCGCATTACAAAATCTTGCATTACAAAATCTTGCATAACAATTTCCCGTACATTTAGAGAATCGCGCGCGCGATTCTATAGATGTACGGGAAATTGTTATGCAAGATAACAAATCGCATTGACAAAATTCTACTGTATAATGATAATTATACAGTAGAATTTTGCTTGATATATCAAAAATCAAATGTCCAGGATTAAATATTCTTAACCAGAATATTATGTTGAGATATTTTGAAAAATGGAGATTTCCATTCTAATTCTAATATGTATTAGCCGTATTTCTTGACGCATAGTTATCCGGATCTCTATCTGCACAATTTTTTTTATTTTATTTTTTTTAATTATAATGAACTTTTATGAATACGCAATAAATATTATGTTAGATACTAAAGACAGGTACAGATACTAAAACTGCAAAATTTTTTAAATGCAAGATATTGTATTTGCAAGATTTTGTATTTGCAAGATTTTGTAACTGCAAGATTTTGGGTTGGCAAGATTTTGATTTGCATGATTTTTAAAAAATGTAAGATTTTGTACTTGCAAGATTTTGTAATGCAAGATTTCGGGGCGCTCCCGACTGTGTAGAAGAGTGAACATGGAGTAGTGCGGGAGAGAGTGAGTGTGGAAGGGACTTTGGTTATTGGTGAGATTTTTTTCTTTCCCGATGCGTTGCAAGTTAAGTTCAGTGTGTGGTTTTTTTGTGGTGGGTGGTTGTATGGGTGTCAATATCTATTTGGGTGTAGGGTGGGTGCATCGAGCTTAATAAGGTACTTTATTACAGCAATCTCCTCGCTTAACGAATAAATTAGTTCCTGAAAAATTGCACGTAAATCGAAATTTTGTTAACCGAATTTTAATTTTGGGAAACAATTTTAATAAATCCTACTTTAAGACGCTAAACTAAGGATTAAAGCAATTTCTTTACACTTTGATAATATGTTGATACTTTTATTAATTTAGGGAACAATTTAAATGAGCAACCAAGAAACATTTTGTGACCAGAAACAATAGCACCAAAAATAATATATTGGCAACACAAATAATATTTTGGAACAAACACGAAAAATTATATTTGAGCATCGAAATACAACATTTTGAGCGACAAAAATAATAAATTGACATCCAAATTAATATTCGAAGCAAATTTACTACCTGTGGCACTATTCTGGTTTTCCCGGGGAATTGCGAATTCAAATGCGAGATCAAATATTAAATAATTGTATCGATTAAATTTGATGGTTTGTCCCGATTTTGTTTTTGTTCTCTTTGTTTGTTTCAAAATGTTATATTTGTTGTTAATTTATGATTGTTAATACTAATGTTTGTCGCCACAAAATTTTTCTTGGTTTGGCTCAACCCGTTTATAAATTGTCCCTAAAAAAAAATCGAGACAAAACGAACCATTAAATTTAATAATTTGTATTCTATAATTTGTAAGAGAGTGAAAATTAAATTTGATCTGTACCTGGACGAATCAATTTTAAAATTAAATCTCAATTTTCCAGAATATTTTAAAATTAATTTTAATTTAATTTTTCTAAGTCTTTCAAAATTTCGATGCCCAAAACCAATTTTTTTGTGTCCCTCTTAAAAGTTCCAACAAATTATAAATGTTGCCAGTTAATTATATTTTGTTCCAAAAATTTATTTTTTATTGTGCTCATTACCCACCAAAATATTGAAATTCTGTCAAAAAATGACCAAAAATTTAGATCAACCTCTAAAACCACTTTGCCCAAGCCATGGTTGGGCTTTGCTAAATCGTCGTCAAATGGGCAAAATTGTTTCAAAACAACATTTGTTAATAATATTGATATTATTATGACACTATTTTGCCAAAATATTGATTTGACGGTTGGACATGCCGATTTACTATTTCTAACACTTTTACGATTTACTGATGGAATCTAGAGAACGGTTTGTCCTGCCATACGAAATGATCCAAGAAAGACCACCTCGTCTAAAAAGTAAAAAAAACTAGAAAAGTTTGAAAAAGAAAAAAGTCTGCCTGTAGCTAAGGTATATCGAGAAGGCTGGCCCGATTTTGAATTTTTTTCGCCAATCTGTTTCTATTGACTATGAAAAAGTGGAGAATTGAAAAGCTTGTGGAAGGTATACTTCAAAAGGATCGAGTACCTGTCATAAGAATTGATCTAAAGCCACATGGTGATATTACCACGTTGACTAATTTTTTATATATGCTGGTTTGAGAATTGAGTTGCACGATGGTTTGCGATTCAGTTGAGGGTTGAGTTTGGTTCCAATTGAGGGTAAAATGGGGGTTGAGATGGAGTTGGATTAGGATGTAGTAACTAGTTGAGTAATTTTTTATATATGTATGCTGGTTTGAAGATTGCGTTGGGCGTCGAGTTTGCGGTTGAGTTGGGGTTGAGTTGGAATTGAATTGCGGCTGGGTTAGGGTTTAGCGAGCTAGCTGATGACTTATTTGTGTGTAAAATTCATGGTTGAATTAGAGTATTGATTTGGGAGTTGAATTGGACGTGAGTTTGGGGTTGATTTAAGGGCTGGGTTGCAAGTCGAGTTAAAGTTGAGTTGGGATTGAATTACAGCTGAGTTGCGGTTGAGTTGGAATTGAGTAGGAGTTGGTGGTTAAATTGGAAATTTATTTGGGGCTATGTTGAGGGTGGAATTGGAAGATAGCTTGAGTTGTTTTGAGTTGAGTACTTGTACGAATATAGTTTTTCGAGTTGCTTTGATTTGAGGATTGAGTTAGACGTTAAGTTTGAGGTTAGGTTGAGGGTTGAGTTCGGATTGAGTTGGCCGTTGATTGTGGAGAGGAGTAGAGTTGAGATTTTGTTCGAGCTAAGTTAAAGTTGAGTTAGAGTTGAGTAAGGGGTTGGGGAATTATTTGGGGTTAGAATAAGAGTTGATTTGGGGTTGAATTGGTGATTGAGTTGAGGTTGAGTAGTCGGTTAATTTAGAGATTGCGTTGAGATCGAGTTGGAGGTTTAGTTAGAGTTTGAGATGATGATTGAGTTTAAAGGTTCAGAAAGTGATTGATTTGAGAGTTCAGTAAATTTTAAGGACCGAACTTCTGATCACATCGTGAGGTTTTACCCCTTTATATTTTCTAATTGTAATAGAACAGGTGTATTTTGATTACAAAACTTGAATTAGTATAGCCACATATCTCATTCATTTTTAATGCCAAAAAAAATTCTAAGGTCTGTATCTCGTGGTTCATATAAATATTACGGGTTACAGTCGATGGCACTATCGATATGTGAATATGAAAAATGTTAATAAAATTAATCTACACAGGTACAGAACAGGCTTAAATTTTCAAACGGATGCTGATCAGTCATGAAACATTTCAAGCTCCCATAAGAATTTTGAACATCAATAGGTATAGATTTAGAATATTACATTTTATGTATAATTACGTTTATGGTTTATGTTACAGAAAAGGAAATGTAAATACAAAATTGCTTACTAACTATTTACATATATCTTCTTGACTTTATCTGTATATCTGCTAGAGGGATCATGGTTAAATAAACAATACATGGAAAATCACCACGAATTATGGTCACTACCACTTGAGTAGCAGCAAATTAAATATTATTTTTATACAATATTTATGTTCCACTCACCAATTCACCTAATCATCTACTTCACTTCCCTTATTTAATTTTGTGTGTTTTTTTTTTGCATACGAGTGCTACACCAATTTTCTGTACAATCATCGAGATTCGTTCGTCCGTTAAATAATTGTTTTCATTTTTTTTAATCGATTTGTTATTAAAACTATTTCACTACATACAGTGTATATGAATACGAGTATAAAATCGTTTAAGGTAAATATGAGAGAAAAAAAAAATGAACGACCGTTAATCAAATCCAGAGAGTTGCTTTGATTTATAATGAATGAATAATACTATTTTGCCAATTGGGCAAAAAATGTAGGTCAATTCGATTTTATAGAATTTTTTTGGTTTACATGAAACCTTTCATGTACAAATTTTATTCCGTCTAGTAATAAAATATGTATAATATTCAGATTAGGAATTGGATTGGATTTTTAATTTCGTTTGTTTGGTGGATGGATTTTATGCTAATTAACCCTTTCTTTATGTAAAAAGAAAAATACTAAAATAGTTGTCACATTATGACTTCAACTCGCGCGATAAGAACATAAAAAAAAAATCGTCTTTCATTAAATATAATCAACATCTGAATTTGAATTCAGTGTATGGTACGCGTAATTTAACTAAAGAGAAAGTAAATTTTTTTTTTTTTTATCAAGTTTGCTTGTGTTTACTTTTCGCGCGCTGTAGATGATTATTATTCTCTTGTGTTTTTATAACTTACTTTTTTATATTTCGCGCTTGTCTTATAATTATGCTAATTTGGTTTTTTAGCAAGAAATTTATATTATTCGTAAACGTATTACAGAAACGTCGAAATATTCATCTATAATTCGAATTAATTTCAAATTAATTATTTTAATTGGCTTCCAGTTTATTTTTAACTAGAAATAGAAAATGAATTTGCTTTGTGAACGAATCATCATGATGAATACTAATTTTAAATTTGTTAATCCTTTTACGAAGGAAGGGAGAGACTGTACAAGAAAGAAACATGCACAGAATACATGCGTCTCATAGGACCAGAAATTGTGAGCTGTAATTAAGTGGCTTCTGAAATTCCTAGAAATTAAAAATAAAATTTGTTTCGGAGAAATAATTTGTCTTGAATAAAGTTGGACGACTTAACGGAGTGAAGCCGCTTGTCTGACTATCTTATAAATATTTAGTAAATCGAAATTTTAAAATTGATTTTCTTTTATTTAAATTAAGCAAAAAGTTAGTTTTAAATTGTTTCATTTCCAGTTCATTGTAAATTTTAAGCCAGAACTCTAAAGTTAATAAATCGTCAGCATTTATATATAGCCATTTATCTTGAACATTCTATTTCAGAATTTTGGAAAAGCTAAAAAAAGATGAAAGCTCCAGACAAAAAATATTGTTTAACATTTTTGCTAAGCTTTCCAATTTATTAAAATAAATAAAAATCTTAATAAAAACTGTATACATATTTTCTTGGTTAGCAGGGGAACCTCTCTAATCATAAAATATACCAGCTTCCCAAAATCTAGACAGGTATGTTCCGTCAAACAAAATTTAATTTAAAAAACTTTCAAATTGGCCCAAAGACCGTCCCAAGGAGACACATACTTTTGTGGGTAGTCGAGGATCCTCTTTAATTAAAAAATGTAGTAACTTCCCAAAATCTTAACGATAAGTCACTTAGGACAGGTGTTGCCGTCGGACATGTAAATTCATACGAAATTTGAGCTTACAAAATTTGACAATCCGGCGCGTCGGAAGGAAAATCAAGTTCGGGGATCTCACCTCCCATCAACATCGTACCCGACTCAAATTAACAAAGACGACGCGGCATCCAATACGGATCCCGAGCTATACCAGCGTCAACAAAAACCCATTTCCATTCTAAAAAAATAATCCTTCCATCATCATACATACGTCTTGTACCTCGGTTCAATCGAGCGTACCAATATTTCAAGCGACGGAAACAGATGAAGAAGGAGATTAGCGAGGCATGTGTACAAAATCACACGGATGGACGACCATTCGTCAAGGTATTGAGAAATGGGGTTTGTTAGATTCAGGCGCTAACATTAGTGTGTTAGGGAAGGGTTGTGAGTAATTTATTAAAGATCTAGGTCAGTTATTCCATAGTTTTTCATCCAAATTAGTTACAGCCAACGGCGCTGCCGAAACCATAGTAGGTTACATACTCGCTGACGTTCAATTCAATAATCAACTCCATCGAATACACATGTATCTGGCTCCGAATTTATCCCAAGAACTTTATTTAGGCATGGATTTCTTTCACACTTTTGGTATAGAGATAAAAATTTCTGAGATAACCTCCAATGTTCCGAAAATAGTGGATACCGATTCAGATGATGCATCGATGATACACGACCTGCCCGAGGAGCAGAGAAGTGCTTTGTCGGATGTAATTCGTCTATTCCCCTCTTTTACCAAGATGGGATTGGGCCGCACCAATGTAATATCCCATAAAATTGACACAGGGGTGGTCACTCCCATCAAACAGCGACATTATGCTGTTTCACCTGCAATTCAAAAACAGCTCTATTATGAGTTGGACCGCATGATCGAGCTCGGCGTAATTGAGGAGAGTGAAAGTCCCTGGTGTTCACCGGTCACACTGATGAAAAAGTCGAATGGGAAAGTTCGGTTGTGCCTAGACGCCCGAAGGGTTAACGACGCGACTGTGAAGGATGCCTATCGGTTACCGTTGATTACCGGCCTTCTGAGTCGTTTGGAAAATACAACTCTTATATCGAGCTTGGATTTGAAAGTTGCCTTTTGGCAAATTCCACTCGACAGTGATGCTAAAAGCAAAACAGCTTTCACGGTACCGGGTAGGCCTCTTTATCAGTTTGTTGTCATGCCCTTTCGGTTATGTAACGCTCCGCAAAGCATGTGTCGGCTAATGGACAGGGTGATTCCTCACCAGTATCACGATAGAGTTTTCGTGTATTTGGACGATTTACTGGTTACGTCTAAAACATTTGAGGAACACCTTGCTCTATTTCGGCTCGTTGCTGAGCGGTTGCGGTGGGCCTACTTGACTATTAACGTTGAGAAAAGCCATTTTGTTTTGCGGCAGGTCAAATATCTGGGATATCTCATCGGTGAAGGGTGTATTAAGGTTAATCCGGACAAAACTGATGCCATCACGAGCTTTCCAACGCCCACTACCACTCGTCAACTTCGTCGATTTTTAGGCATGAGTGGCTGGTATCAAAGATTCATTGCCGGATATTCAACAATAGCAGCTCCCTTGACAGACCTACTGAAAAAGAAAGCGAAACTTGCGTGGAATCCACAGGCGGAACTCGCATTCCAACAACTAAAAACGGCACTAACCACAGCACCAGTTCTAGTACACGCAGACTACACTCAACCTTTTTTATTCAGATAGACGCGTCAACAACAGGAGTCGGAGGCGTATTGTACCACATTAGAGACGGGGAAGAACATCCAATCGCATTTTACTCCCATAAATTGAATCCCGCTCAACGTAAATATAGCGTCACGGAACTTGAATGTTACGCGGCAGTGTTGTGCGTTAAGCGATTCAGAGCATATGTAGAAGGCTTTGAATTCTCGATTATCACTGACCATGCGAGCCTCCAATGGCTCATGAATTTGAGTGATTTATCGGGACGCTTAGCCAGATGGAGCTTGAAACTCCAGGGTTTCAAGTCTCATATCATACATCGGAAGGGGAGTTTAAATGTTGTGCCAGATGCACTATCGCGCATGCATTGCGACGCTCTAGATAATGAACTTCCAGAAGCAAATATTGATGATACGTTATGCGTAGATTTAACGTCACCTGAGTTCCTTGAACCAGAATATATGGCACGGATTCAAGATGTACTGGATAATCCCACTCGCTCGGCGGGCGTTAAAATCAAGGATGGTAAATTATTGGTTCGACCATCTTTTGGACATCGTTATGAAGATACTGACTTATCGCTATGGAAATTATTTATACCTGCTGGATTAACGGCTTCATTAATCCAATTAGCTCATTCACCACCATCATCGAGTCACATAGGTATGACCAAAACGTTAGAACGACTACAACGTCATTTTTACTGGCCTGGGATAGCGAAGGATGTTAGAACATTTGTACGAAATTGTGCCACATGCAAAATGATAAAATCACCTAACATAGCACTACGACCACCAATGGGACAAGCAGTCGAGACGATAAGGCCATTCCAATATTTATATTTAGATTTTCTTGGGCCGTTTCCAAGATCCAAAAATCACAATACACATATATTAGTGGGGTTAGACCATTACTCAAAGTTTGTATTTTTGAAGCCATTCAAGGAAGCATCTACGGCCTCAATGTGTTCTTTTGTAGAAAAAGAAATTTTTCAGACGTATTCCGTTCCAGAAACTGCACGTACGGACAATGGACAACAATCCTTATCATTAAATTTTCGTCATCTACTATCCAAATATGGAGTTCAACACTGTCGTACACCATATCAATCGCCGCAGAGCAATGCCGCCGAACGAGTTAAACGAACCGTATTGTCTTCGATTCGAGCCTATATAGGGGAAAATCATACTGATTGGGATTGCCACTTGTCCGAAGTCGAAGCGACCATAAGGAATGTGATTCTCGCGGCAACGACATTCTCTCCGCATTTCCTGGTTTTCGGTCAGCATCACATTGGCCATGGTTCCGAGTACGAATTACGGAAATTATTGGGTTGCGACGAAAATAGCGAAGCCAGTATATTAACTCGATCAGTACGTCAAGACAACATTAGAGATACAGTATTACGTCACCTCCGAGAAGCTCATTTAAAAGGAGCAAGTCATTATAACACTAGAAGCAATCTGCGAGAATTTAATATCGGTCAAAATGTCTTCGTATGTATATATGTACAAAGCAACGCAGTGCGGAAATTTTCCGCAAAATTAGCACCAAAATTTATTCCAGCCAAAATAATTGAACGCATTGGTGAAGTAGCATACTGCCTAGGATCCCTCGGGTAAAATTTTAGGTATTTATCATGCTCACGATATTCGAGTTTAGGAATTTCAGTCAACTAGATAATGCCCGGCTGTGAGACTAATCAGGGCGTGGGGCGTCTGCACGTTAGGAATTAGCAGCCCAGTGTGTCTGAGAAACGAGAAATCCATAAGTGATTGAGTGTCGTGGTGATAAGTTGTCTGTGTACATCAGGTGAGTGTGTATAGTGAATGGTTAGCATGAGGAAATGGAACACCAAAGAAACAAAAAACGGCTTATTTCATATCTCAGTTCGGCATCACCTAACCACCCCTAGAGACTGTGCTAGTCAGACACAAAGCCTTAGTGATGTCATGAGATTTTCTGTTTACGGAAGCAAGTCCAGCCAGGGATTGGTTCGTCCATCACCACTTCAAGAGTGTCGTCCACGGTAACGTGCGGCACGGAAGTGGTGATCGGATCGGGATACTGCGACGACCGAGTGCGGATGCGTTCTTGAGCTTCAACCACTTCAAGGAGTAACTTGGGCAACTTGGTTACTGAAGTGAGTTGGAGTTCAGTTCGTTTCCTATATCCCGGTTATCCCAAACTAATTCCTGAACTGGGCTGCTATATGATTCTAACAACGAATCTTTAACACACCAAAACGTAACACATACCCATAAATAAAAAATAAATTTGGGCGCCCTTCTATTCAAGAATGTATTAATCTTTCTTTACGGTGAATACAGTGAATAAAACAGTGATCAAATAAATCTACATACACAGTAATTTTTATTTAACGAATATACTGGAACTAATTGGACAACATATAACCCGCATTGATTTTATTGACCTTCGCCTTCAGTTTGGAGCCAAGAAAAGTACATCACAGTCATTTGGACCTGCGGCTTCTTTTGAATACGGAAAATACCTACAACGATTACATTGACCGCCGCCTTCAACGGAATAAAGGAGAAATCTCAATTCCGGCTCATTGGTAACAGTTTTTTCATAACCTAAAATTGTTAATTAAAATAATTAATTTTCACATAAATTTTAATTAAAATTTAGATCTACAAAGTGGCGATTTACAATGCTAGAGAGCACTATAAAGGAGGAATGCCTGATATGATAGGTCACATGTTAGTGTGGACTCTGATATACGTTTGACCTAGACTGTGTTTCCACCACACTAGCCTCGGCGACTTTAGGAGGCACTTGTCTGGATCTCACAATCGTCAGACACATAACCGCTGAGACCCTGAGCTTCATATCGTACTTCTCATATACCATCGCCCAGTACTTAATCGTATGCAAACAATCACTGTACTCTCATTTCATGATGCTAATAATAAATAAATTAATTTTAATAAACCCATACATCGTGCCATTTCTCGCACCTCTTATAAACGTTATCACGGAAAACACCTACGCGGCGCAAATATCGAACCCAAGTATGGACAGTGGACTCATATTTGAGATTGTCGGAGGGTCTCCGTAAACAAAAATATGACTGCTTCAAAAAATCTACTCGACAAGTAACTTAGGACAGGAGTGTTCCGTCTCTATTTGTAAGTTCAGACAACGGAACGGAGGGACAGAACACACTTGACCTTACACACACTTAACATCTACATTTTCAGAAGTTGATTGTTTGCAACAAAAATTTGTTTGTTTCTTAGCAGTTAGAATATGTATTTTTCAAAAATTCGGTTATTGGATAATGTTAACCGCGTAACCTGGCTTATTGGTCCGGTTTGACATTAACCAGTACGACCTCAGCGAAGTCGTGGCTCTTCTCAGTGAACTGAACACAAAAAAAAATTTGTTTGATCCAGTATGCGGGCAAAATACTTTCCTTTATTGTTCCTCATTTCCTTCCTCCGTTTAACAAAAATAAAGAAAAAAATTGGGGCAGTATGAAGCGGCAAGCATAGTTCGTTTCATAACATCCCCCTCCCCCATCTTTAATTTGATCATTTTCAAAATAGTCCCCGAAACGTTCTTTTTAAATTTTACATGACCAGAAGATTGTGAAAATTGGTTCCGGAAACGCAGGGAGGCATTAGCTACTTCAACTTTACTGGCACATCCTAAATCTAACGCCACATGTAACATCACAACCGATGCATCCAGTTGGGATATCGGAGTAGTCTCTTATTGGAACAATTCAGTGATGGTAAGTGAGAGCCTCTATTATTCTATTCAAGGAAATTGTCTCCAATCGAGTCAAAATATTCAGCATTCCACCGTGAACTTTTCGGTATTTACCTTTCTCTTAAACATTTTAGGTATTTCGCTGAGGGTAGGCAATTCTCTATATATACCGACTACAAACCACTAACCACCGCTATAGCATCAAAAACAGAGCGTAGCCCACGCCACGCACGTCGTTTAGATTACATCGTGCAATTTACTAGCGATATTCGGCATATTAGTGGAAAACATAACATTGTTGCAGATTGCCGCCCTGATGAGCTTGGCACGCAGAATAATAAAGTCCTCGTCGAGCTACAGAAGGACGATGAAGAGCTTCACGCAATTTTATCTAACAAACATCGAAAACCAAGTTCCAAGTTAAAACTCGAACAAACCCAGTCAACCGATTCAAATGAAAACGTTTTGTGCGAAACCTCTACTGGCAAATGTCGTCCATTTGTACCCAAAATTATTAGAAAACAGATTTTTGACATTTGATATTTGAGCTAAATATTTTTGCCCCAATATTAACAAGGATTGCAATGAATGGTCAATGGCGTGTTTGCAGTGCCAAAGATGCAAGATAGGTCTCAATATTCGATCTGAAACCGGCATATTCGATATTCCCAGCGTACGATTTGAACGAATCCATATGGATTTGGTAGGCCCATCACCACAATCTTGTAGATTTTCATATTTCCTCACAATCGTCGACGGGTTCACAAGATGGCTTACCCGATTTCGTACATGACAGCCAACACAGTAGCGAAAATTTGTGTCTCACAGTACATATCTCGTTTTGGCGTCCCATTAATTATTACTACAGATCAAGGATCTTAGTTTGAATCCAGCTTGCATAGAATCCGCACAACCGCCTATCATTCGCAATCAAACGGGATGGTAGAGAGATTTCATTGTGAGCTAAAAGCATCACTGATGGCTCGAGGCAACACAGTGAATTGGCACGACCATATTCCTTTAGCTCTGTTAGGTTTTCGCACGGCAATTAAAGAAAATTTGAAATGCTCATCGGCTGAGTTGGTTTATGGGGGAGCAAATAAAAGTGAATAGTGAATTCTTTACACCATCTCAGTCAACGATTCCTGTAGATCCCAACAGTTTTGCCTAATTGCTAAAAGAACGTATTCGTAATGTAAAGCCAACTGAACCACGTCAATCTGGCAAACCCGTATTTATGCACGACTCTCTAAATACTTGCGAATTTGTTTTGATAAGAGTCGATAAGATCAAAACAGGCCTTCATCATCCGTATGAAGGACTTTTTAAAGTTTTAAGAAAATTACGAAAAAATTTCATAGTGAACATTGAAGGTAAAATAGTTTATTTCAGATATAAAATTTCTCTAAAATCGGTCTACATAGATGCTTGTCCCATTTGATGCTGGAGATTGAGAAGAAAGAGTCTGAATTGGCTCAGTATGTATAAATAAATTTGCCAAATATAATTTTTCATTTGATATCATTGGATGCGTTGCGCAATATTTCTTGAATTTCAGTAAAGATTTAAATAAGAAATCCGAGCCCAGATGATGTGGTCGGAAGAATTTTTAAAGAATTAATTGTATATCTCGAATCTCTGAAGTAAATTTTTATTAATTAAAATTAATCCACAGAAGTGCTACCTAATTCCATTTTGAGCTGGAGGCGTAGTAAGCTGCTTCGACTGGTTGTCCATGTAAAAAAAACATTTAATGAAGCAATTTTTTTAATTAAAGCTACCAACCATAATAACATAAAAGTGTTCCGCAACATTCCTTGGATTTGGCATTTATTTTATTTAAAAAATTAGACCCCTAATAATATGACCCAAGGAAATTGTTTCGAAAGCGAATAATTCAATGTTATATTAGGAACCACTTACAGAATCAGCTGAATAATTTAGATATAAAATTTCACTAAAATCTATTGACAAACGTGCATGTTCCATGTGATGCTGGAACTGCAAAAGGGGTCTGGATTGGTTATGTATTGAAAAAAAAAATTCTGTTTGGTAAATCTACTTTCTTGATTTATGGTTTAAATGTACATATGTATGCGCCAAAATATAATTAACAGTGCCCCGGAATATTTGTTGGATTCTGATCATGTTTTATTTAAAAAACTCCATCCCTGCTCCAAACGGAACTTCGCCGATTATGCACCAATTCCATTAAAATTTGGTATCTGACTTAACTAACATATTTGATGGTAAATGAATTAGTTGCGGCATATTCAAATGATGAATCAAGGTGGCCCTTTTTGAAACTTTTCTAGAAGAGATTTCACTACAAATCTGTTTTTTAACCAGTGAAACAGTCAGTCGTCAACACCAAACCGATTTTGTAGAACAATTTTTTTTTTATCATAAACATAACAAATTTCGAGACTTAAAAAGTGCTTTGGTTTTTTGAAGTCGAAATGTTCTGGAATTGGTTTAGAGAGGTTTTTGCGAGAGGTTTGAATGTTTCACCAAAACACGTGGAATTTTTAGCTATCGATAAGTTATATGTGGTCCGAGTTGGTGTGCTCCGAGATTTTTGACTTGTGGAAACAATGGAACAAAGAACCTGGATGAAATGTACAACGATATTGGTAACATTGAATGTTTTCGCTTCTATGAATAAAACAAACATTTACGAGTACTGCAAATGCTTCAAAGACAACCTTATAGTCATTGAAGATGATGAGCGCGTTGAACGCCCTAGCACACCAACAACCGACGACATCGTCGAAAAGTCAGCAAAATGATTATTGGCAATTGCCGAATCACTATCATAGAGGTTACTGACGATGTTGGTATATCATTTGGAGCATGCTACACATTTTTTTTTTTGCAAATGTTTTGGGCATGAAACGTGTGGTAGCATAATTGGCTTCGATATTGTTGAATTTCGACCAAAAGCAGTACCGAATGGATGTTGTTCAGAGTTCGCTGAGTGAAGTGAACGACGATCTAGAACTGCTCGAACGGGTCTTAACTGGTGATAACAGGAGTGTACGAATATGACGTCTAAACTAAGGCCTAATGGTCCTAATAAGAGCTTCCTGAAGGGGCAAGACCACAAAACGCTCATCATGTTCGAAGGAATATGAAAGTTCTGCTCCACAATGAGCTTCTATTTTAATAGCATAGTACGCACAGTTCTTCCTACCAGACAGTAACAATAAGAAGTATTAGCTTGAAGTTACACTTCACTGCTTGTTCGTAAATTTTGGGCAAAAACGACACCGTTATCATGGCATGCGACTTATTCTTGTTCCAAAAACAAAATTGATGAGAACCTTTTCGACAGCCAATAATAAACTAAGCTTCCAATATATCTAGTGTCATACGTCAAGGACAAGGTGAACCAATACAACAAAAAAAAAAACTTTAACAGCTAGACATGCAGCCCCCAAGGTTCAAAAATCCCTCGGTTTTTTTATTCAACCATGTATTTTATAACATAGTAGCTTTCTTTCGAGCTTCCCGTATTTCTCGAAAATATTGGATATTCGTAAAGGTAGTTATAATATGTCCCAATTGATTTCATGGTTTCCCATTTCCCAGCATTTCAATATTTGAACTTTATCAAAATTCAAAACTCTAAAAACGTCTTTTCCATTTTTTTTGTAAAGATAACTGCAAAAAGGTCGATTTTTGAAAACTTAAATTTGTTTTGGCGTCTAGTTTGGCACGCATGTCACGTATTTGTGATCACTGTTCTAAATGTTTGAAAACGTTTAACATATCTTTCGACATTTTAGTCAATTTGACTAAATTTGGAATATTTTCATCCAACTGAACCTTTGGTATTTAACATAATATAACAGGGTATATCAAATATCTGTCCAACCAAGCGATTTTCGTACATCGTACTCCTAAATCAACCTAAACAAATGTAATGAACTGTTCTATTTAGACATCAAACATAGCCAGTAAACTATACAATAAAACTTCAAATAAACAATGAAACCTAAATCTTACCGAATTATAAAGTCCACTAACCCTAATATTCTAATAATTGTCTATATCTATGAACAAAACAAATTAAAATTACGTTAGTGTAGGTCATCGTCAAATCGTTAGTTTGCCGCTTTGTAGTTGTTCTTCCGCATTCAACCATGACTTTTTGTCAACGAACAATATTCATGGAAATATATTTTGTATTGACCAGTTGAGGGGGTGCAATGTTTATTCAAATAGAAAAAAAATTAATTGAAATACATATATCGTACAAGTTTTCTAATTATATGTACTGAGGAAAAAAAAGGGTGAATAAAATATAACGGTTTTTTGTGAACACCTTATTAGGGATTGTATTCACAACATTTAAAATAAATGGCCCAAATTTAATCAATTAGATTTTGCAGTAAAAACAAAAAAACATGCCACACAGATTTATTAATATATCCAATCTCCAGTCCTTTATATACACACGCAAAGATGTGCCCTTAAATCAGAATTTTGAAACACGTGTACATCATAACAACTTAGAAAATTCTAAGAAATATTTCGTTCGTCTTGAAATAAATGACATTTTTTTTAATGTTTTTGTTGGCTTATAACGAATTCGCAATTATTATTATTTTTTCCTTTGTTTTATGGTTCGCGGATTATTACAAAAAAAAAAAACCCCAAAATAAAAAAATCACGCCTTAAGGAATATTTGTATGCGCGCAAAATATTGAAATTAGCGGAAATGGATCAAATTTAGTCCAATGAAATTTATAATTAAAAAATCGTGTTCGAATTTGCTTGGATTTCAAAATGTATACAACTTAATTTATCGTATGTGTATCTTGATGCAACAAAGAATTTGCAACATTGTATATTGTTCGGTGATGCTAGACATAATTCCAAAAAAAAGAAAAATAATAATAAGACCCACATATGATTTAACGAAGAAGAAACATATTTATTTTAAAGACGGGCTTAAGAATTCAAAATGAGAAACAATTTGTTTTTGTAACAGCAGGTGATACCTGGTCAAGGGTTACAAAATGGGTTTTTGGTTTTTAAAACGTTTCAATGCGGATATATTTTTGTTACTGAGTGTGAATTTTAAAGGTTGTGTTATGATTATTATTAAAGATCGAACACAATTTTTTTGGTATAGCAAAAATATGCATTCATCATTCTTCTCTGCCACCACTCCATCTCAGTCGTTTATTGCTACTTAACACTTCATTAATTAAAGTTTTGGATTCTAAATTCTACAATAGTAACGAGAGAGGCTAAAAACTTATTTCTTTCTATTATCCAGTCTCGCATTGGTTAAAATTATCTGATTTCGAGAGTTGGATTTAAGAGCGCTAATTCATTATACACATGCTCAATCCTCCATAAGTTCCTTCTACAGACAAAGGCGCTTCTAATGAGGAAAACAAGAAATAATTTTCAGTCGTGGTTAGGTATTTTTCTAGGAAGAAAATTTTAAAAATTTCCTCTAAATTTTTTTAACAAAGCTGATTAGTCATCTTCTAGAAGTTAAAAGTTTTGCAGCCGACAGTACTCCAATATTGCCGTACTGAATTTAGATGAATGATTTTACAAATCAAATTCTTCCTTTTACAAATTAAATTTATCATTTTGCAAATCAAATCAAATTCAATCTGATTCAACCTTCTGCAAATCAAATTCAAATTTTTCTAATTAAAATTTGATTTGCGAAAGTTTGTATTTGAAGTGCAAGGATAAATTTGGAGTGCAAAACCTATAGTTACTGAAATAAACTCTCGAGGCCCGCTTTTCTTCAAATTTGTCTAGAAATGTCCGGTTTGCAAATTTGAAGAGATGGACTCACTAAAAGCTTAATCTGCGAGAGCACCTGGTACCTAGTTATGCCACTGTTTGTTTCCAAGTTTATGAGCAAAGTAAATAGCACGTATTTCTTTTATCGATTAAGCCGACCTAGTAAAATTACACTTAAACATGTTTTTACACTGTGTAAACTACACTGTACAAAGAAAATTCATAAAATTGTAACTAAAGTTGATTATTATGCCATGTTCAAGTGAAATGAAATCCAATTCAAAATCGTTCATTTTCATTTTTGATGTACCTGTACATGGCCACAATGACATTGTTGACACGACCATTTAAAAAAATTTATCAAAAACAAAAGTTTAACCTTGAACACCTCGGTATACTTCTCTTGTAGAGCTGACTATGCCAAATCATAACAAAGTTTAACGAATTGTAAAATCAAAGTTTTCAATTAAAATTTTCCTTCCGGCTTTAGACACAGCTCGCCCAGATTCCAGACTTGTCGAATCGTAATCGTAATTATATGCTACTCTTTATTAAAATGTAACTCCATTTTAATGGTTTTTAACAACCCTTCAGGGGTTGAAGGCTCTAAAAGTTTGCTGATAGATACTGTTATGTTAGTTTTACCGTATAATAAGTTTTGCAGCTTTGCGTAGGCCGTGTACGAACTTGATATTGTGATTCCTGGGGGTACATTAGGATGAAACGACATTTTTTGTTTGCACTTTGCACGACAGGTTTGTTTGCACTTTGCACGCACTGTTAAGAAAATTATTTTTTTTGGATATATTCAGCTAAGAGGTTGGTGTTACTTATAAATAAGGTATCAAAGATTTACTGGTCGCCACGATGGAAGCGACTCCTGCGTGCTATACCGGTGGCCCACAAGACGATAACTATACTTTAAAATAAATTCTCTCATTACGCCCAATAATTAGTAAACTCGATGATTTTTAAATCTTTCTAAGTACAGATTTTTTTCAAGTTGAGGTATTGTCAAGCGCTCGATTTTTGTAAACCGAAAAAAGCTGTTTGTATTTAAGTAGGTTTCTAGCTTTTTAGAAATTTTTTTGTTGACGAACAACCATAAAATAGTATACAAAAATTGAAATAGTCCCATGATATCGTTTTCGATTCACCAAAAAAAAATCAATCTATGACGAATCGATTGATTCTTCTGCTGTCAAGTTGTTCGATTCGCCCAATAAAATCAGTTCGTCGATTAAAATTATTGCTCGGTTAGAAATTTTGATTTTTGCCAGATTTACCCCTCTTTTACTATTACTAGGGCATCCAAATTTTGGTCAAAAAGCAGAATTTTCGAATTTGAATGTAAGAGAGTAGAAATTCCGGAATCAATTCCGGAATTGACTTTTTATTAAATAATCTCTGATTAAAGATTAAAAATCAAAATATTACAAAACACGATTTTTTTTTATTTTGTTTAAAATTATTTCGTTTTATAATTAACGTCCATATTTATAAACGATGCTAAATCACAGTTACTACTTACATAATTTGTACATTCCGCGGTCGCACTAGGTAGGACGATTTCGGCCCAAGAGAAATTTCACTTGAGAATTCCCGAAAAACAGAAAAGGGACAGGGCCTGGTGCTCCTCTCTATAAAAACTTACTATAGTTATGGTCCTGCAAGGTCGTTTACCCACTCTTTGCCAATTAGTTCATGAGCAGTGGCGGCACAAAGTGGTCGAGTGGACGAAAACGTTCCAGTGCGACCGGCATCTAAGTTTAAGTGAATATTCAAAAGAGGTGATTTTTTGTCAAAACCTGCTAAAATTCTATCTAGAAAGCCAGCTCCTTTTGCTGATAAGCAGATACACATAATATAATTTTTAGGCGTATTAGTCAGTACGAAAAGACATGTAAAAAAAAATTATATTTAGTCGTTTATAACTCACACTACTCAATGTGTTATCTAGCACATTACTAATGCCGATTGATATTTGAGGATTTTCTCAGTCTCTATTCTGTGTTCTAATTTATGTATAAAATGTCAAAAACATGTTTTTTATTTTTCGTAATGACATTTTTGCAGTGAAAATGATCTTATGTAATCGAGAAAATTCTCGATTTCTCTCTCGTTAAAATTATGCATATTCAAGTGGTTAAATAATTATACTTTTTTCGGCAGAAACGGTCAAAGCCCGGTTTTTCTTGAACATTAGGTTGTCCATTATGAGAATCCATGGTCATTTATGTTTTACTATGGCGCATTTTTTAATTGTGTAGGCGAAGATACGTTTTCGTAGCGTTTCATTACAGTGGGACCGCCGAGGGTTTAGAATTGAAACAATGTATGTGTTTTATAAATTTTACAAACTCAAAATTTACTTGTTTTATAAACACAACAATTTCGATAAATCCATAAACTTTAAAAATTTTAAAAATTCAATAATTTCTATAAATTTTATAATTTCTCTAAATTCTACAAAGTCTATATGTAAATATTTTAATACTAATATTTTTGTAAGCTCTATAAATTCAATAAATTTTATGTATTTTATAAATTCCATCAATTCTATCATATAAATTCTATAAACTCCGCCAATTTAATAAATTTTATAAATTCTTTAAATTTTATATATTCTATGGATTCTATAAATTATTTTAAGTCTGTCAGTTCTATAAATTCTACAATCCCAAATTTTACTTATTCTGAAAATTCCATAATTTATATAAATTTTTTGAATCCTACAAATTTCATAATCTCCACAAATTCTTTAAATTTTATAGATTCAAGAACCCAACCCGTTCTATAAACTCAAATTTGGCTTATTTTAACAATTCCTTAATTTCTATAAATTCGATTAATTCTACAAATTTTAGTATTTCTAAAAATTTTTTAATTCTTATAAATTTTACAAATTCAATAAATTCTTTGAATTCTATAAATCGAATAATTTCTGTAAATCCTATAAATTAAGTAGGTTAGGTTAGTTGGAGTGGCACAGAATGTATCCCCTTTTTACCCTTACTGGAACCATTTAGAACTATTTAGGTAGCGTAGAACATCGCGCACTTTACTGTTTTCGCGATCCGACAGGTTTTCTATCTTGAACTTACGTAAGTATTTATCCCTCTGCGTGCTAATGCCGGACATGAGCAAAGGAAGTGAACCATAGTCCCTTCCTCCTCCTCGTCCTACAGCTAATATGAAAGTCATTTGCCTCTAAACCCTGCCTTCACGAGAACTTAATACCCTGGTGCGCCTTAAGTCTAATTTTGGGCATTTCAAGTGAGGTTATCAGTCTAACCTTACCAGTTTATGCATTGTCACAGGACACTTTAGACTTGGTCTTTCCGGTTGTAGCAGGTGAAAAATTCAGTAAGTTTATAAAATAATTTTATAAATTCAATAAATCTTATGAATTTTTCAAATTCTTAAAATTTTATAGATTCTATAAGTTCTAACTAACAGAACTGCATAAATTTTGCTAACTAAAATTGTTTTTCTATTTTTTTCTAAAATTTCCCAATTTTTATAAATACTATAAATTCTTTAAACTCTGCAAATTTTATAAAATCGATAAATTCTATAAATTTCATTCATTCGAATTTTTGAAACTTTGTAAATTCTACAATTTTACAAAAAAATTATTTTCATTCATATTGTACTCCTTAATTCAGGCGATTTCCGCGATCCACAGAGTTCCGCTAGGTTTAATTTTTTTTTTGGTTTTTTTATTGAGATTATGTTGGCTCCTGGTTATTTTTTTTTTATGTGGTCATGAATTGTGACTTTGAAATTTTGGTTTTCCCTAGCACACGTTTTTTTAGAATAGTAACCATGGCTAACCCACTGGTGGATTTAAGTAACCCTCTCGATTTTTCCGATTGAATGTTATCCCATTCCAGTGTGCGACTACTTGTGTGTTAATCCCAAGCCAACAAACGTTACAAGGGGTTGTTCTTTGAAAAAATTTCAGAACACTTCAATTTGAACTTTTAAAATTTTAAAATAGATTTCGCTCGGTGCGTGAATAGAACCAAAGTTGCTGTTATAAGTTATTAGACTTTTTATAAACGATGAAACGTTCGCTCTTGGCTTCTAAAATTTCTTCACTTTTAATTAGAATTAGGGCACAATTCACACATTTGGTTTTACTTTAAATGTTTATATGTAACAAAACCGATAAAATATCGTAAGGAATAGTCATTAAAATTGTCTCCATAATCAACATCGGCTTCTACGATAACTAAATCTAAATTATTATTTCTACGGTCATATTTAGCCTTACATGACTGAATTCAAGTGTTTCCTATTTTTCTCGTTTTTCTCATTAAAAGTGACGCATTGTCTAGACTAGAATTTTGGTGGCGATATTTCCCGCTGCTAAATATGTTCTTTTAGCCTCGAAGGGCACTTCCAACGTCCTAAAATTAAAATCTTTTTTGAAACGCGGAGAAAAGCAATCTTCCGTACCGCAGGTGATGATGCTAAAACGTGTATCTAGATTTTTGAAATTTTTCAGGAAGCTGAAAAATCGAGCAAATTTGTCGTAGTATAAACATTAAAATGAACTAACAAAACTAATATTTTTAGGGTAGCCTTATATAAAAGTTTCCCCAAAAAACCTGCTAGCTAAGACAGTCTGGCAGTCTTCACGTTAGAATTGGAGGTTAGCGAAACATTAATTGAGCCGTCCATTTTCAAAGTGGCCTAAGTTCATTTTCCAAAGAAATCAAGCTTGCTGTTACAATTAGGGTTTCTGAACAGGATATATCCGTAACCAGTATCTGTGAATATTTGTGACCTTAACTTTATCCGATAACCGCGAATATTTTTCAACGGTGTTCGAAAATAATTTTTTTTTAAATAATTTCAGAAATAACAAGATCAGAAAATAAAAAAAAATTGAATAATGAAATTTTTAACCAGAAATACAAAAATAAATCTCATCGTCTTGAGATTTATTTATAAAAATGTGCGCCCTTTTTTGATAATCAGTTCCTTTCAATAATGTGTTAAAGTTAAAGTATTCAACACAATAGACCTTACTACAATCCTCATTAGTTGTTTAATTTCTCCTCGCCTTTCCCTTATGTATCGTAATTTAATTTTGCTCTTTGGTTGACGTCCATCATAAAAAACAAAAAATGATAAAAATAATTGAAGAAAATAAACATCTTGGCTACAAATTTAGCATCACCAGCCAACAAGCTTGAGAAGACGCAGATATCGCAATATTATTAATCTTCATGGAGAAAACGATAAAATCTTAAATCTGGGACTGGTTCCAATTCTTGAGTTATGCCGCACAGATAAAATGGTGCAAAAAGATAAAAACCATTTGAAAGACTTTAAAATTGATTTTGTACTTGACATTGTGTGTGCTAGTCATGAGAAGGCGCACCGATAATGTTGAAGTATGGAAGAAATTGCCCCGCTGAAATGGTGATATGCTTGAACCACAGCATATATTTAGGAGTCTGCGATTTTTATATCAAAAAATTTAATCTACTCAACTAATTGTACTCAATTATTCAGATTATTCTGAACCTAACGCGGAAAACCCCGAACCCAAAAACTTCAACATTTTCGGTGAGAAAACTTATATGTTGTTTTAGATATTCTCCAGTAAGAAATTAAATTTTACAAGACTATGTTAAAAAAGAATTCAACCATGAATTTGAATTACTACAGTTCGTTGGAAGTCGGCAGCGCCAATGTTAAAAAAGTTCTTAAAGTTAATTATGGCCATTACTCAAGCTTTAAAAGATTTAAACGGTAACTCCATGATGAAAAGAATTATTTACAGTTAATGAAACATCTCGGCCAATTTCTACATCCAATAAAACTGGCAGTTGAAGCGTTAAGCCGAAAAGACGCCGATCATTTTGCTGCTAAAAGTGTTTTATCTTTTTTAAGAAATCAAATGGAAGCAATTAATTCTGAAATAAGTCGTGATTTGCTTAAATCAGTAAAAACGAGAATTACTTTACGAAAAAATGACGATATTTCAGCGTTAATAAAATGTCTTGTTGATCCAAGTGTGAATCCAACAAAATTAGTTTTGAGTTTTGCCACAGAATCGATACGGTAATGAAAGCACTCGACTTTTCGAGGATGACGAAGCAGATCATTGCAATCAAACTGCTTTGACTGTTGACTTAGATTAAAAATTAAAACTATATACCTTTAACCGGAGAATTAAATTCATATATTTCAAATGCGACGACCGTTAAACAGGTAACATCATCGAATTTTCCGAGCAGTTTAAAACAAGAATTTAAAATCTTCGAGAAAACTGGTAAGAGAACCCCAAATCTTGATTTATTATACAAGGCATTAAAAACTGCAAAGCCAAAATCGGCAGATTCAAAAAGAACCTTGCGGTTTCAGGTAATTGTTGCACTAAAGTTAGGTCCCGTCTTTCCTATGCTTTACTTAATTCATTAACATTTTTAAAATATCATTATTTAAATGAAAAATATTAAAAATGTTGTAGTTTTATTTTTAAAATCTTATGTATCTCTTAGGTAATTGAATTTCATATCTTACGTTTATTGATCAATGAAAAATAAAGAATTATTTAATTTTAACTACTTTTGCTTATTTTTACGATTAACCGGTATCCGTCAGACTTCATAAACTTCAATTCAATATCGGCGGTTACAGAAAATCCGGATATTTGGAAACCCTAATTATCTTAGACGAATAAATAACAACAACAATAAATTTATTAGACTTAATTTTTGGTTGACCTTAGTATTGCAGTTGCGACTATTTATAAATAACAATATATAAAAGTAAGTGATTTACTGAAATTGAGATCATATTTTAAAAACAAATTGGATTTTTTGTAATTTAATTTATCATCACAAAGAATCGTGATGCACGCAAGATGGGTTCTGAAAGATTTTATTTAGAATGAACTACATAGTTGATGAAATGAATAAATGAACTATGTCTGAATATCAAAAAAACGAACGGTGACAAAACAGGAGAGTACACTCTGGGCTAGATCATAAGCAAGATACATAAAATAATCTCGATGATTTTATTACATAAATTACATTTCAAATCGTAAAGTAAATCTATAAACATAATTTCCGCACTATAAAATCTAAAGTGTGAGAAATTTCAAAGCCAATAAACACATTCGTCATGACTCTTGATAGTGTTTAGATTTTAAAACAATGAACCAACATTACTATATTCTGGTTTTAAATATATATAGATACGAGTACAATGAAGTTTAAATTTCCGGATTGAATTTGTTTTATTTCTTGTATTATATATGTACCTAAATAAATGTAGGTACATACTGTTATATGCCTTTCAGCCATCTTAAAGTTCAAATGTCACGTGAAATTGTTTTTCTTTATTATACGTACAAAAATTTCAAAACCTTCAAAATTGGTCAATATAAAATATATTTCATATTAGCTTTCCTTATCGCGATGTTTTCTATCTACTCGTAATTGACAAATGAGTAACATTGTGGAATTTTAATTCCAATTGATCACGATATCTTTAAACAAAAACGATGTTCTAAATAAATCTTAATCGTGTTAATGAAAATTAAATTAATGGATTGGTTAAAAGATTAATTTGTGGGAGATATCGTGATTTATAATTTAAAATACATATATACGAAACTAACTATTTAAACTAATAAAAACTTTGGTCGACTATATGGTTTCTGTTATAGTTTTTTAAAATATTTATTTATATCAACAAAATGTTTTGATATGGTGGTTTTATTGATTTTCATTGTAATGTCGACTTCTTTATTTAAAACCTTAATATGGATTGCATGCAATGTAATGTATGCATTTCAGTATAGAATAGTGAAGGTTACTTCAAATGCGCTTGCACGATTTTTAAGATTTGTATCTATTTTATATGCGACAAGCGATGCAGTGTTTTATTTTTATTTTGGGTGTGTGCTAGAATAGGTTTTCGCCATGTAGTTAGGTGTGACCGCACAAAAATTGAGCTAATGCTAAAATCAAACATTTCAAACATATTAAGAAAGTAAACAAAACTCAATATTATTTGATGGACCATGGACTAGTATTTTAGAAAAAGTTTATTGTTTAACATTTGCAAGAAACTATAAATTTACAATTAAAATAACGGCTGTGAAATCATGAAATCATCAGGCCTGGCTAACCGTATGGGGAATTCCACGTAAAATGAAACCGAAGCGATATTTATACAGCTTTAGAAGTTTAAAGCTAACTTTTTTCCGGACCCTTAACATTCCAAATAAATTATGTAAATAACTTAAGCAGAATAAAATTCATTCGGAGGAAAGTTGAACCAATCCTCACAGAGTCCCCAAATTAATTTTGTTTCACTATTTTAAAAAATCACAATGAAACGGAGATTCTGTGGCTTCTCGGGCAAAATCAAAATCAATTCCGGTTGCAATACTTTAATTTAAAATTTCCATTTGTTAGCTTCTTTTTAACCGTTTTTATTTATTTGTCAGGATTGAGAAAATTGTTAAAATAAAAAATGCACCTGAAGTAATTTGAAGCAAACTAATTGAAAAGCTTTAACTTTTTTATATTCACGTCACCCTTTAAAATGAGTATTCTTCCATCTATAGCACTAACAAGCCCTAATAAATGACAGTGCGATGTTGGAAATTGAGATACAGCATTGCAAATTGGATAAGAAAACATCACAGTATTGGTTCTAAATAACACCGTCGGACATATCGACCCATTTAAAACGACGTTAGTGCACATTGGTATGTACCTGGTTAAGCGATTTGTTCATGTGATTTTGCAATTCTTCCAATGACCTAAAAAATAAGTTTTGCCAAACTCAAAATAATGTTTCGTCCACACCCTGCAATCGCGAATTAATGCAATAAGTTTCGGGTTGCGATAAAAATTGACTTTACATGTTCTTTTGAGTTTCTTTTTGATCGGTATTTAACGATTGCGGCACACAGCCTCGGCAGATATGCAATTTTTTAAATTTAATGAAAATTTGAAGTTTACATTTAGCTTATGCTATTCAAATGGATAAGCCTTCTCTAAGAAGAGGAGCCAACACCATCTAAACAGTGACCTCTGCACCTACCAAAAAGTGCGTCAGAGGACCGAGAAACCATTAATTTCGAGTTCTGCATTCTGCATCATTCGGGTGAAATTTCTGATTCTGCAATTTTTTTAACCCTCAACTACTGTTATGATTTTTATTTCATGTAATTTTAGAAAATCCGACAAACAAATCTCGTTTAATTCAATTATTTCAAATAAAAATCAGAAAATCTACAGTGGAAGAGTTTAAAATCTTCGAATGGTAATATTTAGAAGAAAAAAAAATATTTAATATTTACATTCGAAATAGCCGCATCGGCGCATAAAAGTGGTTAAGGGTTAAAATCGAATATCCTATTTTCTTCTTATTTAGGACAATTATCAAATGCATGACTGGTCTCTCGAATATCGTTATTTAGCTATCTTTCGTAAACAATGTAATCATCAATCAGAATCGAACTGTCAAACCCAAATATGGCACCGTTCTGATTAATAAGTTCGACAAGTTTAGCTTGATGGTGCTTGAATTGCAAGGAACTAAAACACTCTCTCCCAAATCTATTTACGGTTGCTAACCTCCATCATATCATAGCCTTTAAAAATATTGATCAGATATTTTGCATCCCTGTCGACAGCAACAGTTATGCACATTACTGACATTTTATGGACGAGGAATACCGAAAAATTGTCAAATAATTTCATCCCCCCGAGTTACAAACGCGGTATCTTCAGATCCAAGCGGCATAAATTTATACACCGTGCTGTTGCACATAAATCGAAATTTCATACAGTATGCCTGGTTATTTTATATAAAGAGCAATATGTCCTTTAAACTATGTCGCTATCTATCAATGACGGGTTTGAGTTGACCAGCTATTTAGAAAAGTTGAAAATTTAGCAAAAAAAATTGTTCTGATACACACAGCATTCATCTAAATAACTGTCAGAACCTAAAGCCATTTTAATTTCTATGCGGTCAGATTACATGTAATTACTCTGACATTCACTTTCAGCAACCGAGAAGAAATTATTGAGCCTGTCTTAAGAAAATATTTAATAGCAACAGGAACGATTTCTTCTTTCTCTAAAACTAGATCACCGCCTTTTCTTAAAAATTTTCTAGAAATGCCCCGTTTTTTAAAATTTCAAAGTTTGGTCTACTTTCAGCTTAATCTGAGCTACCATATATCTGATTTTACTTTCAACTAATATTCGAACGCTTCATAAATCTCATGGGCCCTATTAAATGTGGGCTTTCCGCGGCTGCGGGTACCTAGTTACGCCACTGCATCAAACCAAATTAATTAACACCCTGTAAATTTAAATCGTAAGGATAAAACATCTCGCCTTAATTTTTACTAACAAATCTTAGAAATATTTTTCATTGTGTATTAGCTATTTTCGCCTCCTTCTTTCTTAGGTTAATGCGAATTAACGTTGCTGAAATCGCAATCCCCACTTTGCTTTCGCATGCTCTATTAGGGCAAACTTTTGGCTGAACAGAATGACCGTCTTCAATTTGCTTTCGTAATGCTGAAAATATAGTCTGTTTTGGTTTTTGGTCGAACTCATCTACGATTTTGAAAGTCTTAAGGTTTTCTAGTACCGGCAATAAATTAATTTAATATTTTGAAGACGATTTTATTAACTAATTAACCTGCACGCAAGCCCAAACGAATAATATTTACACGAAATTTGAAAAATCTGTTTATTTCCGCGAAATAATAGTAACATTCGGTTGACGTTCTAAAAGTCACTATTTAGAATAATAGAAAGCAAGGCACCGCTTGTCTTATTGACCCTTATGCCATCTATGAATGACTGGCATGAACTAGTCAACAATTTAGAAAAGTCAATGGTTTAGTCGAAAAAATCGACATGAGGTACACAGCAGTAGTACGTGAGTACTTAATAAAAGACACAATTAAGTACATATTTGAAAAATGTTCAAATTTGTATGGTGTTTAAATTTTTATAAATCATCAAAGCGGACATTGGGAGGGGGGGGGAGGGTGACAGCCGCCATTCTCAGAGGTAACGGTTCTCTTTTCGCCGTGGAAACTTTTCATAAGACATATAGTTTTGCGGAACCCCAGTAAGATTTAAACTTATAATTTTATATAGGTTTTCAAATTAAGTGAACCCTTACCAAATTAAGTGAAACATTTTGCTAAATTAAATGAACATTTGACAATTACATTGAATTTTTGTGGGTTTTGATTCGTAATCCTTACGAAACACTTCTGGGACCATATTCTTAAATTCCACATCGATTTTCCCCGTGTGGATATCTGCCAAAATTCAGAAAATCGTTTGACAATTGTAAACATTTTTGAAAAAATGTTAAAAGGGAAAATTTTCCACACCAAGGGAATATTTCGGAATGGATATAAAGCAAATTGAATTGGAAAAAACAAAAGGAAAAGTCAATATTTGACACAGATTTTAGATACACAAAATTAATATAAAAAATCATTTCAAACTTGATTTTATAAGAAAATTCTTAATAAAATAAAAAAAGGTCTTGCAAAAAATGCAGTGAAGAATCGCAAAAAAACAAATTCATTTTAATATTTTTAATTGACCTTATTGACAATCAAAATCAAACAAAATTTTGGTTTCTTTATATGTGGGCAAACAAATTATTAAAAATAAATTCAACACACTACAATATTTAAGAAAATTCAGGAAATATTTACTAAGGGAAATGCCAATATTTACGACTAGAGCGTAAAGGAGGATTTCAATTCACTCTCGAAATGGTCGAATAGTGTTACATTTCTAGAATGCTATAGCTTAGATAATCACAAAAAATTTCGAATATTCTTAGAAAATTTGAATAAATTTGAAATCTTGTAATATGTAAATAATCTTGAAAAAACTAGAAGGCTCTCGATTAATCTGAAAAATATCAAGCAGATTTCGAAAAACCTCGAATAATCTCGAAATTTCAACGCTATTTAACACTAACAATTTGGAAATCTAGATAAATACAAAAATCTAATTTTAGCTTTTAGATCACAAAACAGAATACTATGCTGAATCGAACACTAAACAAACTCGAATAATCGAAAAATCTTTAAAATTTTTAGCAATCTCTACCACGTTACACTCCGTGCCAAATTAATTTCAAGTAAGCCAAAAACCTCCTATAAAATATCTATGAACAAACCCGATTAAGGTAGAATAATCGCAATATTCTCAAGAAATTTCTAATATCCTGAAAATCTCGAGTAAAATTAGATTTCTAGAATAACCTTGAAAAATTAAAATATCAGTACCAATGTAACGATTTATAATAAATACTATAGCAAATAAAAAGCAACAAGAAAATTTTGTTTTTACATAAATAGCTAGAGGACGTCGAATAATCTCGGAAATACTGAATAAATTGATTATTTCAAGAAACTTAATCAAACGCGGAAATATGTAGGTTAATTCAAAAATCTGAGAAGGCCTAAGTAATTTCAACAATCTAACCCAACGCTACGCTTAATTTCTCGAATAATCTTAAAAATCTCGAATACTTGACAAATAATATGGAATAAAAATTTGGTAGATTTGCGACAATTCAACAACAAATAAATTGAATTCCCGAGGAATTCCTTATTTTGAAAATAAGCGTTCTCAAAAAATGGGAAAGAATAGCTGTATACTTCGTATTACAATAGTCATTGCAACGTCACATTGGAGTACGTTTAGTAGTTTCGAATTGCTATACAGAGAGTGTTGAATATAGAAATTCACATATTTTAGTAGATTTCGGCCAATTGAAAGGTTTAGAGGATTTACTTTTTAAGTATCTAATGAATAAAATTTTTTCGGTTTTTCAAAAATTTAAGCTTGCTCAAAAATAAAACCGAGCCAACATTTTATTTCATCGATTTTTTCGGTGAGACATATTTTCTTCAAAAAAAGAAACCTAACCAATGACCCGTGGCCTTACTTTATAAAAATAGATGATAGTATAGCAGCAATTGTAATGCTACAGCAAGGCAATTAGCAAATGAAAAATAACGATTACTAAAATATTTCTTGTAAATTTGGAACTGGAATTTGTTAAACCAAATAGAAACAAACGCAGGTGTCTCAGTTCTTTACGTCTACCTCACTAACAAGGGTATTAATGCAACAATTTACAGGAGGCACCTACTTGGTCTTAGTATATTTCGACCAACCGGGAGCGCCCCGAAATCTAGCATAACAAAATCTTGCAAGTACAAAATCTTGCAATTACAAAATCTTGCAAGTACAAAATCTTGCAAATACAAAATCTTGCAAATACAATATCTTGCATTTAAAAAATTTTGCAGTTTTAGTATCTGTACCTGTCTTCAGTATCTAACATAATATTTATTGCGTATTCATAAAAGTTCAATATAATTAAAAACAATAAATAAAAAAAATTGTGCAGATGGCGATCCGAATAACTATGCGTCAAGAAATACGGCTAATATTAGAATTAGAATGGAAATCTTCATTTTTCAACAAAATATTTTGGATAAAGAAGATTTAATCTTCATTTTCCAGAATTTAAATTTTCGTTTCTGATTAATGAAGATTTAATATTAAAATTAAAATGGAAATCTCTATTTTCCAGAATATCTCAACATAATATTCTGGTTAAGAATATTTAATCCTGGACATTTGATTTTTGATATCTCAAGCAAAATTCTACTGTATAATTATCATTATACAGTAGAATTTTGTCAATGCGATTTGTTATCTTACATAACAATTTCCCGTACATTTATAGAATCGTGCGCGCGATTCTATAAATGTACGGGAAATTGTTATGCAAAATTTTGTAATGCAAGATTTTGTACTTGCAAGATTTTGTAATGCAAGATTTTGTAATGCAAGATTTTGTAATGCAACATTTTGTGATTTTGGTTGTAGTATGTATGTGGAATATACATAGAGAAATATCAAGTGAATTAGTAAGGGAATTTTAACAGATATCCACACGGGGAAGTTGATATGGAATACAAGATTTGTGGAACCAGGAGCCTTATTCTCGATTTCGACGTCCATTTTTTACATATGTGGACATCTGTCCACATGTAGAAAATTTAAACTTAAAGGACGGGTTGTTTATCTCTATCTTTCACGGTTTCCGGGTATTTTTGAAAAAATTAAATAAAACCGTATACGTAAATCTGCGTTGCCCGTCTTTTAAAGTTGCAATGAAAAAACGTAAATCTACGTGGCCCGTCCGTTAAGTGTTAAGTCACTTATAGAAATGTTAATTGTATCGTTTTTACTGGGGAGTATTATAAAGTAGCTTTGAATTCTTTTAACTGGATTTTTAGATAGAAACGCATTATTTTAAGAATATTAAATCAGGCATGAACTAATCAATTTTAGAGATAATATTTTGAGATTTTGTCTTAATCAGAATTCGACATTGTATGAGTCCAAAAATCGTATTCCCGTAAAACTATGATGACTGAGGTTTTCATGGTCTTAATTGGATAGGTCGATATTTCATTTCAAGGTCATTTATATTTATTAATGTAATTTTTCCTTTTTCTTGTTAATTGAATTATTTCTGTGGTCACAAGGAATACTCGCTTAAGTAAAATTAGAAAATTTTTCTAGAGGTATAAAAAGTTCAATATTAAATTCATTTTTCCCTTATGCCGACTAAAGCTACTACGGCTCGCGAGCATAGATTTTGGCACTTATGGCATTTAGTGAAGTTAGAGCAGAGATAGAAAAATTTAAAAATTTAAAATAATTTTTGCCTTAAGTCGCCTTAAGTGATTATCCTTGTGACCACGGAATGAGGTTTGAAATTTATTAGGTAATTAGGTGATAGCTACCTTAGTGTTACATTTTTCTTAAATTTGTTAAACTGCATCAGAATATTTACTTCTTTTCTTTTATTATTTAAATACAATCTGAAGTATGTATTATTAATTGAAACTCAACTTTTTTTATTGTTCTTTTGGTGTAAAAAATGAGATACTTTTCCCGGAACAATTGAGGATGAACTAGCGTAAGTGTTGGATGTCATTGTTTAAGGGTAGTAGCCAGTATTCATCCTTCTTGCGGTTACAACTGATTCACAATACTTTAAAACCCTACGCCTTCCCTGAAGCTTAGCCGGCAATGACCGTTTGAGTCTCTGTATGAATCCAAATTTCTGATGATACTTAGTAGGAGTTGGAGGAGCTATCAGATTACAAATTTTTTTATTAAAATTTAGATATGTATGTGTCCTCCAGCTCTTACCAAGTGTTACATTTCCTAAACCTTACTATAAAACTTCTGTAATTTCTGGAAACTGGCCATCAAAATTCTCTTTATAGGTCATAAATTTAATTTTCTAGTTTTCCTTTTTTTTGGATTTGATTGTAAATTGAAATCCAAAACATTTAAGATTTATCGTTGCCAGAAGGTATTTAACATTTTGAAATGGTTGTGAAACTGGTCATTCAAATTTCTAGATGAAATGAATCTAAATTCTATTGGATGAAATAGATAAAATTTATAATTTCCCGAGCTATAAACTAAACTCATCCAAATAAATTTGTACTAAACATTGAATTTTTCTTCGTGACTATTGAAGGTTATTGAATCTGCAAATTCTAATGAAACCGATTAAGATTTTGATAATTTCATTATTATATAGAATCAGAATACATTATTTTTAAGATGTAACTTTGGCAGCTTGAGAAAATGTTTTCAAAATTAGAGCTGGATGAGAAGAATTAAAATTCAGCTTGTATTTCAAAACAAATGTACAGAGCAGTTCATATAATAATTATTGTTCCATACCAATGTCTTCACATTGTCATAATGACATTGACAACTAATCAATAATATGCATAATATACAAACAATATTAATTTTAAAACCATTCCAATTTTGACAACCTGTCATCAAAATTGTTTTCATTTCCATTATTTGTTTTTAATTTTATATTTTCTAACAAAACTAAGTTTATAAAAAAAGTCGTCTTATTGTGTTCTTAAACATCACGTTTTATTTTCATTTCGTTAGTGATTCATAGAGTATAGAATACGAAGAAGAAAAGAAAAATTTAAATAAAAACAAACAAATCTTAATGAGACACACAAAAAAATGCTTTCTTCCTATTATACGGAACGTGGATCGATACGAGTGTTACGCGGGAGTATATACAAGATGCAGTAAATTACACGAAACAGAGCAGAAATAATTCGAAATTTTTTTCTCAATTACACCTAAAACTCTACTGTATAAGGTATACAAAAAAAACATAAAATTCTTCTAGCCCACGTTACAAAATTTACAAAAAAAAAAAACTAGTTCGAGTATTTTTGTTGATTAATAACCTAAGTAGAAACTATTGTTTCATCCCAATATAGCCATCTATCTAAATATCTTTATATTAACCAACAATCACACCACAACAACCACCACCCAAAAACCATTTATATATTTCAGCAAAAAAAAATATAATTTTTAAAATTTTACGTTTTTTCAAGCATAAAACAACAACAAACGTTAAAAATCGCGCAATCATATTGTGGGCGTACGTTTCTTACATGCAGAATACAAAAAAGCAAAAACTAAAAAAAAAAATTAAAAATACGAAAGAAATTCCATAAAACTTGTTAACGTATACAGAACCCGTTCATAACCACAAATTCGTAATTTATACGAGCACATACCACCCTCACCATGGCTCGGAATGGGTTAAATTAACCTTTTGTTATGTGTCTTGTTTTACTGGTTGTACTGTTTCTGTGCAAGATTATTATTATATTTGATTGTTCTGTTTATTAAATATCGTTTTAAACAAAAAAAAAACGGTTTACATAAGCGGCCCATCGGCAATAAAAATTCCATCATGCTTGTCACTGACGATGTCAATGATTGCATTATCGATTTTCTGACCTCACGTACATACGTGAAATTTGTGAAAACAATCAATAATCGGTTGTTGTATTGTTGTTGTTGTAATTTAATTCGGGATAATAATCGCGTTTATGATTTAACCAGTGTAGACACAACAAACAATTTAATTATATTTTTTTATAATAAATAATACAAAACACTTGTGTGATTTGATTGTGTGTTTATGTGACACTTTACAAGAATATTTATCATAAAGGGAAATTTTGTATTGTTCTCGCGTGAAGTGCTAAACGGAAATGTTTTTCCAATTTTTTTATTTATTCATGAGAGCATTTATGTTCATGATACAATGAATGGTACAATATTTATTTACATTGATGGAATTTGATCATAACAAAAAGATTTTATTCATCAAGCCTAGATGGGAAAAGCCAACAATATAAATGGCGTAGCGAAAATTTAAAAACACGCTCCTTTAAAGGATTAGGTTCTATATTTATCTGCAAATAATATTTAATATTTTGTTCAAACACTTACTGAAAATAAACCGTTTTATAAAATATCCATTAATGTTTACCTGTAACGAAAAATAAAATTCTATTGTTAGTTGAGTTTGAAATTTACCAAATTTAGCTAATTAAGTTTAAACATGAACTTAGCAGTGGGATAACCACGTTTTCTAGAAAACTTGAAATCTCTATCGAAAGACAAAACCTCGATAAAAAATCTCGACACATTACACTACATTTTCCTGAAAAAAAAATCCAGACATTTTAAAATCCAAAATAATTTAAAATATTAAGTTACTCAAAAAGAAATCCAGAAAAAATATTTTGTTCAAAATAAATGAAAAAAATTCAAATTTCTAGACATTGTTGTGTATAGCCTTTGTCACCACTTGAAAAATTTGCGGTACATCTATATCTATCAGTATCAGTAGAAGCGGTCTATCGATAGAAGCGATTATTACTATTATTGTTAAAGGCCCATGTGGGCGTTCAGCCACCTCGCACTGCGACCTAAAAGATCTTTTGTGCTTAGGTCCTGCTTAATTATCGGCCAGTCAATATTCAGGCTCTTAATGAGCCTGATATACTGCCAGCCGGTACGCGATACATACTATCTGGATTCATTGCTCTCCCTTCTAGATGTTTATTATAGCCCCCGTATTCCATTTTGATTTTACTCTTACGATTTGCTGGGAATGAATATCACCCAACTTTACTACAGGAAGGCTAAATAAAACTGGAGAATCACTGGTATCCACAGTCCGTATATTTTGGACTGATTAACGTTTATCCATTCATCCATCGGCATGCCGTTCCACCTTAGATTAGGGTTTTTGTCAAGAATTTCTCGGTCAAGGATTTTCCTTCAGGAAAGAAGCCCCCATCCTCCAAGGTATAAAACGAATTTAAATAATACATACATATTTCAAAAATTTGTTATTTTTACAAAACTTGGTTTTTTGGGATTTTTTTATTTTGGGTAACGATTTGAACCCATTCTTGCCGGGTTGGGTACGCTATCCCAAAATCAAATTCCCAAATACAAAATCCCAAAATCAAAATCCCAATTTACAAAATCCCAATTTAGAAAATCCCAAATAAAGAAATCCCATTATCAATTATAGATAAAATTTATTGAAACATGCGCGCGCATGTTTTATTAATATAAAATTGATTAAATTGAGCACTAGAAGTTACATAGTTTTGTCAGTCTGGTGTTTGCATTTTCCTTAAGTATACGTACAGAGTAAAAAACAGTACTCAGGTTCATTTTATATAAAATTTAAAAGGTTATTAATTATTTTATGAAATAAAATATTGGGTTTATTAACAGCATTAAATATTATATAGGTATAAATTTGAAATATGAAAATTGTATCTAATAACAAAGGTGGAGAAAAACTATTCGCTTACCATCGAAATTCAGAAAACCTCAATACTTTTAAATGGAGATGTGCTGAAAGAAAAAAGTTATTTTCAAAGACAAGATTACGACGTTTTTTAAAAACAATATTCACAAAGCTGTTGGTAAACCTTCTGAACATTCACATGATCCTCGGGATTCTGATGTTAATGTTGCTACAGGGAATCAACAAATAAAAGAATTAGAAGTACTTTACCACCATCTCAAATAATTCGAAGGTAATTGTACAATGCGATCCAAAATCACGAGTGTATCTTCCAAGTAAAGCTACTGACAAAATTAAAATTAATAAAATCCGTTACGTTAAACTCAAAGAACCAGATAGCATTGCAGATATTAATATTTCGCAACACTTGCGTTACTTAGAAGAAGAGCTTTTGTACTCGTAGAAAAAAACGTTGGAAGTGAGCATATTATAATACTTGGAACCATCACCACCAGAAGATTTTCTACTTGGATTTCTTTTATGAACTACACCGTATAGCCGCTGAACATAACATTAATTTGAAACCGGAAAGAATTATAACCGATTTTGAAAAGACAATTTCTTTAACTGCACGAGAATTTTTTAATTCTACAACTTTTAAAGGTTGCCTTTTTCATTTTGGGCAAATTATTTGGCGCCAAGTGCAAAAATCTAAAGTAGCAGCGAAGTACGGAAGAAACGAGGAATTTAGCCTCCAAATACGAATGAATAAAGAGCCTCGCATTTGTCCCCCCTTGTGAAATCTCAAACTATTATACTGAATTATCTAATAATCTTAAAGATTCCGATGCAACAAAAATTGCAACATGGTTATATCTCAAGGACAAACTCAAAAAAAAAAAAATCACGGTATGAGCCCAGTTTTTGGTCGGTTGAAGACGCCTCACAATAGAATTTTCCGCATACGCAAAATAGCGTAAAAGCATGGCACCGCCATCTTAAAGTTGTTGTAGGAAAACGCAATAGCGGATTATATAAAATCATTACAGATTTGGGAAAGGAATTGATTGTTTCCAAGACCACTGTGGGAAAACTTAAAAGCGGACAATCATTTCAGCAGAATAAAAAAAAATATTAACAAATATGTACTAACAAATTAAACGAGTAATTAGAAAACGACAATCCATGTCCAAAATTCAATATTTAAAAAATATTGCAACAAAAACTCATTTGATTAATAAATAAATAACTAAATTATTTAATTTTGAATTTTTTTTAAAGTTTTCCCTATTTTTTCTGGGTAACTATCATATTCGCTAAAAAAATACAAAATAATACGTTCCATTAAAAACGAAGGCAACATTAAATTTTTGTTACTGCAATATGAAACCAAAAGGAAGCTACTTAATTTCATGTCATCCTTGGGCAGAAAGAACCAACGCTAAAGGCGGATTTTCGGTTGCGTTCGTTCGTTCGTTAATTCGTTCTGAAATTTTTTTTTCATCCAATCAAAGGAATACGAACGAAAAATAACATCATTTTCAAGGAATACGATTGATTAAAAAAAAAATTCAGAGCGAAAGAACGAACGAACGGGTACAAATATATTTCCGACCTATTTTACTGAAATAAAAGACATTAGTGTTTGTGTAGAAAATGAAAGAATGTTTTATTCAAAGTATGCTTCTTCGGAAGCTATAACATTCGCCCATCGTTCAGGCAATAAACGGATTCCCTGAAGGAAGAAGTCTGGTGGTTTCGAGGCGATCCAGTCATTCACCCATTTTTTGACGTTTTCATATGAAGTGAAGTGCTGCTGTGCCAGGGCTGGAACAAGTGGTAATCAGAGGGAGCAATGTCTGGTGAATACGGTGAGTGGGGTAGAATTTCCCAGTTCTGCCTGTCCAAGTAATTTTTGACAGGTATAGCAACATGTGGCCTAGCGTTGTCATGTTGCAAAATAATCTTATCGTGCCTTTTGTCCCCTTCCGGTCGTTTTGCAGCTAGAGCTTGCTTTAAAGCCATCAGTTGTCGTCGATAAACTTGTCCCGTAATGGTTTCACGCTCTTTCAGCAGCTCATAATAGACGACACACATAATGGATCCATTTTTCATCCCCAGTGATGATCCGATGCAAAAACCCCTTCCTTTGTTGTCGTTGAAGCAACAATTCACACATGGTTTTCCGACGTTCCATGTTCCGTTCTTTCAATTTGTGTGTCACAAAATTTCCCAGTTTCTGTACCAATCCCTTTGCATGTATACTTTGCGAAACACATTGTTGGGTAACATTCAACTCTTCTGCCAATTGTTTTTTTGTCTGACAAGGGTCCACATCAAGCAATTCTTCCAATTCTGTATCTTCAAATTTTTTTGGTCTGCCTTCACGTTCTTTGTATCTTACGTCAAAATCACCAACTTTGAATCGTTGTAACCACTCTTTGCATGTTGTATTCGATGGAGCATGTTCACCGTAAACTTCCAAAAGCAAATGATTTGTTTCCGTTGCACTTTTCTTCAACAAAAAATAATGAAGTAAAACTTCCCGCTCAAAATTCGACATTTTCAATTACATGAAAATAATAAATTGTTGTTTACGCTTTGAACAAATGTCACTAGTAATTATTGAAGCTTGACACCTAACCTCCAAAAAACATGTATTGCCCGACTGAATACTATGCAAGCAGTGATACTAACGACACCTATCTAAAAAGGTCGGAAATATATTTGTACACCAATATACATATGTATATAATTATTAAAAATATACATTTTTCAAAAATGCTCCAATTTCTGTGAATGTTGGAATTTCAAAAAATTGTCAAATGCCTCTATCATTTTTTAGAATTTAGAATTAGAATTTTTTCGGATTCTGTTTATTGGGATTTTGTAAATTGGGATTTTATAAATTGGAATATTGATTTTGGATTTTATTTTTTGTTTGGGATTTCGTAGCAATGGGATTTTTCTTATTAGGATTTCGTATCAATCCTGTTCTAGCCGCCATATAGCGGCGGCACTCGAATACAAAGGGAGGGCTAAAATAAAAAATTCGCCAAAGCCGCTTAGCATTGGTCCTTTCTTCGCAAGGATGACAAAAAATAATGCAGCTTCCTTTTGTATTCAAATTGCAGTTAACAAAAATTTAATGGGGTTTTCTATTTTAATGGGGCACGTTATTTTGCATTTTTAAGGGATTTTTATTTTTGGGAATATGATGGTATCCCATATTTTTTATTATGTTAAAGTTAGTTTTAGGAAAAGTGAGATAATTTGATTTTTTATGATTTCTTTATTAATTGAATTCTCCATTTTCCAGAATTCATTTTAATTAAATTGTAAAATGTTGGCCATTACACGACTTTGGTTGGGTTTTTATGAATTAACTTTTAATTTTATTTATAAATTGTTTCAAAATTTTAAATATAAAATAACTTTTGAGCCCGGCTAGTAATGTTTAGTAATAATGAATTAGTCTTGAGTTCGATTTTCAGGAACACCTGAGGAACTGACTCAGCTTGTACTTATATCTGGTGCTTTGATTTTAAACACCTTTCCTTTCCTTCCGCTATGTTATCTATAATAAGGGTACTCGAAGGGCGTAGCGTTCCCCGAAAAACTTGCTTAAAGCTTGAGCGTGTACTTTAATCAGTCAATCAATACATGTAGATGTTGTCTAGTTTACAAATTTTCAAGCAGGTTCGTATTTTATTTTATTTTTTTATTTTAAACTACACACTCGCAAATTTAAAGATTATACACTCAATTCTCTTTTTACACGGTTTTTGGTTTTTAAGTGATCACAATTGTAAGGGAAATAAAGAAAGGATAAAAGTAATTCCGTTATTTTGCATTGTTTTTAGATGCTTTTAGTACATCTAAACCTTTGTTTTTACATGGTCCTTTTTACACGATTCTGTTTACATTATTTAACCGAATCACCGTGTAAACAGAGAGGATTGGGTGCAGTGATGCTTTCCCAAATTTTACCAGTGGGTTCGCAAATTATTCGAATTTAAAAATTCTTTACGAAAAGATTAGTCAAGACACGAAAAAATTGTAAAAATGGAAATTTAATTTAATTTAATTTTATTTAATTATTTACTTAACAAATTGCCACATAAAGTTAGAAGAAAATTACAATAAAATCAAATTTCTTTCACGTTGCAACAATAACAAAATGCAAACAGATTATATAAATAATTCAATATCACAAGTTGTATTGCAATTATTAATTAGGTACCGAGCACAATATTGATAGAATTCTTTAAATATTATTTACTACAAAATTAAATAAATCATTACAAATATTTCCAAATTGCTTTTTGGTTATCGTTATATTTTTGGACTGTAGATTCCTTTACTCTGTTATCGTCTGCTGAATTGTGGTTTCTCAGCCAAGATTTAACAAACGGAGTGGCATCCCAAATTTCAATAGATTGATCTATCAGCTTTAAAGTCATTAAATTTGATAGATTCGGAACAGTTAATCTTGCTCTAATATCCGTTATTATTAAATTCATTACCAAAAACTCCCTTTCTGCTTCAACACTGCTAACGGCAATGGTGGGAATTGTATTGTGGTGGGAATTGTTTTAGATTCAGGATTCCCATTATTTTGTATGACTATAGTATGTGATATTTCAAAATATCACGAAGTTCGCCAGATTTATCTTCGGCATCTATCCAAGGCACCACAATATCGTCAATGTTCCATGTGCTTGGCCCTAGCATATTTGCAAGTTTGTAAATTTTTTCATTGTCAATATTTGCGTTCTTTTTATTTTTTGGATATTGGAACAATTCATTGTTATCAATTTCTAATTTTTTATGCCATTATCGATTAGCGCATCTCTAGGAAGACTTCCATAAATTGTGTTCTCGTTGAAGTTTATATTTTTGTAGGCTTCTGTTTTCATGAGTTCATCCACACTTTGTTCGTAAAGACCGCGACGATTTTTAAGAACTTCGAAAATACGAATGGTACGTCTGATTAATTGATCTCCACTGGCAATATTTAAAGATCTAGCTTGTAGGGAGTTGGAAAGAACCGAGCCCTCCTGAAGAAAGTCAATCTTAAGTGCCCATCAAGGTCGAATACTCTTCCAATTTTTACGATTTTTGTTTGACTGATGAAAAATACAATATATTTTATCCATGAACGTTTTAAAATAGTTCACTTCATACAAATAATAACGTTTGGAAATAACTCTATGGTTCGTGCGCTCACTCTGGCTTTGCAACCAACTAGAACCGTCAGAACAAAACCTATTAAATTTGTTCTTAAATAGTTAAGATCAAACCCAACAACGAATAATACTTTCAACAAACTTCATCAACGAAAATTGTTCTCCAAATTTCGGAGAATTCAAGATCAGATTCAATTTTAATAAAAACAATGATGGTTGCTTATTGGATACAGTCGAACCTTCATCAATTATGTCACATAATTTTAAATTTGTCTTAATTATTGCACTAAAAATTTAATTTTTAATTTCTTTTGCAATATGTTCTACTATTTCGTTTGCTGTATGACAAGAATGCAGTCCAATGCCCATGTACAAACCATTTTTTACTTGAAGTTCAATTTTTTCTTTTAGATCTGATAACGGACGATTTCTTTTTGCTAAACTGTACACTGTGTTAAATATTTTTATTGTAGAACTCAGAAATTTTTCGTTCATCTGCATTTTGTGAAAGTTTCCTTGACTAATATAGTTTGTGATGTTCAATAGATAGTTTGTGTGGGTTGGACGCAAAATATATGCTCATATTTTTTTTAGAGAGGCTTGTTGAACCGTTTTGTTTAAAAAATAAATTTTTAAAATTGTATAGTTCAATATCATTGATATACATAGTTTATACGATTTATTTCAATGGGTTCTTGCAAACCAGACGATTCACGGCATGGGTTCGTGCGAACCCATGCTAACCTTAGGATAGCATGCCTGATTGGTTGCAGCGCAACATCACCAATGCAATGAAGACATTGGAATTATCAGATTTTTCGTTTATATGATTTTTTTCCTTTAGTTTCCTTTTTAACAATAAGGAATCTACTGTTCTATGTTTGTTTTACAACAGGTCCATTTAATTTGGACAATTTCATCGCAAAATATATAAACAAAACGAAAACATTTTGATGTTATCCTTTTGCGACGGGACCTTAAAAAGGTCGTAAAATCGAAGACAAACAAAAAAAACGTAAAACGTTACACAAGTGGTAGTCTGCACTTTGGCGCACAAAATGTCTCCAGCTTGTTGCTCTGTGTTTTAGATACAAAATACTATATATAGTGCTTAAGTATACATATGTAGGTCTACAACAGTATACAATTAGACATATATTATGAAATAAATACATAAAGGTCACCGAATGTAATACTCCAGTTGATTTTGTGGGATTAAAAAATGTGTACTCAAAATATTTCTATAAGTTTATTTATTGACGGATAAATTATAGCGTAGCATTTCTGAAAGTTGTTAAACTTTGATTTTACAAGATTTCGATAGAACATATTTCATATTTTATTAAAGCAACTTTTGAAATTACAAAGTATTTTAATTTTTCATAGCCAATTTTATAAATTTCCTTATAGGGTTACTGGTAACTCGTCGTGTTCCTTGTAGGACGTTATAGTAGGGTTAATATGCAACAAATTTAGCCTAGTAAATTGTACATTACAGGTAGTAAAATTTTTTTTGTATTAAACTACAAGTTCTATCGAGTAAAAGTAAAATCTAAGAAAAATAAAATGTTTAATTGATGATCTTTGTAAAACTGTTTGGTATTTTTAAACTTTTAATTCTGTGGTCACAAATCATAGTGGCTTGTGAAAAAATCGCATTTTTCAGGAAAATGTTTTTAAAGTTAAGAGTCGCTGAAAATCGTATGAGTTTTTTGAATTCCTGCTTTTATAAATGATTATTACGGTTGTTCGTAGTTACCGGAATATTACAAAAAATTGATATGATATGAAATCGAGTCTGGAGGTTTCGAATTTGAGATAATACGTAAAAGGGCTTATCTCACCATTATGATTTGTGACCACAGAATAATTAACAGATCTATTATAAAAACTTAAATTTAAACCCATTCGCGCAGTACTTTTTATTAAATAGGCTTTAAATGGTTAATGCTGTGTGCCTCATGTCGATCTTTTCGACTAAATTTCTAACTAAACTAAATTACGCTACATTATGCTATTAACCACCAGACGGCTAACGAAAAATCTCCTCGCGAGGATGCTTTTCGTTTTAGTTGTCATTGTTATTGAGAGTGCTTGGATTATACTGTTTATTACGAAAAAATTATTTCTGCTATAAGTTTGTAGCGAAATGCTGATGGTATAATGATTGTACGAGTATTTTTCGTTTTTGAATTGAAATACATTGTTGTGTTTTTAGCTTTATGTATAAATTTGGAAATCCATGCCCTCCACGCTTTTTGTTAAAAATGATTCTTGATTGTGAATATAATCTTACCAAATCCAATCTCACTTATATGGTTTTCAGATTAAATAAAACCTGTTTCGCATTAAACTAATCCGTTTCCGAACTAAGCGAACCTAAAAGGTTTTCCCGAATTCAATGAAAACTGGACGGAATGAATGAATCCATGGATTGAAACATTTTCCAAAATAAATGAAACCAAAATAAATAAATTTAAAGTCAATAAACTAAAAATTGTTTATTTTTTATTTGTTAAATAAAACACTCATTTAAATTCATTAAAACTAAGAAGAAATTGGAGAAGTCCATGTAGCTGCGGCTTTTCCAACCCTACCTTTGATCTCGCCTTCTAAAATAGATTCTCTCATAGTACTTAATAAATTATTAATAAATTCATTTCTTCTGATCTTTGAAAAGGTTTTTAAAAGGAAGAAACATTACACAGTTTTGCACTGCTTAGATCAAACCCTTCACCTGGATTGTTTTATGACAAAGTCATACAGAGAAATGATTACATTATGAGCTCATAAAAAATTGTATAATGGATTATACCAGAACAAAAAACAAAAAAAAAAAAACAGTACACTGGTCCCTGACCCTCTTGATGTTTACTGTAAATCTTAAAATATTCCGATATGCTCTCTTCAACCCGCTTCAAAATTCTTATCATATACTCATATAAAGTAAGCTGACTCGATATTTTCCTGTGTGAATAACATTACTACATTACTTTGAGGTTAGTTTTTTTTCGAGTGATAATTTTGCTTTATAATGTTAAATTAAATATTTTTGGTTTGGTCTTTAACTATATTTTGAATCAAATTGTTTATTTTTTTAATTTTTGACAACTCAAGAAAATGAAAATACGGTTTAAGTAGTAATTGAACGGCAATTTTAAGGGATGAATTCATTCCTTTCAATCACAATGAATGGTCGTTGCTTAAGTCCAAACTAAGGCAAATTCTGCTAATGGCGCCACAAGAAAAAATAAACATTCGAAAAAACGTTCATATTTTTTGCTGGCGGTATTTATTCCGCCAGCAAATAGATGGCGGAAAGGTATCAAGTTTGGTGATACCGCGTGTTAATGACTTTTTCTAAGCAGCACAAAATCATGAAAGGTTTCTTCTTCCCTTCTGTATACTTTGCCGATTAAATTAAATTAATTTTTCCAATGACTCTCTCTTTAACTTTTTCCGACAAATAAATTAACTATTTTTATAAATTAAAATAACCCATTACCAATTTAAATTAAACTATAAAAATAAGAGGTCATAAATTAAACTTTGTCCAATTGATTTAAACTATTTTCCAAAAAACAGGTTAGTTTTCGTTTAATACTGATTGCAGAAAGTTTAATTTATGCAATCGTTAATAGATTAATTTAAATTGGCAAATTTCTGCGAAAGCTATAAATTCGATAGAATATGGCCTTCCTCAATTACATTGAAGGACATGCAAAGAATTTATTAAGAAAATCGAATTTAGAAGGCATGACCAAATATAGAATTGAAATAGTCTCAGCTACAGATAAGTCAAATTTCATCTTATTTCATCTTAGACACACTCCCCGCTGGTGTTATAAGAAAATCGGAATGTGTTTTATTTCACAATGCATTTAATGGTTTTACATTTATTTAATTTTTGAAAAACTTCATTCCACTCGAAATTGGTTTCATTTATTCCTTAAAAGGTTTCATTCAATGCAGAATACTTTTCGTTCATTTTGGAAATAGTATCACTTAAATCGGATGATTCGTTTACAGCAGAAAGGGTTTCAATTAATTCGAAAAAGCTATAAACATGAAATCAAATTAATTAGCACCCAGTAAAGTTATATCGAAAGAGCGTTTTGCCACATTATATACCGATAATACCGTTGCTTTTCCATTGGAATGTCTACAAAAACTACAAACTACTGTCATCTGTCAGTCGCAATTGCTACCCTCAGATTTTCTTATATCAATAATAAATATATTTTGTAGACAATTTTATGTACGAAATATTGAGAAATTTCAAAAGACACAAATTAACATCGTAGATTGCAATACGCAAGTCAAAACGAAAAGTACTTACACGAAATTTCGAACAGTAAGCCTGGCTATTTCCGTCAAAGAATAAAAACTTATGGTTGGCATTCCAAAATCCGCTATTTAGGCTGTGTTTCAATCGGGTAAAAAGTTAAATTTTTTAACTGTGGTAAAAAATATAAAATTTTCCTCACTTTTTAATCGTTTTGGTGTTTCAAATGAAACTGGTTAAAATTGTGACGTTTACGTTTTTTATTTTTGTTTTCGTAGAGAAAAGCAAAATACATGCTACAAATTTTTAACTGGTCCGTGACCAGTTAAAATTTGTGTGGTGAATAAAATGCCAAAAATTTAACTTTTTATGGGGTTTTTTATTCGTTTGAAACACAGCCTTAGAATGAAAAGCCATGCACAGCTTTCCTTATTGACCCTTATGCCATCTATGACTAATTGGCATGATTTATTATATATTGACAGCATAAATCTCGGGATTTATCTAAGAGTTAAAATATCTCAAAAACAACTGAATTTCGGTAGAAAATTTGGTGGCTCAATTTGTTGCTTTTTAACTCTACTATTAGTATGTTTTTTTATTCGATATCCGGAGCTGCTATCGGGAGCAACTTTTATATGACGGCTCTCGAGAGCAGCTCCGGATAGCGAATAAAAAACGCACTATATAACGCCTTGCAAGAAATAACCCTGTATACCAAGTTCCTAACTTTAACTTTAAATTTACCTATTAAGCTTCAAAAGATTTACTTATATCGAATTATTTGTTTCGAATTTCGATTTACTTTAGTTACTTTCAAACCAAATTTCTCAAAGTGTTTTGTGTTAGAATCAAAAGTTGAAATACCTTAAAACGTCTTGGGACAATTTATGAAACTTTTAAAAATATTGATGTAGGTACTTAATCATCGAATTTGTAAAATTTCTAACTTTTTTAACCATTGGCATATTGTATAACTCCATGCTAGCTTCATAATCGTTCCAAGCGTTCATCGATTGCAATCTGACCCCATTGCGATTCAAACTCATTACTTACCTCTCAAATGGTATCATTTTAACCATGCTTTTTTGAAGCACTCACTTGACATAATCTGTGTTGTAGTTGTGTAACGTTTTTATCTTTTCTTTCTGTTTTCAGCCGATCCAAAATATAGAATGGGCAAAATTCCTTCAGCAAAATTGAAAATTCCTAATTAACTATCTCTTGAATTAATTGATCTGAATGAAAACAAAAATCATAAAAAATATTGTGACACAGAAAATAGGATGTTTTGTTTATACACAAAAAAATGGAAATCCCTATGTAACGTTTTTATGAATCATATAAGCAATATAAAAATCAAAAAGAGTTAGAATTAACCAATGTGGGTTAAATATTTACATATTTACGTACATTATAGTTTTTGATAATAGTTGTCCCCTTTACTATGGCTATGGGGTATATCGTACACGCTTATTTGGTATGTTGTACGACACCCATAGCATTATCGTAAGGTGATCTACTTGCCGTGCGGAGCACCACCGCGGTTATAAATTAAACCACTTAATTTATTTTAGGTTTATTTATTTATAATTATAAATCTTTTGTATTCCAACGTTTTCTAATATGTATTTACTATGTCCGTTATAGGGACTTACATATATTGTATAAGGATATCGCTATTCGATTTTCCACAAAAAACTGAAAGTATATTTAGTTTCTTTTTGTTTTTTCTTTTTCGACATTTATATCCAGAATACCAGACCAGTTGCTAAACACTGTCCAACTCGCCACGCGCGCTTTATGCAATTTATTTTCATAATTTTTCTATTCTAATATTTTACAACAATCATAGATAGAGCTACCACAATACTCCCCTGCCAGTGAATGACATGAACGATTTATGGACTTACCGAAACCTTACCGGTAATTTTGTTGTCCTACCCGATCGCGTTACTATATTGGTCGGTTCGTTTTGGAAACTCACCGTTAGTTTTCTTGTTGGATGGGGCTGCGTAACTGTTGTTTGATTATTATTCGCCTCGTTTGAGCAACTTTCGTTTACGTTGCTATTTTCCTTATTGGTGTTGTCTTCATCCGATTCGTTGAAACACGGCTTCAACCTATTAATTGAAATGTTACACTCTTTATTCTTCCTTACTATTGTGAAATATTTCTCGGTACGACTGATAACTTTGAACGGCCCCTCGTATGGGCACTGCAACGATGCTTTGATTGCATCTGTTCGCACAAATACGTGAGAGCATGCGTTCAATTCTTTGTGAACAAAGGACGATCTATTTCCATGTCTTGATGCAGGTGTTGGCTTTGTCTGCTCGATGACATTTTTAAGCTGCAAAACGAACTCCGACTGATACACTTGGTTACTCGAATTCTCGAAAAACTGACCTGGCACACGTATAGTCTCACCGTACAATAATTCGGCCGACGTTGCTTTAAAATCTTCTCGAAAAACTGTCCTTAGCCCCAACAGTACTGTGGGCAGAGAGATAGTCCAACTAGCGTTGTTCTGACACATTATTGCCACCTTAAGAGAGCGATGCCAGCGTTCAATAAACCCGTTGGCCTGAGGGTTGTACGGGGTAGTCCGTTTTCGCTGAAATCCTAAAAATGTTGCTAGTTCGCGAAACAGCTCGGACTCAAACTGCCCGCCTTGATCCGTGACTATCGATGACGGTATGCCATACCGTGCAATCCATCCACTATATATTGCTCTTGCCACCGTTTGGGCTCGTATATCCTCTACTGGAATTGCCTCTGGCCAACGAGTATACCGGTCTATTATCGTCACACAGTAGCGCATACCTTCGGATGTTGGTAAAGGACCCACTATATCAACGTGGATCTCTTCGAAGCGCTTGCTGACGAGTGGGAACTGGCCCACTGGGCTCTTTGTATGCCGTTGTACCTTAGATTTTTGGCAACTGACACAACACTTAGCCCATCTTCTGGCATCATTCTTGATGGATGTCCAAATATATTTCGCACTCAACATCTTGGCTGTGGCTTTAATTCCCGGATGTGAGAGATCATGCACTATGTTAAATACGGCTCTTCGGAACTCCATTGGGATGTATGGTCTAATGACACTTGTTGAAATGTCACACCATAATTCTTTTCCCGAATTGTGCACAGGAAACTTCTTAAACTGTAGTGACTTGCTTGATTCTAAAAGCTCCAGCAGCTCCTTATCACTGCTTTGGGCTTCGGCCACTTTCTCGTAATCAATTGTCTCTGACCCTCGTATCTCATCTACCCTAGATAGCGTATCCGCTACTACATTATCTTTGCCTGCAATATGCTGAATGTCGTTAGTAAATTGGCTAATAAAATCTAAATGGCGAAATTGTCTTGGCGACGCTTTGTGCGGGTTTTGTTGCAACGCGTACACCAATGGCTTATGGTCAGTAAAAATCGTAAACGTTCTTCCTTCCAGCAGAAAACGGAAATGTTTCACTGCCATATATGCTGCTAGCAGCTCGCGGTCGTACGCGCTATAGCGTTTCTGGGTTTCCGTAAGCTTCAAGGAATAAAAGCTTAAAGGTTGCCAGATATCCTGTACCTTTTGCTGCATAACTGCGCCTATCGCTGTATCGGATGCGTCTACCATTATAGCTAGATGAGCCTTCATGTCCGGATGCACTAGGGTTGTGGCCTCACACAATTGTTGTTTGGTATGCTCAAAAGCTTTTATTGCGTCGTCCGTCCAATCAATTTTTCGACGATCGTTTCGTTTACTCCCTTTTAAATAATTGTTCAACAGCGCTTGATTACTGGCTGCCTCGGGAATAAATCTGCGGTAAAAATTTATCATACCGAGAAAACGACGTATTTCCTTTACTGTCTCCGGACGTTTAAACTCGGAAATGGCCTGTATGCGCTGCGGCATAGGTTTAATTCCGTGTTGATTTATGGTATGGCCTAGGAAATCCACTTCTGACTGCGCGAATACACACTTACTGACATTTATAATCAGACCTTGGTCTTGAAGTCTTCTGAAAATTTGTTCAAGGTGCTGCAAATGCTCAGCCATATTTTGCGATGCAATTAAAAAATCATCAATATATGTGTAGCAGAAATTCAAGTCGCGAAATATTGAATGCACGAATCGTTGGAATGTCTGCGCAGCATTACGCAAACCAAATCCCATACGGATGAACTCGAACAACCCGAAGGGTGTAATTATAGCCGTCTTTGGAATATCCGCCGGTTCCACTGGAATCTGGTGGTATGCTCTTACCAAATCCAGGGTTGAAAATACAGTACAGCCATGCAACTGGTGACTGAAATCCTGTATATGCGGTATCGGGTATCGGTCAGGCTGAGTAACACCGTTGAGACCCCGATAATCCCCACATGGACGCCAGTCGCCGTTCTTCTTTTTTACTAAATGTAATGGGCTTGCCCACGGACTATTCGACGGCCTGCATATTCCGGATTCCAGCATATAGTCAAACTCTAGTTTTGCTGTTGCTAACTTATCCGGTGGTAATCTACGAGCTTTCGTTGCTACTGGATGACCTTTTGTAACTATAAAATGAGTAACTGCATGTTTAACTGGTTTTATTTCCGTATTTTGACTTGTCAATTCCTTGAATTTTTTTTAAAATGATCGTGACGTTCGAATCAATAGCCGTGGTATCTATAGTTGTCAACGCTGAAGAAACGATATTTACTGCTTTACCAGACGTGTGAATCCTTGTGATCGGGTCGATGATCCGGTTCTGTTTAATATCAACTAGGATACCATAATTTTTTAAAAAATCGGCTCCTATTATTGGTTTCGACACATCCGCTATTATAAAAGTCCAATTAAAATTACGCCTAAGCCCTAAATCTAGCTTCAATAATCGGGTGCCATACGTATTAACCCGAGAAGAATTCGCGGCAAACAGAGGGAAATTGTCCTGACTTTTGTGTTTGTCTTCTTGTGATGCTGGTATTACCGAGACATCGGCACCCGTGTCGATTAAATAGTTACGTTTATTGGACATATCGTATATTATTAGACGACAACTAACATTACTGCCCCCATCACATGCCGTCACTTGCGATGAAGGCATTAGTTTTCCGATCGTTCTACGTAAGTGCAAGGCTTGATACACCTATTTGCCTTGGGCCCGAAACGGAAATGATAGAAGCACATTGGATGCTTTTTATTTGTGCGGGATCCTGACCGATGCCGAGACCCGGAACGTTGCCGAAATCGCTGAAAACTTCCAGCTGCTTGTGTCGCTTTAAGCTCTTTAATTTCCAGTACTAACTCGTTTATTTTGATTTCCAATGCATCTCGCGAGTGGTGCGCCTCCTTGTCGCGTGATACTGCCATTACACTGGCGCTAGCGTACGTTTCTAAAATTTTGTCAGCTATTGTTGCCAAATTGCTCAAATTTTCAGTGCTCGACGCCAAAATTACTTGAATTTGTTGTGGTAATCTCTGAACCCACAACTTGCGCAGCATTTCCTCCGAGATTTCTTTATTAGCCAGTCCACGCATTTCCCGGAGGAGCTGCGATGGTTTCTTGTCCCCTAGGTCAAGGTCCTTTAATAGTTTCTGTAATCGTGAATCCTCTGATTCGGTTAAACGTGCAATCAACTCCTTTTTCAGGGTATCGTACTGATTGTCAGTCATATTCTGCAGCACGATATCACTAACTGTTCGCATGGCTCTCTGATCGAGCCCCGCCACAACAATATTAAACATTGTCTCCTGCCGGGTTATGTTAGCATTGTTAAATTGCGCCTCGACCTGGCGAAACCACAACTCTGGCATTTCATGCCAAAACGGTGGAGTTTTTATTGACACTCGCTCCACAAAACGACCGTCTGTTCCCGCAGGTCCGGCTTTACGCGTTAAATCATTCTGCGTTGAGGTACTCTGGTCGCTACTATCTATCACATCGTTGTTTCCGTTAACCATGATTACTCTAAATCACTACACACGTTTTTAAAATGAGACGTTTTCTACTTAAAACTTCGAATTATACGAGTTGGACACTGTTACAACAACCCGAAAAATGTATGGTTGGAAACAAATGGGAAAACAAACAAAAAAAACAATAAATACACTTACCTAAGGCAAACTATTACAATAATTTTTTTTATTTTTTCTTCTTTTTCCAAATTGGCCTGGCCCAATGCTGTGTGTTGCCGCTGTGCCGATGTTGATCCACTGTCGATGTGCTTTACTGCTGCGGCCTTATATATGGCTCGTATCGCCTCGTTCAAACCGTATTGGCCTTCTTGATCAACAATGCTTATATTTATATATATATATATGAATAGATAGTATCCACCCTTTTTGATAGAATTTCGCTCGTTCTTTTTTTTTTTTTGGTAAAAGTCGCTTGTGAAAATTTGCGTTTCCAACAATTTTATACGTCGAATTCCGCTGCTCCGTATATGCTTATTTAATTCGTAGATCACGTCGGGGTCACCAATTATGGGGTATATCGTACACGCTTATTTGGTATGTTGTACGACACCCATAGCATTATCGTAAGGTGATCTACTTGCCGTGCGGAGCACCACCGCGGTTATAAATTAAACCACTTAATTTATTTTAGGTTTATTTATTTATAATTATAAATCTTTTGTATTCCAACGTTTTCTAATATGTATTTACTATGTCCGTTATAGGGACTTACATATATTGTATAAGGATATCGCTATTCGATTTTCCACAAAAAACTGAAAGTATATTTAGTTTCTTTTTGTTTTTTCTTTTTCGACATTTATATCCAGAATACCAGACCAGTTGCTAAACACTGTCCAACTCGCCACGCGCGCTTTATGCAATTTATTTTCATAATTTTTCTATTCTAATATTTTACAACAATCATAGATAGAGCTACCACATGGCCACACCACTGTCGCTATAATCACTTGAAATATAATTTTGGCAAGAATCAGGTTTGTTTACGCCTTTAGCATATTTTCTTGTGAAAAAATTAATTTAAATTATTTTGGATCTTATTGTTTTCCACGGAAAAAGCCAAGTTAAATATAATTCATTTTGCAAAATATCCAACCATTCGAAATAAATTTTATACGAAAAACATCTTATGGCCCGGTATTATTATAAATAATTCGAATAAGATTTAAATAAATGAAATGTTTTCTTTGAATTATTTAATTTCTGTGCGGATTTATTCAATGCATTTGTTGTTGTCAAATTGCCAAGGAAATACGCTTAATTGTTGGTTTATTTTTAAAAATGTCAAAACAATGTGTGCTTATTTGCAATTTAGCTGTTTCCTTTGATAGGGAGGCCACTAGACGGTTTGAATTTGGCATTCCGTCCATTCGGCGATGTCCCCACCTATTCATACATTGCACCGATCAGCATGAACGACTGTGAACGTATTTTGCAGATTAAAAACGAGACCTTTGTTTTATAATTTCAACTTCTGTTTTGGTAAAATTATTCAAGGAACATCAAATACACATATTTACAGCTTATCTTAAGATAAATTAAAACAAAATGTTTTCATCTTAAGTAACACTTAATTTTAATAATCCATCATTACCAAACTTGACCCTTATTATTATTACAGAATAACGTAACTGTCTTGCTAAAACATATTTTCTCATAAATCCAACTGTAAATATACATTCAGGATTGTTTGGATTTTTGTTTTTGTTTTTGACAATAAAACAAACCCTGATGATGTAAATATTTAAGTTACCGATAAAAAATGAGAATGGAAGCAGATGCTACAACTAATTAAAGTTCGGTATCCTTTTGGTCTCATCCCTATTCACACAAAATAAAATATGTATGTACTTTAGGTTTGTAGACGTATTTGAATTTCAATATTGAAGCCATTTGAAATGTATGTAATACAATCGTTTTAATTTTTTTTTTTGTAGAATTAATATTTGATTGTACAATGTATGTAGTACATAATATTGCATTCGTTCGATTTGTTCCGCTCTATGCGTTAAACATTTAAATTAATATATGTTGAGCCGTGGTTATTTGGTATATAAACCAAATTTGCATAAGACATCAATAAGTCTTAACCATTCGTCGATCACGTCCTGAAAAAAAATTTATTTACAAGAAAAATGAATTTGTAATATCACACGTAGGTGGTGTTGATGGTTTATGACAGTTGCACATGAATAATTTGATTTTATAGAGAAAAATACTTTATGAAGGCGCCATGATAATTTTTAATTGTTTAATTTGCTAGTTTAGAATACAATTCTAACGTAAAAGTAAGTGTGCGCTATCAGTCGATCAATTTAGCAAATCATAGCCATTAATCAAACTAAGAAGTGACCATTGTATCGATTATTTAAAAGCCTAAGATAACAAATATTGATCGTTCTATTTTATAACCGTTCGAATTTATCTATAACATGATGGTTCTTTACTTTAGAAAATTTGATGTAGAAAATAAAATCAACAAAAAATATATTGAGGAATGACATTCATGGTTGGGCACATCTAATTGAGCATTAAATTGATGTAGGAAGTGCGAATCTAGATTATGTAAATAATCACAGCACTAGCACGTACATTTATTATTTTATAATTATGGGGTATTAGGTTCAACGCGCTGATCCAGTTTAAACCTGATTGCTGATTTATACATACTGCTAATAAAACGGAATAACTTGCCTATGCAGATTTAATTTTATATTTCCCTAGTTACGGAGAAGCAATTTCAAAGAACTTTGAAATGATATTTGCTTGTTTTATCCATTTGGACGTTAACCAAAAATATTACAAAATTAGTCTAAATTAATCTACCCGTCAGTTCGCGATATTTTATCTTATTTGTTTAGGCATGATAAAATGATAAATGTTACATAAACAACAAACCTAAAAATTAAAATTTCAATTTTAATTCAAAATTCTTCAAAACCCAAGAAATACGTTGACCTTAAATTTTTTATTTCGGAATTTGATATACATACATACATATTCACCATTCGATTATTTCGTTAAAAATCAATAAACCATGATGTGATTTCTATAGTACGATTTAAAGAATTTCCTAGTTCTACGAGCATAGTGTTCAATTCACAAGTAATCACAAATGTGACTTTAAAAATGTTTGATCGAGTCTTCCTAACGATATACAATATGTATCGATTCATTTATAATTTTTTGCTTCAATTCGCTGGTAGTCATTTTGGCAGGTAATTGACATATCTTACACATAAGAAAATGTCAATGCAAAACGATCCCAGCAATAGGTAAGTAATTGGAGCAATTCCTTAGGTCAGTTCCTCAAAGTTTTTATACGACTAAAACTTTACATGCAGACACGCTGAAACCAAGATATGACTGCAAAATAAACCGCAGTTATTTAATGTCGCCAGACAATAAATTGAGGAACACACGACTTTCTTTTACGAACAGCGAATTTTGAGAAACTTTTATAATTTTAAGAAATCATGAATTATTCTTAACCTTTTTGGAGAATTCTGAAACATCTGAAATTTTCTAGAAAATTCTGGAACATTCTAGAAAATTTGAGAATATTCTTGAAAATTCTGAAACATTCCAAAATTTTTTGGAACATTCCAATACAACTGAAACTCTCTAGAAAATACTGAAACACCTGGAATTTCCTAGAAAATTTTGCAGCATTCTCGAAAATTTCAGAATATTCTTGAAAATTCTGGAACATTCCGAAACATTCCAAAAAAATCCGAAACGTTCCAGTACACCTGGAATATTCTTGAAAATTCTGGAACCTTTTAGAGTATTCTGAGATTTTCTAGAAAATCCTAAAAAAATTCTCGAAAATCCTGGTACATACATTCTAGAAAACTTTGGAAATTCCGTCAAATTCTACAAAATTCTGGAACATTTAGAAACTTTCTAGAAAATTCTGAAACACCTGGAATTTTCTAGAAAATTTTTGGAACATTCTAGAAAATGAATATTCTTGAAAATTCTGGAATATTTCGAAACATTCTAAAAAAATCTGAAACGTTCCAATACACCCGGAATTTGCTAGACAATTTTTTAATATTCTGAAACTTTTAGAACATTCTGAAATTTTCTAGAAAATCTTAAAGAATTCTGGAACGTCCTGGTACATTCTAGAAAATTTTGGAAATTCCGAAAAATTCTAGAAAATGCTGGAATATTCTGAAACTTAGTAAAAATTCTAAAACACCTAGAAGTTTCTAGAAAATTCTGAAACATTCTGGAATATTTGAGAATATTATTGAAAATTCTGGAACATTCCGAAACTTTCTAAAAAATTCTGAAACATTCTAAAATTTTCTAGAAAATCCTAAGAAATTCTGGAACGTCCTGGAACATTCTAGAAAACTTTGGAAATTCCAGAAAATTCTATAAACTTCTTGAACATTTTGAAACGTTCTAGAGAATTCTGAAACACCTTATATTTGCTAGGCAATTCTGGAACATTCTAGAAAACTTGAGAATATTCTTGAAAATTCTAAAACATTCTAAAAAATTCCAATACACCTGAAACCTTCTAGAAAATTCAGAAACACCTGCAATTTTCTAGAAAATTTGAGAATATTCTTGAAAATCCTGTAACATTCCGAAACCTTAAAAAAAATCTGAAACGTTCCAGAACATTCTGAAACATTCTGAAATTGTCTAAAAAATACAAAAAAAATTCTGGAGAGTTCTGGTACATTCTAGAAAATTTTGGAAATTCCGGCAAAATCTAGAAAATTCTGGAACATTCAGAAACTTTCTAGAAATTCTGAAACACTTGGAATTTTTTAGAAAATTTTGCAACATTCTAGAAAATTTGAGAATATTTTTGAAAATTCTTTAATATTCCCAAACATTCTAAAAAAATCTGAAACGATCCACTACACCTGCAATTTGCTAGACATTTTTTTAATATTCTGGAACTTTCTAAAAATAAATGAAACTTTTTGGAACATTCTAAAATTTTCTGGAAAATCCTAAGAAATTCTGGAACGTCCTGGACGGAAAATTCTGGCACTTTCCGAAACATTCTAAAAAATCCTGGAACATTCCAATACACTTGGAACTTTCTAGAAAATTCTGGAATATTTTGAAACTTTCTAGAAAATTCTGAAACACCTGAAATTTTCTAGAAAGTTCTAGAAAATTTTAGAAAATTTGAGAATATTCTTGAAAATTCTAAAACATTTCAAAACATTCTAAAAAATTCTGAAACATTCCAATACACCTGAAGGCCTCTAAATTCCGAAACATCTTCAATTTTCTAGAAAATTTCACAACATTCTAGAAAATTAGAGAATATTCTTGAAAATTCTGGAACATTCTGAAACATTCCAAAAAATCTGAAACTTTCCAGCACACCTGGAACTTTCTAGAAAATTCTGGAACCTTTTGAAACATTCTGAAATTTTCTAGAAAATCCTAAAAAATTCTGGAAAGACCTGTACATTATAGAAAATTTTGGAAATTCCGGCAAATTCTAGAAAATTCTATTTCCTGAAACTTTCTAGAAAATTTTGAAATACCAGGAATTTTCCAGAAGGTTTTACAACATTCTAGATAATTTGCGAATGGTTTTGAAAATTCTCGAACAGGTCGATCTGAAACGATCCACTATACCTGATTCTTTCTAGACATTTTTTAATATTCTGGAACTTTCTAATAAATTCTCGAACCTTTTAGAACATTCTATACAATTAGAAAATCCTAAGAAATTCTGGAACGTCCTGGTACATTCTATAAAGTTTTGGAAATTCCAAAAAATTCTAGAAAATTCTGGAACATTCTCTGAAACTTGGTATAAATTCTGAAACACCTAGAAAATTTGAGAATATTCTTGAAAATTCTGGAAAATTACGAAACATTCTAAAAAAATCTGAAACTTTCCAGTATACCTGGAACTTTCTTAAAATTGAGGTGTGGCCTACACACGACTTTCTTTTACGAACAGCGAATTTTGAGAAACTTTTATAATGCAAATTTCTTGCAAACTTAATTAAGATTGTTTTTATCTTTTCATGTTTTCTGTAAATTGTATATTTTTGAAATACATATTTGCAAAATAAATTTTCTGTTTCACGGAATCTGGGAGATCGAACCCCAAATATTATGTAATGTCCGTTTGTCTGTCCGTCTGTCAGTCTGTGTCCACTCTACAGCCTATATGGCTTAACCAATCGAACTGAAATTTTAGATTTAAGCTTTACTTATGTACATATGTACAAGAAAGAAATACAAAATAATAAATTTATAAGAAGTTTGCGTAATTGGTTTCTCAAAATTCCCTGTTCGTAGAAGAAATGTGTTGGCCACACATCAATTTTATTTTTTTTATAAAATTTTTTAATTTTTATTTTTATCTTTTAGAAAAATTTTGTATTAGTAGTTTTTTGTAAACCGTATACTTTTTAAGATATTTGCAAAACAAATTTTCTGGCCCAAGGGAGGTTGACCGATTTGGAGTAAAATTCACTGGGACCTCCCAATTTATCAAAAGAGCTTAAATCTGAAGTTTCAGTTCGATTGGGTTGTAGAGTGGACACAGACTGACAGACGGACAGACTGACAGATAGACATCATTTCGAAACCTACTGTTTCGGACTCAGGGGACCTCAAAACGGATAAATCTTCAATAATCTAAAAGTCGAACATTTTCATGATTACTTACGTAAAAGAAAGTAATAAAACTCTAGAAGTATGGATTTTGTGGGGAAGAAAACGATGAGATTTCGTATGTGTAAAATACTTAAAATCTTCAAACCTTTTATCTGGTGAAAACCGTAATAAAAAGATATAACTGCAAGACAATTTATGCAGAAATTTGAAGATACTATGAAGTGCGTTCAGAAATTGTCTTGCGTTCAAATTTGTATATAAAAATGGCCTGAATCTGTAACATTTTAAGAATTTAACATCGGTAGAGGACCTGTGCGAGCACTGTTTGTAGCTCATCTAAAGTAACCACTTGACCTCCAAGGATTCGCTTCAGGTGGAACTTTCATGATTTGATCACCGCCTCTCATAATCCGCCGTCACCGCCTCTCATAATCCGTCGAAATATGGAACACTAGGTGGGTTAAATTGCCAGTAATCTTACTTCCTAGGAGAGACATAAGGTTTGTATTTTGATTTAGCATCTCCCAAATTCCCTTAGTTTGCAATTCGCGCAACGAAAATTCGAAACATTGTTGGAAAATATGTGGGTAGGAACGTATCACCGAACAATAAAATGCTTTAATGCTGCCAAAAACGTCGCCATGGTTAGATCGTACACTAATTCTACATGGACTGCTTTCACCCTGGTACATACGAACATCGCTATGTATGCTTTCTGGGCTTTCTGACAAGTTCAACACATTACATTCGGATTCTGAGGTTATTTTGCGGTTGAAGCCAAAATTTCACACGAACTTGAAAATTTAAGTTAGTTTCCGAGTTTATTTCGCAAAAAAATGGAACTTAGAAAAAATTATGGAATTAAACTCAGAAATTTTGTTTAACTTGATTTTTGTACGAGATTAATTCCTGCTACCTGATTTCGCGGAGCCTTTCAAAACTGTAAGTATTGTATGGATTTTTCCAAATCGTTCAGGTTGCAATAACTGAAATTGCAAAATTAGAAATTTAAGTGAACTTCAACCAAAAGTATGATTCATAGAAAAGCATTTT